>CM035414.1:196410408-196422908 GCA_020310875.1 Ceratopteris richardii | reverse complement strand
TCAATCCCAATTTCAAAAGTGACCTTCATATTATAATTGTGGAATTTTATGCAAATTTGTGAGATGATGCTAGATATTTTCATATTCTTTTGGATAGTAAGAGAAACATGGAAATACAAATGGATATAATCAATGTTTTCGTGATATTGTTATGTAGCAAAATAAAAATGAACCTTGATAAGAATATGATTAATAATTATGCAAAGGAAATGATTGAAGATAGCGCTTTTGAGTATTGGTATGGAAGACTACATGATGAACATTTTGATTTGAATGATGAAGAGAACTTTTTATAGAAAACCCTTGATTTAGAAATCCATCTAGTATTTTACCTTTAGAATCCATATGGATGTATCAACTCTTATGTGCATGTAAGAGAAAATGAAATTTTGAATTTGGATTCCTTAAGTATTAACCATATCTTGAATGTCGTTTTTGATGATGATTGTATTGACTTGAGAAAGAAAATGACCATATTAAGGATATATATTTATAAGTTGATGAATATTTATAAGTTGGTGAACGTTTGATCCATCTATCTCTGATGAGGGATGGAGATGGTCAGGATTATCAAAGAACTTTTTTCCCACTTTAAGAATCCCACCCCTCCCTTGTATATGCACCTATAATCCTAATGGGTCACTTAACTTTGGACATTGAGTTGGTAATACATTCATTATGTTGTTGTTATCCAAGCTTCTTCCTCCTTACGCATGTTAAACACATGTTCCTATACATGAAGATGTTGTAGGCCCTACACATGCATAATCGAATGACAAAAACATGGTGCATAGACAAAGAATTAGGCATCTTATATCAAGGCATTCTCACTTAAACCCAACTCCCAGTTTTTATCATACATTTAGAATTCAATTAACATGCAAATGGATGTGAATCTATGGGCTTGAAAGAACACTAAACTTAGATTAGTATAACTAGGGAAAAGTTCATTTAAATATCAGATGCATTTATTTTAGATGGGGTACTTTAAAATTCTTATTTGACCATGCACGTAGTATGTGAATATGACTCAATAAATTCATATACTTGTCGACCCTTAATGTTATCTTTACTTACAAAATTATAATACACTCCCATTGAAAAGAGCTTTAGACAATCAATCAAACATAAGAATTCTTTATACACATGTTTTTTAGACACTTGTTTACATATATTCAACCAAAAAGATCTCGTACAACAATGTCTAGGGGCACTCTCTTTCTCTTGTTCAACCAAAAAGACCGGATTGCAATAACACTCTTATATGGCAAGCTGGCTCTTGGTGCCGCCAACTATGGCCCTTTTCCTAGTCTTCTAGATGAAGAGGCTACTCATCTCATCCGCGACCATGCACAAAGGGGAACATATTCCAAAGAGATATTTCACAAGAGGCATGGGGAACATATTCCACTTCTTAGAGAATGTAAGCAGGACGTCCTTGTTCCTATCCCTATCTTCACCTCAAAACTAAGGGTTAAAGATCTTTTCATAAAGAAATATCTAAGGGAAAACTTTCACCTATATCTTGTCCTGACTGGTTGGAAAAATTAAAGTAGTAGGATTCCTCAAAAGTAGATAACTCATAGTACCAATCAAGGGGAATAAATCTACCTGGGAAATGGGAAAAACCTTTTTCACCAAGATAGACATTGATGTGGTTGTTATTGTATCGATGTGACTACCAATAATAGTCCTAAAATCTTGGGATCCTTGAAGTAAACTCAAAATGATCCCTGGCATATACCGGCATGACCACTATACATGTCAGAGAAATGAAAAATTGGTACTTGTCATCCTAGATCATCACATGTTGAGCTTGATATCTCAACATCCTCAACCATGGCTTTTCGAGCAAGTGGTTAGCCCATCATACTCCTAGCCAGTGGGTCATGAGTTCAAATACCACAATGGGTATTAGAGCCTAGGAAGAAGGCTTTGGGAAGGAAGGCACACACATCGCTTTCAAAGGTGAGCCCAACATGGATTAGAGTGTATCTCCCAATCCGTAGGTCGGATTTAGAAGTGTAAGATACTCTTGGAAAGGTCTCGGAACAAGGTTTCCAATGGGAGCATTAGATTGGGGGATTCAAGATAATATGTAGAATGGGTGAGAATCAGGTTCAAGATACCAAGGTTGAGAACAAGGGACTCAAGAGACCAAGGTTGCGAATGCGGCATCCGTAGTCAAGTGGCCAAGAAGCGGAAAGGTAAGGTTCTAGAGACCAAGGTTGAGAGCAAGGGTTCAAGAGACGAAGGTTGAGAACAAAATGGCTTAAGAGACTGTACAAGTTTGAGCACATCAATTCAATTGGAGATCAAGGATTCATAATTGAGGACAATAATCTCTAGAAGGGGAAGAGAGTGTTAGACTCAAGATATGACGCACAGGAGATGGTTGAACCACACAATAAAAGGGAGGATTAGGAAGTAATCCTCAACCATGGCTTTTGGGGCCAGTGGTTAGCCCATCATAGTCCTAGCATATGAGTTCAAATCCCACACACACACATACATACATACATACATACATACATACATACATACATACATACATACATACATACATACATACATACATACATACATACATACATACATACATACATACACATATATATATATATATATATATATATATATATATATATATATATATATATATATATATATATATATATATATATATATATATATATATAGAGAGAGAGAGAGAGAGAGAGAGAGAGAGAGAGAGAGAGAGACCATCAAGCAAAATACTAACGGAGATGGGCTCTTCCTCTTTTTCATAAATAGAGTAAAACATAAGGAAAAAGAGGAAAATAGATAAAAAATGCAAAAACCTAAGAAGATTATAAAGAAAGTTACGTTCACCAAAGGGATGTTCCCCACTCAAAGAATAGAGAACTTGCATTTCATCATTATGAAACCTTATTAAAAAAGTACAACAAAAAATGTAGAAAATCCAAAACTTCTAAACTCGTCAAGATCTTCATGTGCTAACCCTACAAAGGAAGGGAACTTTATGTTCAACCGGGATAGCCCTATCTTCAATATCATCAACAATTCCCTACAATGGTATTTTATCTTCTACCTTCATCTTCCAATTCTCATTTACACAAACCTTTGAATTTTCACCAAAAGGGAAGGAAATTTATCACAAAAATCAATAGCATTTCCCATAAGTGATGATTCCAATCCAACATTATTCATCTTTATTTTTCAATTGTTCACTTCTCTCTAAAGAAAGACATTTGATTTTTTCCATGTAGAGGTCCATAGCTATGGTGAAGGCTTTCCATTTTTCATCAGCTCTCATCCCATTGATGACTTTCCTTACAATTTTCTCTTCATCAGTGATCTCTCCAATGATTCAAATTTTTTTTTCAATGTCCATCTTGGTGAAAAAATCAATCACACATTTCGTGGGCACATTCCTTCTTGAGTGTTGTAAACTCCATCCATATTTGATTCTTCCCAGCTTTGGTACTTAAGGAGAAGAATTCTTCTAGATCATTCCATGTCTCTTGAGATGTCTTACAATTCCTAATATGAGGGAGTAAAACATCAAAGATAGAGTTGAGAATGTATGAACTTGCCAAAGCATCCTTTGACCACCATGGGTTCAACCTTTCCTACTCCACTTTTGTTGGTTGGCCCTTGCTTCTGAGTATTACTTTGATCCAATTTTTTAATGGAAGAAGAAAATAAATCACCCATAATTCCTAGTTTTGATGTTTACTTTGATACCACTATGAAGAGGTGAGGAGATAAGTGCAAAGATGAGAGAGTTTTGGAAAATTATTTCCCAAAAATACTTTAGGAATACCTATTCTGCTCGCTTAGCTTCCCAAATATGCATTAATAACACCTAAGTCCTTTGTAACATCATTTACAAATACACATGACAAAATAGATAAGTTGGAATATCACAAAACTTGAAAACCTTCTATTTTGGATAAGAGGCTCTCACAAGAAAAACATCGAAGCCCACATCCAAGTAAAAATTAACCATATAGATTTTACCCACTTTCAATCAAAGTGTTAAGCTAACCAAAGCAAGTTAGTTCATGAATTTAGCCTCGCTATGCATTGAGCTATAAGTTCATGAAGTATGGGGGGTCAACCCAACTTTTCAAGAAGAAGAAGATATCTGGATATAGTTGTTCGAGCAAGTCTATGACAAGCCTAAGTATTGGCTTGAGTCTCACAAAGTCTTAGAAGAAGCTTTAAAAAGAAGACTATGTAAAGTTCACTTGTGAACTACCTCTTGTAACTTTTGAAGAGTTTACTTAATGTAAAAGTAAGAGAATCTTAAGTGGTTGAGTCCACTTGATCAAGAATGGAAAGAGGAGCCACAAATTCGTGATTTGTGGTAGGTAGAGAATCAAATCAATCATTGATTGATTGGAGAGTGATTGAGGGAAGTTAGCCTCCCAAACTCAACTATAAATAGATGGCAGTTTTAGTCGTGGTTAGAGAGACCTATGTGAAGACCTCCAAGAGCTGAGCTTTATGCCATATCAAGGTGTGATTACAAGGCACACATATGTATCAGTAAGTCACTGTATTGTACAAGCAATATACTTTCATTTTCATGATTATTTGAGTTCATCTTTCCATGTTCTTGTGAAGTGCACTACTCACTGCCATTACTCTCAGTTTTCTCAGACAGCTTGCAGAGATGTTTTCTCTGAGCTTGGTGCATCATTTTTAGTGATTTAACTTGGTAAAGTTAACTCTATAAGTCTACTATATGCGCACAAATTTTCATGTCATTTGGATGTTGCAATCTTCAGTTATGTTCATTTGAAGTCAACAGGGTCTGTTCACCTTCACTTCTCTGTCAGGTACCCGACTTTTTCACTCATCTTGTCAGAGCCATTTCTCAGTGGTTACTTATCCAAATTCAGTGATTTAAAGCTTGTTGGATTTAACTTAGTGTCTAGTATAACCATAAAAATTTTCATAATCATTGGATTTCTACATTTTGAGTTATGGTGATTTTTCTGCTCACTAGTCTATTTCTGTAGCAGCCCGTGAAAATTGGGATGATGTCATCACTTGTTAAAACTCATTCTCAGTGTGTGGTTCATTATTTTTGATGAGATTACTCTTGAAAGTTAGCTCTTTAAGTTGCCTAGACGTCCTCAAGAGGAATTGAGCTAATTGCTGCTGTGCTTAGAGAATTATGTAAAACACTGGACAGATGTATGAACCAAGAATAGCAAGTTTTCACCTCTGAGCTAACTCCAACTTATTTGTTTTGATCTATCTTTTTAAGAGTGATCTTCCAAGGTACATAGGGTGTCTAATACATCCATTGGCAAGATAAAAGGGCCCACCATATACTCCTGGAGTTCATTTGGCTAGTGTAGATCAAGGATTTTGCAACACCTCTTCATCTTCAAGCACATACCTATCCATCTCTTCATAGTGGTATCAGAGCAAGGTTGGACAACATGGCAGATGGATTTCCTTCATCAATTGACAAATTGGACAGAGGTAACTACTCAGCTTGGTCATTAAGGATGGAAGCTTATCTTCAAGGTAGAAGTTTATATGGTTATGTGGCTGGAGATGAAGTTATGCCAAGTTTCAGGAACAAAAGTCAACCAACACAAGAAGAGCAAGAAAGATTGAGCACATGGTGCTCCAAGGATGCACTTGCAAGGTCTTGTCTCCTCAACTCTATCTCAGATTTTTTGTTGCCTCACATTAGAAGTTGTAAGACATCTCAGGAAGTGTGGGATGCACTTGAAGCTTTCTTTTCTTCAAGTACCAAAACTAGGAAGCATCAACTATGGCTGGAGTTCACAACTCTCAAGAAGGCTCCCAAACAAAATGTGACTGATTTTGTCACAAAGCTCAAGGACATAGCGGATCAGTTGGGAAGCATTGGAGAGGTAATAGATGAAGAGCAAATTGTAAGGCAGGTGATCAACGGCTTGAAGGCAGATGACAAGTGGGAAGCATTCACCACAACTATGGATTTGTACATGGACATGCATGTACCTGATTTCAACCCACTCATTGGACAACTACTTACTCAAGAGGCAAAGCTTATCAAAAATGGATAAAGCTCTAAATGTAATCAATCTTCAGTTTTATACACGGATAAAAGCAAGTCTAAAGATAACAAAGGAAAGGCAAAGAAAGTTGATGATGAAGCAAGTACATATCAAGCTAACTATGCAGGTAGAGGAAGACATGGCAGAGGTAGAGGAAGAGGAGGTAGACAAGGCAGGGGGAGATCCCAAGACTCCAACTCATGTTGTATTTGTGGATTAACTAATCATACAACTGAAAATTGTTTTAGGAATTCCAGGAGTCAAAGAGGCAGAGGATACAATAGAGGAAGTTATGGCTACTCAAGAGGAAGGTTCAACAACTACCATGGCAACTACAACAACTACAATCATTCAAACTATCAAGGAGGCTACAAAGGAAGGAGAGACTACAATAACTACACAGAAGACTCAAACAAAGAGGATTCATTATTGATCATGAACATGGCTATGCCACAAGGTAAATCTGATGAGCATGTTTTCTACATAGATTCAGGTTGTTCAAATCATGTGGCAGGAAATGTGGCACTCCTATCAGATTTAGAAGATCCAGGAATAAGCATGAGGTACAAACAGGAGATGATACAAAACATCCTGTGGAGAAAATAGGCAATGTCAAAGCACCCGATGGAAACATCAACCTACTTAGTAAGGTACTCTATGTCCCTACCATTACAAAGAATTTGATAAGTGTTGGGCAGATAGTAGAGAAAGGGTTGCAAGTCAGGTTCACAAAAGCAGGAGCATTTGTTGAAGATCCAAGTCAAGGATTCAGAAGAATTGCAAAAGGTGAAAAGACAGGTAGATTGTTCACATTTGAATTACAGGACACTAGAAACATTGCTCTCTTTAATTATGGTAGTCAGACACTCACAGAATTGGAAGTATGGCACAAAAGGTTAGCACATATTGGTGAAAGGTCATTAAAGCAAATCTGCAGGGACCAAAGTGTACTTGGACTTCCTAATTTGTCAAAACAACATATGATTTATAAGTGTAGTGCATGTCAATTTGGAAAGTCTCACAGGTTACCATTCATGAAGAAAGGTTATATGCATGGAGATCTCTTGGAGTTGGTTCATACAGATGTATGGGACCTAGCAAGGAAGCTTCAATATCTGGATCAAGGTATTATGTTTCCTTTATTGATGATTGCAGCAGATGGACTATCCTATTCTTTATGAAACACAAAGATGAAGTTTTTCATGTTTCAAAAGATATATGGCTCTTGTGGAGAATCAAACAGGTAAATCACTAAAAAGGCTAAGGTCAGATGGAGGGGGAGAATACTTCTCCCATGAGTTTGATTCTTTTCTTCAAGAAAGAGGAATCAAAAGAGAGGTAACTACAAGGTACACTCCTGAGCGAAATGGAGTGGCAGAAAGGAGAAATAGGACAATTGTTGAAGCTGCAAGGTCTATGTTAAATGAAAAGCATTTACCTAATTACTTATGGGCTGAGGCTGTATCTACAGCCACTTACTTGATTAACAGGTTGCCTTCAAAATCCCTTGATGGGATGACTCCATATGAGGCTTGGAATGGAAGATGGATCCAAAGGCAGAAAGGTGTGTATTTATTGGATATGACAACAATCAAAAGGGCTACAGGTTATACAACCCTACCAACAAAGGATTCTTGGTAAGCAGAGATGTAGTTTTTGATGAGAACAATTCATGGTATGAAGATTCATGCAGGAAGATCAATTTACCATATGATCTTGAAGAAGATTTTCCAAAGCTTGGTAGAGAACAATCAAAGATTGAAGAACAAGACATCTCAGAGGATGATGAAGAATCTCACATGGAAAAGATCAAAGCATGGAAGTCTAAAGGTAAAGCAAAATTGCAGGAACTTGGACATGAGGCAGAATCATCACATCATGGCCTAAGAAGATCTATGAGGGAAAAGAAAAAACCAGAAAGGTATGGGTTTGACACCTCATTAGTAACTAAACATTCTATCTACATAGCACAGGACATAAACCAAGAGGAGCCATCATCATTTGAAGAGGCCAAAGCAAAAACAGAATGGAAGCATGCAATGAAGGAAGAGATTGAAGCACTTGAGGAAAACAACACTTGGGATTTGGTGCCCAAGACTTCATCCATGAAGGTAATAGGCTCAAGATGGGTCTATAAACTCAAGAAGAATTCTGATGGTTCAATTAACAGGTATAAGGCAAGGCTTGTGGCAAAAGGCTTTGCACAAACTCAGGGAATTGATTATGAGGAGACCTTCTCTCCTGTGGCAAAGATGCCTACTATTAGGGTTTTGCTTGGTATTGTCTCTTCCAAGAATTGGAAGATACTTCAACTAGATGTAAAGAATGCATTCTTGAATGGTTGGATAACAGAAGAGGTATATATGGCACAACCACCTAGTTTTGAGAATCATGTTTATCCTGATTATGTGTGTAAACTTAACAAAGCATTGTATGGTCTCAAGCAAGCTCCAAGAGCTTGGAATTTCACGCTTGTTTCATTCTTGCAGGACAAAGGCTTTCAACCAAGCAAGGCAGATCCTTCACTCTTTATTAAAAAGAGTAATTCCGAGGTCATCTATCTATGTGTATATGTAGATGATATTATATTGACAGGAAATGATGCAGATGGTATGAAGAAGATCAAAGATCAGATGAGAGAAGAGTTCAAGATAAGTGATTTGGGTTCACTTACCTACTTCCTAGGTTTGGAAGTTGTCTACAAAGATCATGGTTTGTTTCTCACTCAAAGAAAGTACATTAAGGACATGTTGGCAAAATTCAAGATGCAAGATTGTAAGATTGCAGGTACTCCAATGGAGGTCAATCACAAATTGAGCTCACATGAAGGTGAACTCATAGAGGACATCACATCATATCAAAGTCTAGTGGGTAGTCTCAACTATGCCACATTGACAAGAGTAGATATATGTTACAGTGTGAGTGTGCTAAGTCAATTTATGCACACACCAAGGAAACCACATATGGATGCTGCCAAAAGGATTCTCAAGTATCTCAAAGGAACCATAAATGAAGGACTTTATTATCCTTATGTATCTGATTTAGGTTTGAAGCTATTTTCTGATGCAGATTGGGCTGGCTCCAAGGAAGATAGAAGGAGCACTTCATGTTATCTTACCTTTGCAGGTTCAAAGCTTATTTCATGGTCATCCAAGAAGCAACCCACAGTTGCTCTCTCTTCTACTGAAGCTGAATATAGAGGTCTTGCCATAGCTACACAAGAAGCTATGTGGATGAAGACATTGTTCAAAGATCTTGGATTGGAGTTTGGAACTCCAACTATTTTTGGTGACAATATGAGTTCTATTCATTTGGCTGCTAATCCTATTTTTCATGCAAGGACTAAACATATTGAAGTTCATTATCACTATGTATGAGAGAAGGTTCTAAGCAAAGAGATTCAAATATCATATGTGTCCACTCATCAACAATGTGCAGATATTCTAACCAAAGCATTGGATGGTACAAAGCTTTGCAAATTCAAGGCTATGATTGGTTTGCAGGTAATCTTGGAAGATTGAAGACCTCAAGCATACTTGGCTTGAGGGGGAGCTGTTGGAGCAAGTCTATGACAAGCCTAAGTATTGGCTTGAGTCTCACAAAGTCTTAGAAGAAGCTTTAAAAAGAAGACTATGTAAAGTTCACTTGTGAACTACCTCTTGTAACTTTTAAAGAGTTTACTTAATGTAAAAGTAAGAGAATCTTAAGTGGTTGAGTCCACTTGATCAAGAATGGAAAGAGGAGCCACGAATTCGTGATTTGTGGTAGGTAGAGAATCAAATCAATCATTGATTGATTGGAGAGTGATTGAGGGAAGTTAGCCTCCCAAACTCAACTATAAATAGATGGCAGTTTTAGTCGTGGTTAGAGAGACCTATGTGAAGACCTCCAAGAGCTGAGCTTTATGCCATATCAAGGTGTGATTACAAGGCACACATATGTATCAGTAAGTCATTGTATTGTACAAACAATATACTTTCATTTTCATGATTATTTGAGTTCATCTTTCCATGTTCTTGTGAAGTGTACTATTCACTGCCATTACTCTCAGTTTTCTCAGTCAGCTTGCAGAGATGTTTTCTCTGAGCTTGGTGCATCATTTTCAGTGATTTAACTTGGTAAAGTTAACTCTATAAGTCTACTATATGCTCACAAATTTTCATGTCATTTGGATGTTGCAATCTTCAGTTATGTTCATTTGAAGTCAACAGGGTCTGTTCATCTTCACTTCTCTGTCAGGTACCCGACTTTTTCACTCATCTTGTCAGAGCCATTTCTCAGTGGTTACTTATCCAAATTCAGTGATTTAATACTTGTTGGATTCAGCTTAGTGTCTAGTATAACCATAAAAATTTTCATAATCATTGGATTTCTACATTTTGAGTTATGGTGATTTTTCTGCTCACTGGTCTATTTCTGTATCAGCCCGTGAAAATCGGGATGATATCATCACTTGTTAAAACTCATTCTCAGTGTGCGGCTCATTATTTTTTATGAGATTACTCTTGAAAGTTAGCTCTTTAAGTTGCCTAGACTTACCCAAGAGGAATTGAGCTAATTGCTGCTGTGCTCAGAGAATTATGTAAAACACTGTACAGGTGTATGAACCAAGAATAGCAAGTTTTCACCTCTGAGCTAACTCCAACTTATCTGTTTTGATCTATCTTTTTAAGAGTGATCTTCCAAGGTACATAGGGTGTCTAATACATCCATTGGCGAGCTAAAAGGGCCCACCATATACTCCCGGAGTTCATTTGGCTAGTGTAGATCAAGGATTTTGCAACACCTATTCATCTTCAAGCACATACCTATCCATCTCTTCACAATAGTCACAGTCAAAAATTTATTTTTTGATATTTACAAAACCATTGTTAATGAGACTTTGTCAGCTCAAAATGCTCCTAGCTCAACACTTGAAGTGATAGACTAGTATTGTGTATCAAGACACAGAAAAATGAACTAGAGAAGATGATTGTGTAACTCAAAGTACTATAGTAGCAAACAAAGAATGAGCAAAAAGAGAATGATTAATCAATGAAAATGAATCATAATGTGTATTGATGTTGCACGTATGATAAAAGGGTTGTGAAGGATGTTTCTCACTTCAAGAGAGTACAATGTGTGGTCATAAACGCAACTCAAATCTCACTATAGTGCTCTGCTTATCCGTCGACTAAAACATTATATATATATATATATATATATATATATATATATATATATATATATATATATATATATATATATATATATATATATATATATATATACTTTTTTAGCATGAGAGTGGTGGAATCTTTTACATAAAAGGTAGTCTCAAATCTTAAATGGTATCTTAAGTTTAAATTGAAAAATATTTGTACATTTTAGATGAGAAATCAGCTCGAAATGATCAAAATTCTTCAAACATATATATGTAATTATATAGTTTTAACATTAATACATCCTTGTAGAGTAACTCACCTATGCATTGAAAAGCCAAAAATTTTCTTAAAGAAAGGATTATCACTCAATTTTCTAAACAATTTTCCAATTTCTTTAGAAAGACTTTTGATTAAGGAAGTATCACTCAATTTTCTAAAGAATTTTCCAATTTCTTTAGAAAGACTCTTCTTAGAGTTTTAGAACTAAAAAGGGTCTTCACATACAAGTGAAAAGGATAGTGTGAAAAGGACCTTAAAGAAAGCATATAAATGAGTTTAAAAGACTTTGTGAAGGGTTTTTGCATCATTTCCTTTTATGCTCACTTCCTTTTTAAGCTCACTTCTTCTTTTTTCTTATTTGTCATGGATTCTTGTTCAATTGTTCACATCTCTCTAAATGTTGTTTACAATTAGTTATCTTTATTTTCTTATTCATAAGTAATCTTCATTGCAATATCTCTAATTTGACTCAGTCTGAGGAAGAAGGAGCACAGAATAGAAGTGGCACCAAGCAATGATCAAAGAGTATATGTATTGCTTCAAATCAACACCCTACTTAATGAACAAATGTTTTGGAGTCTTTATATAGGCTCTTTAGGATATGACCACACCTTCTCTTCATGAATTTGAATACAAAATTAGGTGGCTTTGGTAGTTTAGATTGATTGGAATCTTTTCCTATAATTCAAGAAAAGAGAGTTAAATTCATATCTACTTCTTGATTGATTTTAGGATCAATCTCAAGGACTTCTAACTCATCACTTTTAGGATTTTTAATCTTTCCTTTTACAAAGGTAAATACCTTGAACCTTACAAGAAATCATCATACGTGATCAACCAATTAATACAAAGAAATAATATGCACATAAGTGCTATCCATCAAGGTACATATATGGCACCATCCAAATGATGGATTTGATGTAGATCATATCCACCTCAAGCATAATGCAAGCTTGATTTTCCAACACTTCGTTCTTTCTTTACTATTTTCTTTTGTGTGCTTAAAATT
>CM035414.1:196365408-196405408 GCA_020310875.1 Ceratopteris richardii | reverse complement strand
ATAATGTCATATTATGGATGTATATCCTCTTGGATGAGGTGGCACTTGTGCCACATGGCATCTAATTGGAGAAAGGTAGAAGTGACTAAGAAGAGAGAAGTCTTAACTCTCATTATATTGGGAGATGAGAAAAAGAGGTTCGGACGTGGCTGGGAGGAAATGAACGCTATGATCTCTGTGTGAGTGACGCGGATGGCGTGGTATGTCGGGCAGCAAAAAGAGAACTCCTAACACTGGTATCAGAGCATCGATTTTGGGCACACATACGTGCGTTGCAGAGATGAAGATTTGAACACACGACGTCCGCAATAGCAGGCAGACGATCTATCCAAGGAGCCATCCTTCTATGGTGTACACTATACAGAGGCGTCCTTCATATACCCGTTAGTCAAGTGTAGAGAATGGGAGAAACCAAAGTGATATGAGATCTTCTGCATGCTTGATGCCAACACACGACCGGAGATCACATAGGAGGATGGAGATAGGAGCTTCCATGGAGCTTCCATAATGTTAAAAGTGTCTTTGCAAAAGGAGGATGATCACTATCCAACATGCCATCTACAAGAGTTTGTCATTTTTCATATGGGATTTCTCTTAGAAAGAGGTATACCACTTCTAAGCACAGGTATGAAAGTTAAATTTGTTATTTCCCAGATTAATTATTGTAATATTCTAGTCTCGGGAAAGAGAAAGGAAAGGCTTTAGGCAAAGCTCTTTGAGGGAAATCAAAAGTTTAGGGGAGTATGAGATCTATACTCTCATCTAGAATCAAATATTCCCTCAAATTACAAGAAAGTGGAAGCTTTGGGCACCTCCAGAATAGTTTGTTTTCATAATTTTAACAGAAATTTCAGGAGCTATTCTGGACAAGTAGCCATTTTGGGAAGGGAAAAAGAAGAGGGATTTATCATAGATTTATGGAAATAATCATGCACACATATAGTATAGTGTATTGACTTCCATGTAAGATCATGAAATCCAAAAGATACCTCAGTTTAATGGGAGTTTGAAGCTCCACAAAACCCCCTTCCATCACAGTTTGAGAAAAAATTTCAGCACCTAAATCTAAGAAATTCCCTTTTTGGAAGAGGGAAAAATAGGTGCGATACCTATGGATGGATAGGGAAAGGTATGTATACTGAGAGTAAGGTGTATGGACTTTGTAGGCGAATCATAAGATTCATTAAAATGATAAGTTAAGGAGGGATTTTAGTTCTTCAAAGACCCCCTTCCCGCACTTTTTGGAAAAAAGTTAGATGTTAACTTTGCCAAACTCCACTTCTGGGAGTAAGAATAAAGACCATTTAAGAGGCTTCCCATGGATTATTGTATAAAATCCAAGAAAAATTTACATTTAAAGTGGACTAGAAGCTTGCTAAGCTCCCATTTAAGTTTTTGCATAAAAGCAAAAATCTTGTTTTAAGCCTCTTTTGGGGAGCAAATTAGCATGCATGAAGGGAGGATTTGGAAAGGTGAAAATAGGCCTAAGCATCTTCATATATCACTCTCTGAGATTATGGAGAGAATTTTAGCATTTGCTTGATGGAAGAATGCTTTTGGGCACCCTAAAAATCACATTTTTACACTTTTTTCCAGCCCCTCCAACAGTCCACTAGTTTGGCATGTCCCACTTGGAATGGCCATATCTTGGGCTAGGAAACTCCAAATTGGACGTGCTATGGCTCCTTTCGAAGAGCACAAGGTCTACTTTTAGTTTATGAGAAAAAATTTGGAAAGTAAAAATTTTTGCAGGTCTGAACAGCTCTGCAAAGTCTGAACAGTTTTTGGCGACTACCTTCCGGGAGCCATATCTTTCAAACCGGGAAGGCGATTTGAGTAATTTCACTTCGATTTCTTTGCACATGCTTTATATTTCAGTTATGAACATTTGCAGGTCCTAAAGTGGTTTTTGCAGGTCTAAAGAAGGATTACTAATGCATTTTTTGACTAAATTTGCATTATTTTAGTAATCACTTGACCATATTTTATGTTTTGGGGAGTGTTCCGATGTTTTCGGACACTTCAAAGTTTATTTTAGGACCTGAGGAGGAAGGTGCAGAGGTCTCGAAGCTTATCGAGAACGATTGGATGCATGCAATTCCAAAATCAGACTACTCAGGGACGTATATTTTATGCTTCAGGCATTTTATTTTATGTCATGGCATGTTCTGTATGTACATGCATAGATTGGATTGCATACATCAAATTGTTGATCATTATTTAAATTCTTAAAGTATGGATCGACAGGCAAGAAGTACTTTTTGATTGTTTGCAGGAAAGAGGATTGCAGAAACCATATGGCTATGCAACACAGAGAATGGTTGCTAGCAATTACTTTTATGTTTTTGCAGGTTATGGAGTCCATATATAAGTTTATGGCGTGCATGCCATGGGCCTGTCAAGCCCTATGTTTTTGGGTGGCCTGTGTGCCACTGAGCTTATGGTAATTTTTTTTGGGATTCCATTTCCTGGGGAAATGCTGTCGAAAATTTTCCCCTCTCATGGCGTTATATACGCACTTGCTTTTAGGTAAGAATGTTATGGCATAGTAATATGCCTTTCTGCAAACATCAATAAGTTTTAGGCATGCTTATAAGCATGTATTTGATGGACTTATAACCATCATAGCAGTATATATAAGGCAACTTCAGTAGTAACAGGATCCCTACACATAATCCTTATGGATTTAGACCATAGGATTGCTAACGGAAGGAGCTACACCTTCACCATTAGTAATGTGCACAAGCAATCCTATAGGTTCAGGAAGTTGCATTCAGGCACGGGAGATGCATTTTTTATAATCTCCAAGTTAGTGAAGATTTATTTATCTTCACAAGAGTCTCACATGATGATTAAGAGACTATGGGTATCATGATGAATACCCAAAGAGTGACTAGCTTCGCTCATATACATCACTTGAGCAAGTAGTGAAGCATTTTTGCTACACTACTAAGGAAACCAATAAGATGGGATCTCAGAGATGGGTTTCATGAGACAGCATCGACGGGTGCTTATGTGATTCGAGTGATAGTTAGGAAGGCCACAGGTATGGCACAAGCTCTATGGTATAGAGCATAGATCCCTTAGTAAGGAATAATTGGGGTACCCAATACATATATATGTATATCGGGATCTACAGAGAGGTATCTAGACTTAGTCTTTGTACCTAGGAACAAGTTGGTTTGGAACAGAAGGGGATATCCATTGTCACATTGTTGACTAGAGCCAAACTAACTAGTTCAAGGACATGGGACTCATTTGAGTCCCCTGATATGATTTTAGTATATGGGATCCATTGGAGTCCACCTACATATTCCATTATATGGAATAGATATTTGGTTTAGTGTAGGTATGACACCGTGAATGGGAAGAAGTTTTCACTGGTATGGGACGGTGGAAACAACTTCCCTTTGAGCACTCTTCTTCTATGGCGAGGAAGAAAAGGACTCATCATTCATGGCGTCATGTCTCACTAGATCAGAGGAGAGCTCTTAGTGGACATCTCCTACTAGGAATGGGAGTTATCCTTCACAGTATTGGGAAGATTTATTCTTCCAGTAGAGAATGTGATAGGTGATTTTATCACCATTGGTATCACATACTCATTTTTCAGTCTTTCAAGAACGATAATTCCATCAGTTTGAGTGGATCGTATAGATCCATGCATAGAGTATGGTTGGCAGAGATAGTTCTTTACTATGGATACACATGTGTTTACGGTATCATGTCATATCATTGCTGATCATTTTAGTAGAGGACTTTCACCCTTATTAGGAATTTATTTTCTCCACTCTTCATTACATACACCTTCATTGGTTAGGGGAGATCTGTTCTCCATCTTCATAGGAAGATGTGTAATGAAGGATTATGCATTAGTATGGAAGAGAGGACTAAATAAATTCATGAGTCTCTCTTTAAGGAAAGGAGAAAGTGGGAATCAGCTTAGAGATCGATGACAGATCTCACTTTACTTCAGTGGTCTCACTTTAGCTCCTGTTCTTTGAAGAGAGAAAAAAGGAAAGGAAAATATGATTTCTTCATAGGAGAAGAATAGAGTATGTTTTCCTTTAGTTGGAAGAGGTGTTTGGGAAACATCTTTATTTCATAAGGAATTCATTTACTGTACTTTTCAGTGTATTTTTTTTCTTTCACATGGGAGTATGATTCTCCACTACTTTGGAAGGAAAAATATGAGCAGAGTAAATGGATTCAACAGAGTCTCTTTCAAAGGGAAAGGGAAAGTGGAATAGATTCCACTACCGGAGCTCTTTTCCTTGGACGAGATTACAGAGATAGACATGGAGAGAGTTTCACTTTCTCATTTAGGTTGTCTTGTTAGGAGTGGCACGCTTCGATCAAGGCAAAAAGGAGATCAGTTAATCATGATGGTTCGATTGAATCTCACTTGTAGACTCTAGAGAGAAGTAGTTATGTTTATTTCGAGTGATGGTCCTTGACTAGATGAGATAATCTAGTTATTGACATTAGTGAGACTGGGAATAGAGTTATGACTTCTCTCTTTAGGGTTTCCAGGAGATAGGGATGTATCTAACTTATGGAGGTACCAAACTCTTAGTTGGTGTTACATCATGAGCATGATGTGTAAACATCAGTTAGGAGGATGGGTACTGAAGGATTACCTAAATCTCAAAGGGAATGTTTTTTGCATTCATATGGCAAACTACAGGGAAGAGAAATATTAGAGTTTGCACTAGTGCCAATAAATGCTCTTCCAATAGAACTTTGTCCAATGGTAAAGGATGACAAACCACAGATTTCTTGGTTGGTCGAATATAGAGATTTTGTTTTACTACTAAGAAATTCTTATGTTTGAGCTAGATGATGGATTTGCATAGTTCACAAGGTAGTTTAGAGGAAACTATTACTTGTGAGCACACTCAAGGTTAGGAAGACCTGGAGTGTTATGAGGGAAATCTATCATTTAGTTTTAGATGGGTTTGGAGTCACTTGTTATGGGACTTTGTTCTATATTTCATAGGATTCTATGGTTTATTATCTCCATTATGGTATGGTCAAGCTTATGAGCTTGGCACTTTGCACTTGCTTTTCATATAATTACTCCATAGAGGATACATCATATGGACTTAGGTCATTTGGATGATGTTGTATGCTATGGGA
Source organism: Ceratopteris richardii (assembly GCA_020310875.1). NCBI lineage: Eukaryota > Viridiplantae > Streptophyta > Polypodiopsida > Polypodiales > Pteridaceae > Ceratopteris > Ceratopteris richardii. Next base: position 196,400,269 of record CM035414.1, on the reverse strand, counting down.
GTGATAATTTGGAACTTGAGTGTATATGGGAGATAGTAGGCACCACTGAGACGGTTTCCCACCTTTGAGATAATCTCATATGAGGCTTCTTAAGGGGAAGGATATGGGAAACAACACAGAGAGATGACCATGTACATAGAGTACATGGGGTTCAGGGGAGTCCGAGCACTTTCTTCTACCATTACGGACATTTCATTTATATTTTCGAGGACGAAAATATTTTCAAGGGGAAGGATATGTCATATTATGGATGTATATCCTCTTGGATGAGGTGGCACTTGTGCCACATGGCATCTAATTGGAGAAAGGTAGAAGTGACTACTTGGGAAACCTTGTCATCTTATTTCTCCTCCAACACAAGGGCTAGGAAAAATCAGTTGTGTATTGAATTCACAACACTAAGGAAGCAACCTAAGCAAACTGTTTCAGAATTTGTGACCAAGATCAAAGATGTTGCAGATCAATTAGCAAGCATAGGAGAAGAGATTGAAGAAGAGCAGATTGTAAGGCAAGTGATCAATGGGATCAAGGTTGATGACAAATGGGAAAGCTTCACCACTGCCATGGATCTTTACATGGACATGCACACTCCAGATCTTACAACTCTCATGGGACAACTATTTACACATGAAGCAAAGCTCAACAAGAATGGAGATACATCCAAAGGTAATAAATCTTCTTCCCTATACACTGATAAGAAGTCTAAGGACAAAGGCAAAAGCAAGAAGATGGAAGATGAAGGCTCTACCTCCCAAGCCAACTATGCAGGGAGAGGTAGATCTTCAAGAGGAAGGGGTAGAGGAGGTAAGCAAGGTAGGGGGAGATCCTATAACTCCTCACCATGTAACATTTATGGTTTATCAAATCATACTACAGATGAGTGTTTCAGGAATTACAAGAATCAGAGAGGAAGAGGTTCTCAAAGAGGTGGATACTCACAGTCAAGAGGTAGATTCAACAATCACCAAGGCTACAACAACAACTACAACAACAATTACGACAATAATTACAATGGCAATTACCAAGGAGGTTTCAAATCTAGAAAAGGACTACAACAACTACACAGAGGAACAGGATGACTCTCTTTTGATCATGAACATGACTTCAAAGTCAGGTACAAATGATGACCACCTATTCTACATTGACTTAGGGTGCTCAAATCATGTGGCTGGCAATGTAGCACTACTCTCTGATCTTGAGGGACCAAAAGGTAAGCATCAAGTCCAAACAGGTGATGACACAAAACATTCAGTAGTTAAAGTTGGAAATGTTAAGACTTGTGATGGTAATCAGAATTTGTTGAGCAGGGTACTCTATGTACCAACCATTACCAAAAACTTGATGAGTGTTGGACAGATTGTGGAGAAAGGTTTGCAGGTGAGATTCAATCAATATGGAGCATTTGTGGAGGATCCAAGACATGGATTCAAGAGGATAGCTAAAGGAGAAAAATCAGGTAGACTTTTCACTTTTGAGTTAGAAGACACAAAGAATATTGCACTATACAGTTATAAGGATCAAACACTTTCAGAGCTTGAGATTTGGCACAAAAGATTAGGACATATAGGGGAAAGAACCTTGAAGCAAATATGCAGGGATCAATGTGTGCTTGGGATACCTAATGTATCCAAGCAACATATGATTTACAAGTGTGGTGCTTGTCAATTTGGGAAGTCACACAGATTACCTTTCTCAAGGAAAGGATACATGCATGAAGACTACCTAGAGCTTGTCCACACAGATGTATGGGGACCAAGCAAAGACCCCTCAGTCTCAGGTTCAAGGTACTATGTGTCTTTTATTGATGACTATAGCAGATGGACTGTATTGTACTTTATGAAGCACAAAGATGAAGTATTTAATTGTTTTAAAAAATATCTTGCACTAGTTGAAAATCAGACAGGAAGGAATTTGAAGAGGTTAAGGTCAGATGGAGGAGGTGAGTACTTCTCCAATGAATTTGAAAACTTCTTGCAAGACAGAGGCATCAAAAGAGAAATAACCACAAGGTATTCTCCTGAACAGAATGGGGTAGCTGAGAGAAGAAATAGGTTAATTGTGGAGACAACTAGGTCTATGTTGAATGTGAAAAAGTTACCTAACTATCTATGGGAAGAAAGTGTTTCTACTGCCACTTACCTCATAAACAGGTTACCATCTAAGTCACTTGATGGTATGACACCCTATTAAGCATGGCATGGTAAGAGACCTTCACTTGACCACTACAAAATTTTTGGATGTGTAGCATATGTACACATTCCTTCCCAGATAAGAGGTAAGCTAGATCTAAAGGCTCAAAAATGTATCTTTATTGGGTATGGATCTATAAACTGAAAAGAAATTCTGATGGAACAATTAATAGGTACAAAGCCAGATTGGTAGCCAAGGGTTTTGCACAAACCCAAGGCATTGACTATGAAGAGACATTTTCTCCTGTAGCCAAGATGCCAACAATCAGAGTGTTGGTAAGTATGGCTGCATCAAAGAATTGGAATATGTACCAACTGGATGTCAAGAAGGCTTTCTTGAATGGATGGATTTCAGAGGAGGTATATATGTCACAACCTCCTGGCTATGAAGACCCTAAGAAGGTAACACATGTTTGCAAATTAAAAAAGGCTTTATATGGATTAAAGCAGGCACCTAGGGCATGGAATTACAGGTTAACCACATACCTCCAAGACCAAGGTTTTGTCATGAGTAAGGCAGATACTTCTCTATTCATCAAGAGAAGCAATTCAGAGGTAATATACCTTTTTGTTTATGTTGAGACATTATCATTACAGGGAATGATGTCAATGGAATCAGATATATCAAAAGTCAAATGATGAAGGAGTTCAAGATCAATGATCTTGGTTTATTGAAGTATTTTTTAGGGCTTGAATTAGTCTACACTAATTCAGGAATATACATTACTCAGAAAAAATATATATAGGACATGTTGAAAAAGCTTCACTTGCAGGATGCCAAAGTAGCAAGCACTCCAATGGAGGTAAACCTAAAACTAAGTGCCCATGAAGGTGATGAAGTCAATGACATTACAGGTTATCAAAGTATGGTGGGTAGCTTGAACTATGCTACCTTAACAAGGATAGATATTGCATATGGAGTTAGTGTGCTAAGTCAATTTATGCACAAGCCAAGGATACCTCACTTAGAAGCTGCCAAGAGAATCTTGAAGTATCTCAAGGGTACACATAACCATGGTTTGTATTTCCCTTACACTTCAGATATTGACATAAAAGTCTATTCAGATGCAGATTGGGCAGGATGCAAGGATGATAGGAGAAGCACTTCTGGATACATTTCTTTTGCAGGTGACAAACCAATTTCATGGTCTGCAAAGAAGCAACCAACTATGGCATTGTCTTCTACAGAGGCAGAGTATAGAGGGCTGGCTAATGCCACACAAGAAGCAATTTGGATTAAGCTTTTGTATACAGAATTGGGTTTATATACTAGGTCTCCAATAATCTTTGGAGATAATACAAGTTCTCTTCACCTTGCAGCTAATCCTATCTATCATGCTAGGACCAAACATATAGAGGTCCATTACCACTATGTGAGAGAGAAGTTGATAAGCAAAGACATGCAACTAACCTATGTATCAACCAACATGCAATGTGCAGATTTGCTGACTAAAGCTTTGGATGGAACCAAACTTTGCAGGTTCAAAGCAATGATTGGATTGCACGATATACATGAAGTTTGAAGATGAAGACCAAGCCAAAATGTTTGGCTTGAGGGGGAGCTATTGGTTTAAATCACAAGCCTACACATTTGGCTTATAGGATGCATTGAAGACCATACATACATGAAGAAGCATAGGAACATATGCTTGTGGCTAATTACCATTTTATCTCATTGTAAAAGTCAGATTGATTGGAATCTTTTTGTAATCACCTACCCAAAGGATTCGTGGAAAAGTAAGTTGTTTGATTGAAGGAATATCTCCTAGGATGTAGGAGTTTGATCATAGGGAGCCAAAAGTTTGAATTTGAATTCAAACTTTTACTCATTTCCTATAAAAATGGACATGAAAAAGTCGCGGGTAGAACTCATCACTCCCGAGCGTCTCCCTACTGATTTTGAGTGTGTGTGAGGCCTAAACTCTAGCCTACACCTCTCTATACCATTGAGCAATGTTATTCATGCCAATGGAGCTGTATAAAAATGTTCATTAATACATACATTCATTTTGTTCATCTCTGAGTTCTCTGTTAGTCTTCTCAAAAGTCTGTCAACTTGTAAAGGGCATATCTCGATCAATTCTCCACAAAATTCAGTGATTCGAAGCTTGTTGGATTCCTCTTGAAGTCATCTACATGCTGGAAAAAGTTGAAGAGTTTCTATTCAGCCGTTTCAGAGAAATCTGTGTCGAGGTGATCTCTGGTCATTTTCTGCTACAGTCCCAAAAAGTCGGGGGTATAGCTTAACTTGCTAAATTAATTTCTCTAAGAATACTTTATCTTTTTACATCATTCCACTTGGAATAGTTATCTTACTAAGCTAATTAGATACCCCTAAAAGGAATTTTTCCAAGTCCTACTGTACTATTTATACTAAGCAAAATACCCAGCAGGTGTCAAGACAAAAATAGAAGGTTTTCTTGAGTTTGTGAATTTCAGAGTTATCTGTTTTGACTCAATTATTACACAAATCATTTCCAAAGTACATAGGACATTTTATGGTGTCATTTGAAAGCTAAGGAGGTCTACTAATCAAGTCTAAATCAAAAGAGGGCTGGTACAAAGCAGGTTTAGCAGTATCTACTCAGTCTCCTGGTGCATCCATCCATCTATCCCAACAATTAATGTAGTGCATTGTCCTTTGACTTCAAGGAGTTCTTTTTCTTTTATTGAAATATCTTGCTGGGCCTGAATCAACTGTGTGGTCAATTGCTCACTCGTTACGTGAAATTGATTCCTTTCTTGCATGGCCTTGTCGTAATCTGCATCCGTGTCCATCATTTATTGTTGTGTATCCATGGCCGTTTGTATCATCTACTTGACTACTAATTTTAATTGAGTAACGTCTATATTTAACCAAGTGGTAGGGATGCTAGGCTCTTCACCCATGGTAACATCTTTTCCTTGAGCCATATGTAATGTAGTATCGTGAAGCTACCGAATATGAAGTTGTATCCTTGGCTCAACCTCCCTGTGGTCAATCTTAACTTGTGGTGTATCATCAGGTACTTCAATCACAATTTGTTCTTTATTTTATGGTAAACTTTCTTCTTTGTCCATGTGTGTTTGTATTTCCTCTTTTAGGGGTGGCACTGCATCTTTATTTGTAATTGGAACTTCCTTTATGCTGATTTGTGACTGATCGTTCAATTGAATAACATGGACCTGTTCAATGGATGCTTCTGGGCTCCTTGCCTGTGACTGTTGATTGTCAGGTGAGACCTCGACTTGATTTATCTTTGTCCATTCCTTGTGGTTCGTTTCCGTTCTTATGCCGGTGTCTAAGGTGTCTTTTTCAGGGTTGGATTCCCCATTAGAGCTCGAATCTTCTAATCCCAGTTCTTTATATCTGGCAGTTTGTTCTGGGGTATGTTCTATATTCTTGTGTTGCTTTCCTTGGCTTTCCTGTTTGTATTGATGACCTTGAACATTTAGGTTCACTTGGCCTTGCATATACACATGTGTCTCTTCTAGAGCTGTAGAGAGATCCCTTTTTGTGATTGGTTGTTGTGTCATAGGAATCTTTGGTAATGTATGTGTCCTCTTTGATTGTGGTGTCTCCTGGGCTGCTTCCTCTCGAATGTGTTTAGTCCCTCTCATGGGTTTCTTTGAATTGGTTCCCACTTCTTCGATGGTGATGACTGTCTTCTTTTTCTTTGGAATTGTCGCTGACTTTACATATTTTGCCATCTCGATTGAAGTTGGCATCAAACGTAAGCAATCTTTCATTTCAAGTGCCTCATAAATCAACAAGGTCAATGCCGAACTTCCATTCAAAAACTTTTTTCTGACCCCACTTTTTCTTAGCTTCAAATAGGCGATCATGAATGTACGGGGTCATATTTACTTGATTTCCCACTTGCCTCATTGCATGGGACAGTACTTGCACGACAATTTTCTGAGGTGTTGTGTATCTATGCATACTAGGAAAACAAAAATGTTGGTGTACCAATCGAATCGAGTCTTCGATATCTGTTCGGTTGATTTCTAAAAAGGTTTGCTTTTTGGGATCATGACATTCATCCTTGACATTAGTGAGGCCATCTTGGCTCCATCCAAAAGCTCTGTTGATTAGCTCATGAGTGAATCTAATTGTTTTCCATGTACCAACTTTGTCAAGCACTCTTGCTTCCGGGACTGATGGCTTATCTGATGCAGATTGTAGTGTATTCATAACTTGTGTGCATCTCTGGAAATCTAGCAAATATATTGGCAATCGTAGGAATGCATCAATGCCAGCTCTTGTCCAGACATCTGTCATGTGTGCTAATCCTTGTATGATAGTCTAGAAATCTTTTGACATGATAGGAAAGTAGTGATCCCTATCCATGATCTTAATGGTGGCCATGAAAAGTAGTTATGCCACTGGTTGATCATCAAGAAACCAATGACCTCTTGCCTTCGTGATTGATTCCAAGGGAAGAAGCAGGACCTCTTCCTCTTGCATAGCCTCAGAATTAGAGGATGCCATCCGCACTCAATATATACTAGTAATTAGTGGCAATCTGGTGTCGTCGAGATTTTCTCTCCTCTCTCACTTGTGAAGGCCTACAAAAAACATATTTGGTGAAGGTAGCCAGAATTCCCCGAGAAGTCCAGGATGCATCAAGGATGTCAAAGGAAGGTCACATACAAAGTTTCAAAGAAATCAAGAAAGTCCATGGTAGCGGTCAAAGTTGGTCAAAGCTGGTCAAAGTTGGGAAATTAGGGCAAAAATTTCATTGTCACCAAATAAGATGAAAATCCATATACTTGTAAAGATTGTCAAAGGCAGTCTATAGCGCAAATTTCAGCAGAAAATGGATTTGCTAGCACATTGATATGCTATGTTCATTTTGTAAAAATGTAATTTTTCTAGTTTGACCCTACAAATTCTTGTATAGAAAATTATGTTAGCCATATGGTTTGGCATGTATAAAGATCATATGTGGCTACATATTTGTACAAATTTTCAAGGCTATCAGAGCTTCCTAGACACCTTAATGCCACCTTGCAAGCTTCCAAATGTAGTCAAACTTGTACAAGTTAGATTCAGATGGGAGTTTTTTCTGCATATTCCTGAAGGAGATCTTTGGAAACATAGTCCTACAATGTTTCATCTTCATAAAAGACTTTTTGGAGGGTCAAAGAGCACAAAGTCCAGTTTTCAAGGTCACCGCAGTTTTCTAGATTAAGAAAATTGAAGGCTTGAATGTCTGCCACATGTCAAAATATGATTGAACCATGTTGTACGGTCAAGATGAGCTCATATTCAAGGGTGGAGATGCACTAAAGCATAAAGGAAGGAGTATCCACAAATTTTTTCCATAAAAAAAGACCTTTTTTACAATCAAAGATCAATAATGTAGCATTTCTCCAAAAATAGTGGCTTATCTTATCCGAATTGATGTCAGCACTGATCCGACGGTCCAGATCATCCCCAGATCCAATGGTGGAGAATGAGGGCGCCTAAATTTCACTCCTTTACACTAGATTTGATAGAAAGAACAATTCCAAGCCATTGATTTGATTAATCAAATGGTTGTAATCGAAAGTAGTGATCCTAGAGTTGAGAGTTGATTTCTCTAGATCCAAGGGCCCAAATTCATTCAAAAAACTATATAAACCCCCCTCCAAACTCCTAGAGCATCATTGTTAGGCATCCATAGGGCTCATGCTAGCTTACGGTTTCCTTGAGACGATCACCCTCGGTTGAGCGAGTGAGGATCCAAGGTGAGCTAGTATGAGTATAGAACCTAGTTTTAAATTTAAGTTAGAACTCCTATCTAGGATAGGCTCTTGAAACCAGCATCTCTATCTTGACTCACCCTCGGTGGAGCATGTGAGTGAGTTAGAGCTGATTTTAATGAGTCTTAGACTTCTTTAGTTAGACGTTACGAGCCTAGACAGACATAGGGTCACTGGAGTGGAACTCACCTTCTTACGTGTGACATTCGGTTGAACTATCATGGTTTGAGGGTCGGAACCACCTTTGATCAGTAGACTGCTTAGCATGACGTACCACGATGATATTTTACATGTAACTTAATTCAAATTCTTTTAATTCATGTCACTTGTCACTTGTCTCTTGTCTCCTCTCTCAGTCTCTTAAGTATTTTTACATGTCTTCTATTTCTTCTATGTGTGAGAAGGCTCCGCAGTATTGCGTTGAACCAGTGAGGATGTTTCTTTGAGCTTGTGAGTAAACTCTATCATCATAATTCACTTGCATGCATATAATCCATACATACCCATACATATTGATTAGTTTCTGAAAGTGTATAAGAAGCTCCAATATTGGACCATTCTTCCTTTCGAAACTGGTTTATGTGTAAGGGTTCCATCTATTCTCGTCATGCATACATATCATCCAAAGAAGACTATGCATATGGATTGGAATTAGGAAGTGTTTAAGAAGCTCCTTCAATGGACCATTCTTCCTTCCAAATTTCATTCGTATGTATGGTTCTCTTTCATTCTTATCATTCATGTTCATAAATCTAACTTGCACTCCTACATTCCTATTCCCATAATCATTTCAACATCTCTCTCTTCTCCATACTCAACATTAATTTCACTTTCATGTCCTTAAACCTTCCAACATTCATTAGCTTCATACACCCTGTGTGTGCCATGACCGGACCCGATCCACCCGGATTGCGATCACCTCCACATTTGAACCCGACGTGAAACGCTTCGTGGCATTTGCTTCTGATCTTGTTGGGAGGTTGTGATCCATATCCTTTGTTTCATATTTTTCATCCTCATCATATCATCATCATCATTCTTGAGTGTTGCACTGGATTTCTCACAGTATCGTGCACATCTTCGTCGCGAAGTAAACACATTTGTGAGAGATCTAGAACATCGTGCATCACTTGCTTATTCACATAAGATGGAGGAAGGATTCAAATCCCTTATTGTTGAGAAACAAGGCCAAAGAATAGTCTCTTCTATGTTGAGAGAGAAGGGAAAATTCAATGGCATCAACATCACAAGCTACTTAGATTTGTTTGAAGAGCAAGCTATGATTTTTGGTCTTCCTGAAGATCTTTTGATATCATTCTTTGAACGAATTGTTGATAGCTCTATCATAAACCGTGTCACTCAATATGATAGTCTTCCTTGGAGTGATTTTAGAAAGGAGATGCTCAAAGAATTCTATCTTGAAGATTATAGCCAACATAATCGAGATGGATTCTTACGATGGGTCAATTCTCCAAAGCCTAGTAGCTCTATTACTCACTTACAAAATGAGTATATTAGACGCTATGAACAACTTCCTGATGAGGATAAGATAACTTTGGAACCTGATCTTGTGATCAATTTTCTTAAGCTTCTTCATCCTGAAACTCGTAGGGAAGTTGAACGGCAATTAGAAGAATCAGATAAGCGCTATGGTCTTACTGATAATTGGAAAAAAGTGCGTAAAGTAGTAGAGGCTGTAGCCCATAGACATCAAAGACAATCCATGCTTTATGAGCAAACTAGTCTTCCTCAAGCTAGCCTTCCACAAATTAAGGAGCAATTTAGAGAACAATCCCATGCTATGCTTTTTGACTCTACTCCTATTCCTCAAATGATGGAGCCTACTCAAGGTTTTAAAGTAGAGCCAAATAAAAGTGTAGTTGAACAATCTCAAGTGGATATTCTCACTAAGCAAATGGAAAGTCTTATTGCTACACAATCCAATTTGGCCAAGACTATAGATGCTTTACAATCTAATTACACCAAAACTTTCCAAAATCAAATGAACCCAATGACTTTTCAAGAGTCTAATCAACATGTTATAGCTACCAATCAAAATCCACAAGTAGCTCCTACTCAAGCATATCAAGTTCCTCCAATGCATAATCCTTCAATGCAAAATCCTCATCCTCATGTGAAAAATCCTCAAATGTATCAAAACCTGTATCCTCAAGCTTCTCAAATAGCTTTTCAAAATCCTCAAAATCAAAATTTTCAAAATCATCAACCGTATAATATGGAAGCTCCTCTTGCACCTCAAGTACCACATGTTGCTCCCCAAGCTCCTCAAATACATCAATTGCATTTTCAAAATCCTAATTATCCTGTTCAAGCAATACCTTATCAACAAAATCCTCAATTTCAAAATTTCCCACCATAAGTTAATCAAAATCCTCAAAATCAAAATGGTTTTGTGCGTGGCCCTCGTAGGTGTCCTTGGTGTGATTCATTAGAGCACTTTTTGAGAGATTGTGAATTATTGAAGGCTGCTAAGGAGCAACGACTAGTAATAGACATAGACAAGAAAATCTGTGACTATCGATCTAGGCTACCTTTGCAAGGAAATTATGGTAAGGGAGGAATGAAAAAACATTATGAAAATATAACCATAATGGACGTAGGAACTAGAGGAGTGAAACTAGAAGCTCTTGATGAACAACAAGTAGAATCAAGTAAACCCACAAAGGAAGGTGATTTTTCCATAGAGGCTTTAGTAAGAGCACGGGATGAGATTAGGAGAATAACGGCTTGGGAGTCACCGATAGAAGATCAATCTCTTATTTCTCACATATCCAATGTAGAAGAAAAACGAAAAAGAGATGAAGCTGAGCCTAGTGAAAGAAGAGTGACTCGAAAACAAACCTCAGAGGGAATAGAAACAATCATAGAGCAAGGAGAAACATCACAATCTAAAGATAAAAAACAAGAATCAGAACCCAATGAACAAAAACAAGAGGAGAATCAAAAAGGGAAGAAGACAAAGCAAAGAAAAACAGAACCAAAGCCTTTAGATAAACCAAAACAATCAAAACAAACTAAAGACCAAACACGAGAACATGAACAAAAACAAGATCCTGAGCAAAAACAAAAGAAACCAAAGAGAAAACCTAAAGCCATCTTGATTTCAGAAATTGAGAGAAAAATAGATCCTATGGAGATTTTAGATGACATTTTGCTTAAGAGTCAAGTGACTATGTCTTTAGAACAAGTTTTCTCTATTGCAAAGCCTGTTTTTAAAGATAACTTTATCGGCCTAATTAAAAGGAAGAGGTTTTCGCTTAATCTAGATACTGAGATGCAAGATTCTCTAGATCAAGATCAAGCTATGAATGAAGCCTTAAACTTTGATGAATCTGATGAAGAGGACTTTGATGATGATGAAGTAAATGTTAATAAAAATTTCTTAGGACCTATTCAACCTGACCATGAAAATCATGAAAACAATCCTGAAAGTCACTTTAAAAGAACATTTTGGTCTAGAGGTACATCAGAGATGCATGTTAAAATAGGAAATGATAAGAACACTATCACTGTAAATGCATTAGTAGATTCCGGCTCTGAAATCAATGTGATTTCTTGAGGAAGAAACGAAAATTTATTTGGACTGACAAACACACTCAAGCTATGCGTAAATTGAAGAAATTATTGCTTAAAGCTCCCATCCTTAAGCGTGTAGACTATTCTGCTAACAAACCTATTATATTGACTGTTGATACTAGTCCTATTGGTATAGGTTGGGTCATAAGTGAAGATGATAGTGAAGGGAATAGATATGCAATTAGGTTTGGTGCCAAAATTCTACATGAAACACAACGAAAATATCCACAAATCAAACGAGAACTATGGGGTATGGTAACAGCTTTGAAAACAGACAAAGAATATTTCATTGGTGCAAATGTCAAAGTTGAGACTGATTGTTTGCCTCTCATTGGAATGATAGCCAATTGTTCATCTCCTGATATAGCCATGCTTAGATGGATCTCATATATTAAGTTCATAAATCCTGAGTTAGTTCATATTTCAGGTAAGTCAAACTCAGTTGCTGATATGTTATCGAGAGCTAGATTTGATGATGATCTTGAAAGTGATCTAATAAAGAATGTGAATTTAGTTGACTATGTTCCACATATATATGAGTATGAGAAATTTCATGAGTCTGAGTACGAAGATGAATGGAGAGACATAGGAAAGTATCTCAGTACACTACAACCATTACCTAGCTGGACTACAAATAGATTCCGTAACATTAGGAAACGAGCTTATAACTTTTTCCTATGTAATGGTTATCTTTGGAGACATGCTAAGGGTAAGGTTAAGAATCCACAACGAGTCCTAGGAAAAAGAGGTCTTCAATTGCAAGTAATGAAGGAAATGCATGAGACATTATGGGCCGGTCATAAAGGATTTTTTGGAACATATGAAAAAATTAGAAGTACCTATTATTGGCCTAGGATGTATGTTGACATTAGTAGCTATGTTTCTACATGTTCTACTTGTCAACTTCATTCATCAGTCAAACATAGAGATCCGTTGCATCCTACTTATCCACCTTGTATTCACTACAAGTGGGTAGTAGATCTTGTAACTATGCCTAAAGGTATCGACAAAATGCGTTACATTGTACTTGCAAGAGAAGACTTAACTAATCATGTAGAGGGACGTGCACTACGATCTAAGACCACTTACAATGTTTGCAAATTCTTGCTTGAAGATGTCATAAGTCGCTTTGGGTACATAGAGAAAGTAGTTGCCGATCGTGGAGAGTTAAATGCGAGAGAAGCTAAAGAGTTCTTTGAGCGTCACGGTATTCGTTTGTCTCTCACTACTGCATATAATCCAGAGGCCAATGGTAAAATAGAGAGAGGGCATCCACCTATTGTGAAAGCCATATCTAAAGCATGTAACGGTGACATCAAACAATGGCCTAGATTCTTACCTTTTGCACTTTGGGCAGATAGAATGACATGCACACGTACTACTGGGTATATGCCTGCTGAACTTATGTACTGTCAAAAACCATTGTTTCCAATTCAATCTCATATTTTTGCATGGTCAAATTTGCCTTGGTCTGAAAACATGTCTACTGATGACTTTTTGAGTTTGCGCATTAAACAGTTAGAACAAGGTAAAGTAAGACTTGATGATGCTGTTGAAAAATTAAGAGAATCTAGAATGAAGAATAAGCATTATTTTGATAAAACTCATCGACTGCGTCCTAATCCAATTGAAGTAGGAGATTGGGTGCTCATTTATGATAGTACATTTGACTCTCAATATGATGCACGCAAAAAGCTCACTCAACGGTGGTTTGGGCCATACATTGTATCAAAAGTCAACAACAATGGTACGTATGCTCTTTGTGAATTAAATGGTGTTGCACTAAAAACTTTGATTGCAGGTAAAAGGATAAAGCTATTCAAGAAACGTGATAATGACGAGTACATTTTGGATGAGGAAATTGAAGAAGATGACAACAATGAGGCCGATTCATAAACAGGAGTATCCATGCTATAAAAAAATAAAAAAATAAATAAAAAAAGGAAAAAAAAATAAAAAAAAACATATAAAAATATCATTAATTTTTCAAGTTCATGTTGCTTTGTTTTTTATCAAGTTCATTCTTTTTTTTTTCCATGCTTGTTTCATGCATGTTTTTTTCAATCTTTGCATCACATTTCATATCCACATCACTTGAGTCAAAAAAGGCAAATGATGATTTCTCTACTTGTGTAAAATTTTATCTTAAGTAGTAACTTATCTACCAAGAAATTGTTTATAATCTAGGATTGTGGAAAGATAGGGCATGTAGATTTGGAGGTTTATTTTGGTGACAAGACTTTCATATATAAACATGCATATGTATCCTGTATCGAAAGCATAATTGTTGAAATCCTAGCTCCTGCTATTGCATGTTTCTACATCCTTAGTCCATCTCACAGCACTTGTATCGGAGTTTAAACGATTGTTCTCCGTCATCAAAAATGGTTGTACCTTGTATCGGGGTTTAATTTTTCCTTGTCAAAAAAAAAAAAAAAAAAGCTACATGTTACCAAGAAGTTTACACTTTCTTCCACCCCAAAAAAGTGATCGTAACCATAAAGTTGCCAAATCATCATCATCATCGAAAAAAAAAAAAAAGCAAGTTAAAGGAGGATAAAGAGGCATAGTAGAATAAATCACGGGCTATATAGGCAGATTTATGCATTAGTGGAGTTTAGTTAGATTTCCTTGCATGTTATTAGAGAAAGAGCATATTCATATTTATGTAGGAAAGGAGTTGATCTAAAATAAGCTAAAGATGAAAGATGTCTCTTGAAAATCCTAAATCTTTGTTTATAATCATATTTAAGGTAGATTGCTTTATGAAAAAGGTACAAAATTTTCTTCAAGATGAGAGGAACTGATGCTTAAAACGACTCAATACATCCACTTCCACTTCATATTGATGCTTGTTTTTTTTCTTTCTTGTTGTCAATGTTGCTTGTTCATTTGCATATATGTTGCCTATTTGTTCATGCATATTCATGTTGCCTGTTTCAATTCTTCCTTTCATGCAAATTTTGCTTCATGTCACGTTACCTACTAATTCATGCATATAATCAATTTTCCTTCCATGTTTCTTATGTTGCCTATAAAAGAATTTGATGCCTGGAACATTTTGTTTTTCACAGATGCTAGAGTGGCGCTTCCGAAGGAATCGCAGGTTTAGTGGGGGCGAATGTCGTCGAGATTTTCTCTCCTCTCTCACTTGTGAAGGCCTACAAAAAACATATTTGGTGAAGGTAGCCAGAATTCCCCGAGAAGTCCAGGATGCATCAAGGATGTCAAAGGAAGGTCACATACAAAGTTTCAAAGAAATCAAGAAAGTCCATGGTAGCGGTCAAAGTTGGTCAAAGCTGGTCAAAGTTGGGAAATTAGGGTAAAAATTTCATTGTCACCAAATTAGATGAAAATCCATATACTTGTAAAGATTGTCCAAGGCAGTCTATAGCCCAAATTTCAGCAGAAAATGGATTTGGTAGCACATTGATATGCTATGTTCATTTTGTAAAAATGTAATTTTTCTAGTTTGACCCTACAAATTCTTGTATAGAAAATTATGTTAGCCATATGGTTTGGCATGTATAAAGATCATATGTGGCTACATATTTGTACAAATTTTCAAGGCTATTAGAGCTTCCTAGACACCTTAATGCCACCTTGCAAGCTTCCAAATGTAGTCAAACTTGTACAAGTTAGATTTAGATGGGAGTTTTTTCTGCATATTCCTGAAGGAGATCTTTGGAAACATAGTCCTACAATGTTTCATCTTCATCAAAGACTTTTTGGAGGGTCAAAGAGCACAAAGTCCAGTTTTCAAGGTCACCGCAGTTTTCTAGATTAAGAAAATTGAAGGCTTGAATGTCTACCACATGTCAAAATATGATTGAACCATGTTGTACGGTCAAGATGAGCTCATATTCAAGGGTGGAGATGCACTAAAGCATAAAGGAAGGAGGATCCACGAATTTTTTCCATAAAAGAAGACCTTTTTTACAATCAAAGATCAATAATGCAGCATTTCTCCAAAAATAGTGGCTTATCTTATCCGAATTGATGTCAGCACTGATCCGACGGTCCAGATCATCCCCAGATCCAATGGTGGAGAATGAGGGCGCCTAAATTTCACTCCTTTACACTAGATTTGATAGAAAGAACAATTCCAAGCCATTGATTTGATTAATCAAATGGTTGTAATCGAAAGTAGTGATCCTAGAGTTGAGAGTTGATTTCTCTAGATCCAAGGGCCCAAACTCATTCAAAAAACTATATAAACCCCCTTCCAAACTCCTAGAGCATCATTGTTAGGCATCCATAGGGCTCATGCTAGCTTACGGTTTCCTTGAGACGATCACCCTCGGTTGAGCGAGTGAGGATCCAAGGTGAGCTAGTATGAGTATAGAACCTAGTTTCAAATTTAAGTTAGAACTCCTATCTAGGATAGGCTCTTGAAACTAGCATCTCTATCTTGACTCACCCTCGGTGGAGCGTGTGAGTGAGTTAGAGCTGATTTTAATGAGTCTTAGACTTCTTTAGTTAGACGTTACGAGCCTAGATAGACATAGGGTCACTGGAGTGGAACTCACCTTCTTACGTGTGACATTCGGTTGAACTGTCATGGTTTGAGGGTCGGAACCACCTTTGATCAGTAGACTGCTTAGCATGACGTACCACGACGATATTTTACATGTAACTTAATTCAAATTCTTTTAATTCATGTCACTTGTCACTTGTCTCTTGTCTCCTCTCTCAGTCTCTTAAGCATTTTTACATGTCTTCTATTTCTTCTATGTGTGAGAAGGCTCCGCAGTATTGCGTTGAACCAGTGAGGATGTTTCTTTGAGCTTGTGAGTAAACTCTATCATCATAATTCACTTGCATGCATATAATCCATACATACCCATACATATTGATTAGTTTCTGAAAGTGTATAAGAAGCTCCAATATTGGACCATTCTTCCTTTCGAAACTGGTTTATGTGTAAGGGTTCCATCTATTCTCGTCATGCATACATATCATCCAAAGAAGACTATGCATATGGATTGGAATTAGGAAGTGTTTAAGAAGCTCCTTCAATGGACCATTCTTCCTTCCAAATTTCATTCGTATGTATGGTTCTCTTTCATTCTTATCATTCATGTTCATACATCTAACTTGCACTCCTACATTCCTATTCCCATAATCATTTCAACATCTCTCTCTTCTCCATACTCAACATTAATTTCACTTTCATGTCCTTAAACCTTCCAACCTTCATTAGCTTCATACACCCTGTGTGTGCCACGACCGGACCCGATCCACCCGGATTGCGATCACCTCCACACTGGCATCAAGAATCATCCTTCACTTATCCTTCATAAATTTGGCAACTCTCCGAGTGGATTGTGTCGTCCCTTCCCCGTGGGTGTGAGAAAGGTAATATTTGGGATTTTTTTTCATACTTATTTATAGTGTCTGAAAGAAAACAAAAATGTTAGTTCATAGCCGAAGTGGTTATTAAATCATGAGTTATTTTCTTTTGGATTATTTTACAAGTGCTCTCCTATTTCCCAAGAGGGAAATATGCTTCACTATCCAGAAGTATAAGAAGAATGTGTTGAATGCTTGGCCGTGTAGTGTGGCCCTATTATGCATACTTTGGACTCTTGTGACTCCAGATGTGTGCAAGCTGAATCATTTGGTTGATGTGTCCACATTGTTTTGCCTCTCGGCATCCAAATCTGCGTTACTCCACTAGGACAGCCTGCATTCCCTGCACTCCTAGAGAATGTAGTGCTTCTCACATTGTATTTTTGCCTCGTCAGCCTTTTGAATCTTTGCATGATTTTTGTTGCATATCTAGGATCTCTGTCCTGTAGTTGTTTGTTTTCTGTTGTTTTGCCTTTAGATCGTACTGATTCTCCTTGTGTCTTGACTTTTCCTTTTTTATGATTGTCACTTGGGCACATGATTTGGGAATCCATATTTGCGTTCGGGTCGGCTGTGCGGCTATCACCTTCTTCGGAATCCATACTCTAGTAATCCTTTGTGGACTTGGGTGTCCAATGTGACTTGCATTCTTATTCTGTTGTTGTTTCCGATGTCCAGAGTAGTCCTATTGTTGAAGAGATGCTATCACTTGATCTTTTCTGATCCACGCCTGTCTAGTGTAAGGAATGGGGTATATTCTAATGTGCGGAAGTTTTTGATAGTCTTGCTGACTAGTCCCTCTTGTGCTTGGTTTCTCACTAAGGCTTTTATTGGATAAGGCACTAATCAGGTGATTTACTGGACTAGGAGATTGTGTGAAAGCGAGATTTGGTGTATTCTCACTTGAAGTACTTGATGGTGGGGTTTCCATAGTGTGAGTGAACATACATTCATCATTGTGCTCGTTTGCGTGATCTCTCGGGTCTATACATTTGGCTTTGACCGATCGTTCGTCTAACATGTTGAATACCTCACGATGTCCTATCTTGGCCGAGATGTATCCTAAGGCCAATTGAATAGTCACTTCATATTCATATATCCAATCTTGACCTAACACGAGCTCTTCTATTAAGTCCTGATCATGACATATTATGAGTTTTTGTTCCATCATGTTGTTTCCAAGATGTAGAGGTAAGGTAATCTCACCTATACATTGAGTAATTTTTCCTCCTATTCCAATCAATTGTGCCTTAGCTGGGCATAATTCTTCCTTGAGTTTCTGGGTCAACAAAAATTTGATACAACTTATGACGGCTCGTGTGTCAGTGAGAGCGTCCACTAAGTGGTACTCTCTTGTTCCAACACCCAAATTCAAATAAGGTTGCTTTATTTGTTGTCCTAGGTTTTCAATGGCTCTAAAATTAGCCATTGGGATGAGTTCCTCTCCTTTTCGATATCTCTCGTCTCTCTCTCATCCACTCCTTTCGTTTCTTGATTCGTTCTAGCGCTTCTTGTCTAGCTTCTTCTCGTATTCTTTCCTCTTCTATGTGCCTATTTTTACCCATTATTAGTTGTGACATTATCTCTTTGGTCAATGGCTCTAAATATTTTTTTACTCGGTAACCACTGATATAGTTTGGCATTACTTCTCCATCCAGGGTTGCTAAGCTGATGGCTCCGCTGGTAGATATACGATTGATGATCAATGGCCATATCCTCGTTTTTGCAGTTTCTTTGCATATTGCTTCAAAGTATAGACCAAAACTAAATCTCCCTCCTTCAAGTTTTTATCTTTAATGTGAGCATCAAAATATGCCTTATGTCGCCTTTTAGCAGCATAAATCCCTACTATAGCTTGTAACCTTGTTTCGTGTAACTTTTCTATTTGGTCCAATTGAGCTGATAATTCATGTCCAGTCCACTCGTAAGTTGTTGCTACATTGAGGGTGGGTACTAGGAAATCCATTGGCAAGATGGCATTCTGTCCGTACACTAAGTTAAAAGGAGTAGTTCCTATGGCTGTTTTGTAGGCTACTCGGAATGCCCATAAAGCATGATGTAATTGCTTATCCCAATCAGATCTACCATTGTTAACAATTTTAGTGAGGACTGTACACAAGATTTTGTTTGAACTTTCGGCCTGTCCATTGGCTTGTGGATGATATGGGGCTGATTTCTTATGAATTACTAAGAATTCATTCAGTAGGGCTTCTACCACTTCATTCACAAAGTGTGTGCCTCTATCACTCACAATTTCTATCGGCAATCCAAATCTAGTGAATACATTCTCAAAGAGAAACTTGGTCGTAGTCCTTGCGTCATTTTTCTTGGTTGCTTTGGCTTCAACCCATTTGGTCAAATAGTCTGTGGCTACAATTATGTACTTGGCATGGGATCATTTAGCTGGTGGGCTAATATGTCCTATGAAGTCTATTCCCCATTTAGTAAAGGCTTGGGCACTCATCATGGGTTTCAGCGGCATTTCATCTCTTCTAATTGGATATTTTGTTCATTGGCAGGTATCACATCATTGAACATATCTGGCTGCATCTTGATGTAGAGTTGGCCACCACATCCCTGCAAAGAGAATCATTTTTGCAATTTTATCTGCAAAAAAAAATCCTCCTGCAGCTCTTGTATGTGCCATCTCTAAAACAGTAAGATACTCATCTTCATGAATGCACATTCATAAATGATTGTCTCTTCCTCGCTTGAAGAGCTATTTTCCTATGAGAGCATAGTCTTTGCTCTGCTCTGTGAGTGCATGTTTCCTTGCTAGAGTGGCTCCTTCTGGGTACTTTTAGGTCTTCAAGAATTTCACCAGAGGCATGCTCCATCTTGGTGCTACTGTGGAGTAGCATAGAGTAGAGTTCTCTTCTGGATTTCGTTCTTGACAAGTTGGGCAGGCTGATACATAGTTATGTGTATCCCTCTACATGGTTGGCCAATATATGCCTAATGTCTTCAGTGTTTGCCATGTTCCATTAGCATTTAGATGAGTTTTCCATTGATTTACATGTGCTTTTTGAAGCCACATTTCTTGTTCCTCTTCTTCCACACATCTCACAAGTAATCCACTTGAGTCTTGGTGATATAAACTTCCTGCAATGATATGGAGGTTTTTAGTTTTCCACAGGTCTTGGTTTCTGTTTGGTGTGATCCCACGTTTAGGTCCATAAGGAGGATAGGGATCAACTTTTCTGCCCATTGGGGACATACTTCGAGATTAAAAAGGTAAGTGTCTGGCAGATCATTCGGTACTCCTATGGGGGGTTCTCCATGTGTCATTCTCGATAAGTGATCTGCTCTAATGTGCGCATTCCCTTTCTTGACTACTACTTCAAAATCAAATTCCATCAACAATAGAAACCATCATACTAGTCGTCTCGTATTACAAGGCTTATTGACTAAGTACAATAGAGCTTGATGATCGATGAAGAATTTGAATTTGTTTGCCAAAAGGTAGTGTTGAAACTTCTTCACTATGTACACCATCCCTAAACCCTCTCGCTCAGTTGTGGTATAATTGCGCTCCGCTTGATTTAATTGTCTACTCGCATAGGCTATAGGGTGGTCTAACTTCCTTGTATCCGTGGGTTGAGCTAAGATGCAACCAATGGCAAACTTAGAAGCATCCACGTGAATGTGAAATGGTTTGTTCCAATTAGGTACTCGGAGGATTGGTGCTGAACTCAATCGACTCTTTAATTCGTTGAAGGCCTTTTCACATTCTTCTATCCAATTAAACTGAGACAATAATGCATAAAGAGGTCTAGCAATTATGCCATACATGTGTATAAATCTATGGTAGTATCCGCAGTGTCCCATAAATGCTTGCACTTCTTTAGCGGTCTTTGGTCTCAGAAAATCTAGAATCATTTTAATTTTGTCTTCATCTGTGGAAATTCCATTTTTAGAGACAATGTGTCCTAGTATCTTTCCTTGTCGAACCATGAAGACACACTTTTCTGGATTGAGACACACTCTATATTGCCGACATTTGGCAAAAATCTTTCCTAGTTCAGGGATATGTTCTGATCGTATAGCTGAATAAGTGCATAAATCATCTATGTATTTTCCATACTTTTTCTCAAGAACTCTTTGAATACATGGCACATCAATCTTTGCAAAGTGGTTTGGGCATTGGTTAGACCAAAAGGCATAACCCTAAAGGTGTACACTCCCCATTCAATTGCAAAGGCTGTTTTATGTTGGTCTTTAGGAGCAATCGCTACGTGATTATACCCTGAAAAGCCCTCTAAAAAAACATAAACTTCTTTTCCTGCCACGCTTTCCAAAAGATGATCAGTGATGGGTAACGGGTAACTATCTCTTATGGTGGCAACATTTACTTTTTTTAAGTTAATACATACCCTTAACTTGCCATTCTTTTTTGGTACGACCACCAAAGGTGACACCCATTCCGTGTGTTTGATCTCATAAATGAACCTAGCGTCTAACAACTTATCTATTTCTTCCTTAATTTTTGCTGAGTAAACGCCGTTATATGTGTATGGTCTTTGTTTGGAAGGTTTGGCTTCAGATACCATAGGGATTCTATGGGCACAAATAGTAGGATCTACTCCTTTAAATCCTTATATGTCCAAGCAAAGACGTCCCTATACTCTTGTATGAGTTGTATTAACTCTTGTTCTTCTTCCATTGAGACATTCTGTCTTATAAAAGTACATCGTTCTTCTCCTTCCTCCAAGGTTACTACTATTTTCTTGGTTTGTTCTTTGTTGTCATATGCTATTCCTGGTTGTGCTTCTCGTTTTGGCATTTGGATAGCAATTCTCCTCTCTTCTACTTCATATTTTTTGAAGTGGGCAGACACTTCGAATTGATCCTGAGGTTTTTTTTCTCCATCATCTTTTTTGTTGTCTAATCCAAGTTCTCCTTCCCGTGCCATTTCTTGATTTAATTCACTAGTTATGACGCTTATTCTTTGATTTTCATTTCCTGACTCAGTTTGTTCCTGCTCCATTTCAATGCTCTCATAATCCTCCTTCCATTCTTTTTCAATTACTTCTCCTTCTTCAGCCTCTTGAAGAACTACCAGGTATTGGCTTTCATCATATCCTTCCTCGTCAATGCATTCATTCATGATGATCACTTCTTCGTTTACACACACATCGAAAGTGGCTAAAATCTCCATCCAACCATGAGGTTCGAATTCTTCATCTAGGAATATTTGAGGCATGTAAGCTGGATCTTGTATAGACCTAGCGACTCCTTGCCTTTGCTGCCATCCTTTCTTTCTTTCCTCTTCCTTTTTCACGGTCTGGCATATCCATAAATGAGTGTCTTCGTTCATTCATGATTGGTCACTTGAACCTATACTGTGAATCGACTGCTCGTCCTCCTTATGAATCGGATTCCATTGCAAGGGGGGAACATTGATACGTGTATGTGTGGAGATTTATTCTGGTCGTGGTTCCGTCGTGATGTAAGTGTACTGCGTCTTTTCCCCAATCTTGCACTATCTTCAGCTGTCTCATGAAGGGTCTTCCAAGTATCATCTCATAATTGCTAGCCCTTTTAAATTGACAGATCGCTAAGGTGTGCTCGCATTCAACTCCGCATGTGGTAAAAGTTACTCTTTCCAATAATCCCAAGGGTCGTTCAGTGTGTCCGTCTGCCATTTGTATCTTCATGTGTGTTGGTCTTAAAGTTGGTTTTCCCCATTTCTCCCATATTTCTTTAGTCTCGAATCCTACTCCAGCTCCAGAATCTAAGATAGTTTTAGTGGTGTAACCCCTATAAGTAATTAGAAGGCATGTGTTTCCTTCATCTCCCTTGCTGAAATCTCCAACCTTATCGACTGGGATTTTGACTGTGGTGACTTCATTAGGCAACTCCTTCTCTTCTGACTTAGTTTCCAATTGACTGGTCAGCTTCTCCTTCAAATGTGGTTTTATCTTCATGAGTTCTTCCAATGTCAGAGTACAACTTGAATTTTTACCTTTCTAAGATGGTGTATGATGTCCAATGTTTGGATTGATGGGTTCTGCTCTTTTTTTCTTATTGATGGAATGCAGTATAATTCAGAATATGTTCGTATTCCCCTGTGTAATTTGGCAAAGCCTTCACACTATCATTCTCCTTGTCGCTCTTGTCAAATTGTAATAATCCTTCTGAATTCAGCTCAGGTATTGAGTCTTCCAATTCACCTTCTACTTATAGCTCCTCAAAGGGTGGTTCAATTCCTTCCACTTTCCTTCATCTATCTTCTTGGATTCTTGCCCACAAGTCTTTAGGCCACTCCCCGTCTGCTTCGTCGACAATGGATCCTTCTCTTTTATCTTCGCAGTAATTTCCATTACGTGTCTCACCTTCTTTTCCTTTCTTGAGATCATTAGGGATGACACACTCTTGGAATTCTGTTTCGGGAATTCCTGAATTGGGTAGTTGAAGAATAGGTTTTTCTAGGGTCCGTTGAGCTACTTCAATTAATATCCTGCATATCTCCAACCTTTCTTTCTCTAAGTCACCTCTAGGATATTCTTTTTCATGTTGTTCAATGGTTGGTCCTTCTCTTATTCGTGCCTGCTATGCCTGAATCCACATGGCTAATTCTTCTGGCATGGGGTCTGCTAAAACTGATCCTACCTCTCCTTTTTTATACTTTCCTTTCTGATTTTCTCCTTCAAGTTTTTGTTTTTCTTCTTGACCTTGTTCATTCTTTTCATTCTCCTTATTTCCTTCATCCTGTCTCTACGATTCTTCCATCTTTGTGTTCGTTTATGTGATAAAAATAGAACAAGGACCCTGGGCTCGCTCGGCGACTCGCATCGGCTCGTCGGTAGGGTGACTTGATCAAGTATTTTGTTCCCTTGCTTGAAAGCTAGTTTTTCACCGTTTGCATGAAAAACTAGCTTGCATTGAAGAAAAACGATTACAAAAGGAACGGCCTAAGCCGGCCCGCGTTGAACGTCGCGGGTAAACGTTTACAGTGAGCCGGCCCGCGTTAAGCGTCACGGGCAAACGCGTACAACGGCCCCTCAATGGCACAATGGCGCTTTCGAGAGGTGCGTGCGGAGGGGACTAGCACGAAGGCTACCGCACGAGGAGTGCAAGGGTCGCTTGGTTCGCTTGGGTCACTTGGGTCGGAGGCTCACTATGTCCCCCTATAGTTGCGCACCTTGAGGATCAACTCTGCCTGTCGTTGTTCGATTGGATCTTCCAGCAATGTGACTTGACGTCCAAAGCGAGTATCAGGGCGGAAGCGTTTTAACAAACTCACATGGAACGAGTTGTGGATATGAATTTCGGGTGGAAGAGCCAGCTGATATGTCACTTGGTTGAAATGGTGACTAATTTTGTACGACCCATAGTACCTATGATTGAATTTTGGAGTGCAATTCCTGGGTAAAATGATGTTCTTGGCATTTACTAGAACTAAGTCACCCACTTGGTAATCTTGCGCCTCGGTTCGGTTCGGATTAGCAATTCTTACCATCCTTTCTTTGCTCTTGATAAGGGCCTCTTTTGCTTGTCGTATTTTGGATTGCCAGTCTCGTAAAAAATTACCACATTCCCGGTCTGCTGCCACTAGCACTTCATCTGACATAAGTGCCATAGGTGTGATTACACTTTTGTCTGTGGCCACCTCGAACGGTGACATAGATGTACTGGAATGGATTGAGCTGTTATAATGGAATTCTAAAATGTCGAGATGTTTGGCCCAATCCTTCTGGTCCGCTTGAATGTAACTCCTCAAGTAATTTTCTATGGTTTGATTGACTCTTTCTGTTTGCCCATCGGTCTCGGGGTGATAGGCCGACGAGAATCGAAGCTGAGTGCCTAAGATGGAGAAAAGTTCTTTCCATAAGTCGCTTATGAATCTAGTGTCCCGATCTGACACAATAGCCAAGGGAAGGCCATGATACTTAAACACTTTTTGGAAGAAAGTTTGTGCTACCACCTTTGCCGGCATAGGTGGCTTCATCGATATGAAGTGTGCTTGTTTAGAGAAATAATCCACTACTGCCATAATTGCATTATGCCCACTGGATGTTGGTGGATCTGTTATAAAATCCATGCTGACCATGTCCCAAGGACGGTTCGGAACGGGCATGGGTTGGAGTAGGCCTGCCGGTTTTATCTTCTGCTGTCTTACTAGTTGGCAGGTCGGGCATGTTTGAACATACTCAATCACGTCGTCTTTCATCTTTGGCCAAAATACATGCTCCTTTAAATGTCCGTAACTTCTTCTTTGTCCTCCATGTCTGGCTAATTGACAATCGTGTTCTTCCCATAAAAGCATCCTTTGTATTTCTGCATTGTCCGGTATGTAAATCCTTCCCTTTCTATATAGCATGTTGTTCATAATTGTGTATTTCCGTTTATGATCTAAGCCCGAGTGTACATCTTTGATGATCCTTTGTATATCCGGATCCGTTTGTTGCAACTTACGAATTTGATCTTTCGTCTTACTCTCGGCCATGGAAATTGCGGCCAGCGTCGGTCTTCTACTCAGGGCGTCTGGCATGACGTTTTGCTTGCCTGGTTTGTGAATTATGTCTATGTCAAATTCAGCCAAGAAATCTTGCCACCTTGCTTGCTTGGGAGATAACTTAGGCTGAGTACAAAAATACTTGAGTGAAATATTGTCGGTGTAAACCTTTGTGTGTTTATCTTGGACATAGTGACGCCACTTTCACAAACAGTGGATCACCGCGAGCATCTCCTTCTCCTGAGTGCTCCATCTTAACTCTGTACTTGAAAATTTGTGTGACTCATAAGCCACAGGGCGTCCTTCCTGCATAAGGACCCCTCCAATTGCCAATCTTGACGCATCTGTGTGGATCTCGAACTCTTTGTCAAACTCTGGCATCTTCAACAGAGGGGCTTCGCACATCACCTGTTTGAGTTGCTTGAAAGCATCTTGTTCCTTAGGCCCCCAAACAAAGCAACCCTTTCCTTTAGTTAACTCTGTGAGCGGAGCAGCCACTTTACTGAAATCTTTTATAAATTTTCTTGGAAACTCGCAGAAACCTATGAACTCTTTCACTTCTCTGACTGTTCTAGGCGGTGCCCATTGATGAATTGCTCTGATTTTATGAGGGTCTATCATCACTCCTTTGTCTGAAACCATGAAACCTAAAAATTCAACTGAGTTCATGGCAAACTCGCACTTTTCTGGCTTGGCATAGAGCTGTCTTTCTCTTAGGCATTGAAGGACGGCCCTTACGTGCTCCAGGTGTTCCTCTAGTGTGCGGTTGTATATCAAGAGGTCGTCTATGTAGATGATCAGGAACTCATCTAACATATCTCTAAACCCATCATTCATCTCTCGGCAAAACGTGCCTGGAGCGCCTGTGAGTCCAAAAGCCATGACCAACCACTCGTAGCTGCCATAGCACGTCCTGAACGCCGTCTTTTCAATATCATGCTCTGCTATGCGAATCTGATGATATCCGGATCTGAGATCTATTCGTGTAAAGAATTTTGCCTGACCCAGTCGGTCCATCAACTCATCCATAACTGGTACTGGATATTTTGTCTTGACAGTGATCTTATTCAAAGCTCGATAATCCACACACAACCGCATGCTGCCATCTTTCTTCTTGACGAATAAAACAGGAGCACCGTAGGGTGAACTACTGGGTCTAATGAAACCTTGTTGTTCCAGTTCTACCAATTGCCTTTTTAACTCCTTTAGGTCTGTCTCATTCATTCTGTAAGGTGCTTTGGCCGGAGGAGCATGGCCTGGCATAACTTCAATTCTGTGTTGGACTTGCCTGAGTGGTGGCAGCCCGCTTGGTAACTGACTTGGCAAAACATCTTCAAAATCTCTAAGTACTTCATGAACTCTTTTATCGCCAACCTTCATCTTTTCACTTTCCTTTTTGTCTATGTCAATGGGGCTACACCTTATGACGCACAAATGTGCCTGAGCTCCTTGCTTCATCGCTTTTTCCACTTGCTTGGCCGTCAAAGGTCCTTGTGTCTGTTGTCTTCGCCCTTGCTGCTGCGGCTATAGATTTCAACTTTCCTGCTTCTAAGTTCAATTTCTTATTCCCTTTTTCCTGACTGCTGGAGGGCACACACTCTTGATACATTGGTGCCTTTCCTTTTCTTTGCCTGTCGGCCTCCTCTTTCGTTGTGGGAGGAGTGACGGTCTTGTGACTTGATTCCTGTGAACTCGATCCTGGGTTCTCTACCTTTCCTGACTTGCCGTGGGATTCTAAATTTGCCTCTGGGGCTCTTATGAGACTTCTATGGCAGTCTACGACCACTATGTTCCCTTGCATGTCAAGCAAAAGTTTATCAATTCCCTTACCCGACATGCTGACCATGTATCGGTCCATGAATGAAAGTCCAACTATTACATCAAATGCTTCCAGTGGCACGACTAGAAAATCTAACTTTGCCGACCACTCCCCCATTGTCATACGGACGTTGAGGGCGATCTTCACATTATCATCTCGACCTTGAGCGAAGGTAACTGACATTTCTGGAAGTTTACTCAAGGCCAACTGCAAACTAGCTGCACACTGAGGCGACATGAAATTATGTGTCGCGCCTGAATCGACCAACACTGCTTTTCTCTTGTTTCCAAACGTTCCCCAAAAGTACATATTCTGAATCACTCATAATGTCATTGGAAAGCACCCTGGCATCGCGGCCACGGTACCTACATGTGGTGCATTATTCCCTGCTTGTACTTCTTCTTCATTGTCATCTAGTTCAGTCAGAACCACATTAGTGTTCTATCTTTGAGGCTCCTCTTCTACTTGAGCCATTTGTACCCGCCTCTGATTATTATTGCGAGAACACTGGTGCGTCCAGTGATTTCCACGGCATGTTCTACAGAATGGCCGGGGATCGTTTCTTTGCCATTGGGGCGTTGGCAATGCCCTCTGTTGATTATTCCCATACGTGTTTTGATTCCTTTGACCTGGTGTGTTACCCGTGTTTTGAGTGGTATTGGCAGGGCGGGCGTTCGAGTTGGTATTCCCTACACCCTGCTGATTTCTCCGTGGTGAGGTGTTTTCTGTTTTGCGTAAGCTTTGAGCACGACGGTTGCTCTCAGCGTCTTGGTACCTTTCAACCATCACAATGGCCTCTTCCCAGGTGTTGGGTGACTGTTTCTCTATTTCTCGTCTTGTCCAAACACTACACCCGTACAAGAACCCATGTAGCCGATCGAGATCATGCATCTCCGTTATCTGCAGCATGAGCCTTCTGTACTTGCGTATATATTCAGACAACAGGCCTTCCTGCTTCAGGCCCCTCCATTCGTCCCTGAGTTTGAAGGATTCGTTTTGAGGTATAACGTATTCCTCAAATGCCGCCTTAAAATCCTTCCATGAAGTGAATTCCTCCCTTGCGGACTCTGCCAAGAACCATGCATCGGCATCATCGGCTAGGAAGGACGCGGCTATTCTCACCCAATGTCGCTTGCCCACTCTTTGAAGGTCGAGGTACTGCTCCATGTCTCGAAGCCATTTGGAGACTGCGAGAGAGTTGTGTTTCCCTCGGAACTTCTCGGGTGGACACGGCTTGAATCTACCATAGGATTCTGAGTCGCTCCCGTCGTCAGAGGATGAAACGGGCCTGCGTCGCCTTGTGTGTGGCCGACGGCCCTGTCGAGACGTGCGTCCTGATGTCTCACCCACTAGTAACTCTGTTTGCTTCCCCGTATCCTTGGTCTTGTCCTCTTTCGGTTCCGGTTGAACTTTTAGAAGTTGAGCTAGGTTGGCAATGGTGGACTCCAAACGGTCCATGCGGGTGTCTTGGGCCATCATCCATTCCATTGCCAGCGGCTCTTCCTTCTCCTTTTCGGTCGTCATGAAGTCGTAATTTCGTGTGACAGGAGGGGGGTTCTGCGGTCGTTTTCCCTTGTTCCTCTGTCTCTCCTTTCCCGTTTCACGTTGGCCACCACCGCGCGGCTCCACATCGCTTAAGAAGACATCATTACCTTCGCCCTCCATCACGGTGTACTAAGTAGGACGTTAAGACTCGGTCCCCAGCACTGGTGTGACAACCGGTCTGCCCTCTTTTCCAAAGCCTCTTAGATCAAGCGAGGCTCTGATACCAAATGTGATAAAAATAGAACAAGCATCCCGGGCTCGCTCGGCGACTCGCACTGGCCCGTTGGTAGGGTGACTTGATCAAGTGTTTTGTTCCCTTGCTTGAAAGCAGAAGATCACCATTTGCATGAAAAACTAGCTTGCATTGAAGAAAAACGATTACAAAAGGAACGGCCTAAGCTAGCCCGCGTTGAACGTCGCGGGTAAACGTTTACAGTGAGCCAGCCCGCGTTAAGCATCGCGGGCAAACACGTACAACGGCCCCTCGATGGCACAACGGCGCTTTCGAGAGGTGCGTGCGGAGGGGACTAGCACGAAGGCTACCGCACGAGGAGCGCAAGGGTCACTTGGTTCGCTTGGGTCACTTGGGTCGGAGGCTCACTATGTCCCCCTATAGTTGCGCACAATTTGGCGCCGGTCGGCAAACCACACAAGCACCAAAAAGGCCTAGATAGAAATACAGGGAGGGGGGGGGGGGCTCTTGCCCACGGGTTGTCACAGTT
Source organism: Ceratopteris richardii (assembly GCA_020310875.1). Lineage (NCBI taxonomy): Eukaryota > Viridiplantae > Streptophyta > Polypodiopsida > Polypodiales > Pteridaceae > Ceratopteris > Ceratopteris richardii. Next base: position 196,370,860 of record CM035414.1, on the reverse strand, counting down.
TACTTGTAATAACTTTTCCCCGGCTCTTCTGAGTCTTCAACTATTTGAGGTGTGGGTATATTCAATTCTCTGTCAACTTGCTCATTCTCTCCAGCTTTTTCTAGGGTCTCTCTAGCTTTAGATCTTGTTATTGCTTTCAATGACATGGTGTACTCCTTATCACTCCCTGACAACTCTATCACTTCTAACACGTTGATTTGCATGTTAGAGTTAACTTTGTTGGGGTTCTTGGGGCAATCTTTGAAAAGGTGTTCCTTACGACACTCACTACAATATCCTTCCCAAACTCACTGTGGTGGTGGTGGGTTTGGTAATGTACATTCTCTAATAAAATGATCACCTCCGCACCTGTAACGTGGTCTTGTAGGTGCAGGTGGTCTATTCATAGGTCGGGAGGGTAGGGTGCTGTTGGAACCATGAAGTTATGAAGGACCTATGAAGCTATAAGGCTATGGAATACTTGGAGGCCTCCGTCGGAGCTTAGGATACTTGAAGGCTCAAGGCCTTATGTGGTAGTCTCCCAAGATTCCCATTTTTCCCTCTTGTATACAAGTTCTTTCATAGGAACTCCCTCTTACTTATTTATGTGAGAAAACCCATAAAAACTCAACCTTGCCCTTCTTTTTTGTAAAAGGCTTCTTTTTAGCCCTTGCCTTATTTTAGAAATGAGAGCTCTCTTTTGGATACGTGCAAGAGCTCTCTCTCTCTTTATGAAGATTCCCTTTTTGATTTTCCCAACTACCCACCACTTTTAGAATATCTTAGTTAATGAAGCCTTTGGCCACTTGTACTCAACGGATCCCTCCTCCTCTCTTATATAAGGAGGGGCTCATTTTGTAAAAGGGGAGGTCCCTTGGCCATGGCCTTGGCCTCCATTTTGGTAATGGAAGAAGGTGTCATTTGTTACTCTCTTGCCTCCTTGTGTGCAATGGCGTTGGTCTTGGTGTGTGGATTTGCATGTGTGTGTGCATGGTTGGGAGGATGTTCCCCTTTGCTCCTTGTGACGTTGGCCATTGTTGCCATTGCTCCATGAGCGTGGGTGAACCTCTCCTCTCATTCTTTGCCCCAACTTGGAGAAACCTCTCACTTCCATGTGAGGCAGTTAGGGTTTGTTGCTCCCCGTTTCTCAACAAATTTTGGCGCCGTTGCCGGGGACGTCGGCCTTTAGCCGTTGGTTTTTCCAAGTTTGCGTGTCCATACTTCGTGAGATGCACCTTGACACTTGGAGGAGGATGAATACGTGTGGCCTTCGGTTGGTCAAGGGTACCTCCCATTTGCTTTTTTTGAGTAGTTTAGTTCTTTATTTTTGTTTGTTGCACAAGAACACCCCCTACCCCTTATCTCTCTCACTCACACATATACACACTCCCACACACTCACTTTGACATCACCATCCACCTCTATCATTTTCTTGAAGTAAATGATTTCTTTGAAAGAAGGAAGGGTCGTAACTCTCTAATCCCATCCCTCCGTTCATTTTTTTTTTTTTTCAAAAAAATAAAGAGACTTAGTTGTTGTTGACCCGTGAAATGGCTTTTGATTGGATGCGCATAGATTGGTAGTAGGTGGGCTTCAATTTTCTTCTGTCATTATCCTTGGATATCATACACGATACGCATTTTGGAGGGAGAGAAACCTTCTTTGTCTTTGGAGTTAATGCTCTGCGAAAATAGAGTTAATGCTCTGTGAAAATAGGACGCGTTTGAGTCAGGGAGAAACGACTCTTTCCATCTCTCTCCTCACAGTCATTCAATGTAAATAGATTATGCCAAGATCCATCCATGTGGCTTCCCAATACCACCTACCGCATGAAGAGTTAATGTCCCCACTGCGTCGGCAGTAACCCTTCCATGTGTTCGCCCTCTCTCTAAATGCTTGGGTTGGCTTTCATATCAAGGAGAGGAACTAGGAGCGAAGCCACAGAAGCATTCTGAATCGCAAAGTAAAGGTAGAGCTTACGAAGGTGCCATGGCAGCTGCAACTGCTTCCCTCTCCTCATCTGTGTTCAGCGGGCAGCAGCTGAAGCCCGCTGCCAGTGAGCTTTCCCGCAAGGTCGGAGCCGGTGAGGCTCGCGTTCAGATGAGAACTTCCTCTAAGAAGCCTGCACCCTCCGGCAGCATTTGGTATGGACCTGACCGTCCTTTGTACCTCGGCCCCTTCTCTGGTTCTCCTCCATCGTACTTGACTGGTGAGTTCCCCGGAGATTATGGGTGGGACACTGCAGGTCTCTCTGCCGACCCAGAGACCTTCGCAAAGAACAGGGAGTTGGAGGTGATACACGCCCGTTGGGCAATGTTGGGTGCTCTTGGAAGCGTCACCCCCGAGCTTCTTGCCAAGAATGGTGTCAAGTTTGGCGAGGCCGTCTGGTTCAAGGCCGGATCTCAGATCTTCGCTGAGGGTGGTTTGGACTACCTCGGCAACCCTAGCCTCATCCACGCCCAGAGCATTCTCGCAATCTGGGCTTGCCAAGTTATCTTGATGGGAGCTGTCGAGGGTTACAGAATTGCAGGTGGACCTCTTGGTGAGGTAGAAGATCCTCTCTACCCTGGTGGTTCCTTCGACCCATTGGGCTTGGCTGACGATCTAGAGGCTTTCGCTGAGTTGAAGGTTAAGGAGCTGAAGAATGGCAGACTTGCTATGTTCTCTATGTTTGGATTCTTTGTCCAGGCCATAGTAACAGGCAAGGGACCTATTGAGAACCTCTCCGATCATCTGGCTGATCCCACTGTCAACAATGCCTGGGCTTATGCCACTAACTTCGTCCCCGGAAAGTGAGCAATGTTGTAGCCGTCTGTATAGCATACCCGTTCTGAACTGTTCTAAGTTTGTGAGAATGAAATTAAAAAGCTGATTTCCGGTAAAAAAAAAAAAGGAGAGGAACTAGCCTTTTCCTCCTTTTCATACCCTTGGTCGTCGGCTCAGTGAGTGCTGTGCGAAGGGAGGTGGGCTGCTGCTATAGAGGCCCCAGGGGTGTCGAGCATCTGCTCCCCCTGGTTGCCTCCCGTGCTCATTGGCTTCTCCAGGTCTGCTATGAGGTTGAGCACCTGCACTCATTGGCTTCTCCAGTTTTGCTGTGAGGATGAGCAGATCCCACTGTGGGGGAATAAACCCGGAGCTCCAAAAACCTGGAATCTTGGGAGACTACCACATAAGGCCTTGAGCCTTCAAGTATCCTAAGCTCTGACGGAGGCCTCCAAGTATTCCATAGCCTTATAGCTTCATAGGTCCTTCATAACTTCATGGTTCCAACAGGTGCTCTGGGAGTAGTATACAATAATGACACATTATCCTGCTCATATCTGTAAGAACTATCTGGTCCTTCCATGCCATATGCATACGGCTCGTAAGATTGTCCATATTCAATCATAGAGCTCTCATAAGCGGAGTAATTTCCTTGACTATGGTCATACGATGAGTCATATGGTTCGTTACTTGCCAACGGCGTGGCGGGGACTATTTCTCTCTCTGGGTTTTCTTGAGGTTGAGCTATTTTTACTGAGATAACGTTTTGAGGGTGGGGCGGTTGTTGTCCTAACACCGGTTGTGGTTGAGTGTAACCTTGATAAGCATAAGGTCGTGGTGTTGGTGTCTGCTACTGATATGTGGGATATCTAAAGGCTTCACCTCCTTGATCTCTCGGATGGTATCCATAAGGTCTCATGAGAGGTTGTACTGGTCTTGATTGCCGATTGTAAGGACAATTTTCTATGCTATGATTTGTGTATCTTTGCTCTATGCTACAATATTGTAGAGGGCCCAGGGCGGGTGGTCTATTGTAAGCATAAGCAGGTGGTGGGACTACTCCCCTAGAGCACAAATGAGAAGGATGATCACCTCCACAATGCACACACCTTCTAAGCATGGGTACTCTCATCGGGTTGTTGGGGTAGTTCCTTGGTCCTTGAACATTCAATTTTTTTGCTACTAAGTCGGCTATTTCCTCTACATTGTTCTTAGAGTTTGACGTGCTACTGGCAGAATCTTCACTTCTCACGCTACCTTGAGGTATTTTCAAGTCTTCTGCTAGATTGTCCTCTAGGTCAATACATTCTTGCAAAGTTTGAACTCTTTTCACATATACCAGAGATCTTAATGATCCATTCACTAATCCTTCCAGAAATAATGACACCATCTTGTTTTGAGTGGGTCTCTCTTCAATTGGGCATCTATCCACATATTGCTTAAATATTCTTGCTGCCAATCTCACTGATTCCATAATTTTGCTTAAAACTATGGATCAATGAGGAAGAGTTGTTTTTAATCCCAGATTTGGTGAATTCTTCAATTAATTCTTGATAGATTTGTTTCATGTTTTGAAAATTATTAGGGTCTAACGGCTGGAACCAAGCTAAAGCTATGTCTGTCAGAGTTAGACCAAAGGATTCATATTGAATCAAAAAATCTTCCACTTGTTCGGCTATGATTACTTGCTTGAATTCAGCTATATGATTGTAAGGTTTGCTAGAGCCATCATAATGGTTTCTCATGCATTTAGCAACTTGAATAGGTCTAAATCTTCTTCCTACTTCAGGTGGTCTAGGCATCACAGGGAGAACTAGTCTTCCTATTAGTATACCAGGTCCTCTTACTACAGGTGGTCTATCTGGGACAGGAATTCTGTTCCTTAGTTCAACTGGTGGTTGAGGCCGATAGTTAGGATTATTGCCCGGCATAGCAAACTGCACATGGTCTGACCGATATATATGTTTGTTGTGTCTGTCCAGAATGCTGATATGAATTATCTTGATAAGTTCCTTGGGGGTTCTGAGAAGTACTAGCTTGATCCCTAGCAGGGAACATTGGGATGTTCTGATATTTCAACCCTGCTCTTTCTAACTCCGTTAGAGGCCAGTACATCCTTTGGTTTTTGTCCAAATACGTGATAATGGTGGGGAGTTCAGGATCTTGTAACTCATAGATGGTGACTGGGTTATTGGCCACTTCCCATAATGAAGAGTGGGCTCTGAGGAGATGTTCCATCCCATTGATCAAATAGAAATCCATTAGGCAATCATCTTCGGGAACTAGGTCTCCTCTCCAAACCCTAACAATCGTGGATCTCCCTCCAGGGGTAGTTACCTGCTCTTCATGTCCCTCTTCATTAAGGTTGTGAGCATTGCCTTCTTCCCCTTGTTCGTTGATGCTTTCCGGGTGTTCCATAACTACGTATTGAATATCTCTTTTGTCCATATAGAAGCCTCCTGCATATTTAACTACTGGCCTAGGTACTATGTAAGCATCTGTAGCTTTCTTTAGTCTGGCCATTGATCGATTTAGCCCGTCTAGGTAGATAGGTATCCTGTGTTGGTTGGTATTCACATATTCTAAAGATGTCTACTATTCACCCTCAATGATTGACATCATGCCAATTATTGGTACGGAATTCTGCATATCCTCTGAAGCCATGGGAATTTCTTCCTCCAACTCACTCGAGGTTTCAAAGTAATGTGAA
>CM035414.1:196320408-196360408 GCA_020310875.1 Ceratopteris richardii | reverse complement strand
TGCGCCTGGACCTGCACCAGGTCTTGGACCTGCACCTGGACCTGGACCTGCACCTGGAACCTGGACCTGCACTTGGACCTGGACCTAGAGCTGGACCTGGACCTGGACCTAAATCTGGACCTGGATCTGGACCTGGACCTGGACCTAGACCTGGACCTAGACCTAGACCTAGACCTAGACCTAGACCTAGACCTATATGTGTGTGTGTGTGCGCATTGTCGGGAAGAAGAAGGTCGGGCAGGAAGTCGGCACTGGGGTTGGATCAAGCCCCTTCCTTACTGGTGTGCGCCCGTTCCCGCTGTCCTGCGAGCGACGTCTGCGCGCTAGGCGCCTCGCCTATACTCTCTGGAGTGTGTGCGATCCTCGTAGGGCCCCTACCCCTCGGAAGTGACGAGACGTGCGTGCGTACGCATGAGACCGTAGGCATCGGGAAAGAGACAAATCAGATACAACACTGATACTCGGAATCATTGTGTGTACAAATCTCAATGATACAACAGAAATGAAACTGGAGTCCTCCAATAAATCTGAATCATACAGTGAAGCCCGCTACAGTGCGGGTCCGTGATACAAAAATCCGCTACAGTGCGGAACAGGTGAATACAAATATATGTCGTCGCTACAGTACGGATCGACCGAATATGATGTAGGCCTCCCGCTACAGTGTAGGAAGTCGCCCTCGTGGCTCGTCAGTCTTCAAAACTTTTGCGGGTAGGTCTTCTCTTCGAATCTTTGGTCCAAGTTTTATTTCAGGTCTTCTCTTTACTTCATATATCCACAGTAGCCTCCAATCACGCAGTAACCTGGAAAGAAGTTCCACAGTAAAGATCCATGGGGGGTATTAGACATAAGATAAAAAACTTTAATACCTTTCAAATTAATTAAACATTCTTATGAACCAAATTTAATACAAGCTCTTCCAATAGGACAATAATCGACATTAAAGCTAAATATATTTCGATCGTGTGTAAAAGCATTACCAAAACCAAAGTATAGTTTTTAAGTTTTCATTATCGAAGGGAGAAAAAGTTCTTCCAATAATTAATAAGGTTTGCTCATAAGGAATCGGCATTTGTGCATCTAGCGTATGTACACTTCTCTCATCGAAGAATTTCTTATTGGTCCACTCATTATCTTTGGAGAAATCGATGTTCACTTATCAAATTCGATGATTCAAGCTTGGCTTTTCTTAAAGCATTTGAAACCTGCTCCAGAGTTGCATAATTCTTATTGACATGGTAAAGTATATTATCCTTGATAAAGTATACTGTGGCACAGAATGACAACCTTAAAGACAATATGTTCTGATAATATTTGTGCAATGCACTGTTTCTTTCGTTGACCATTAGACGATCCCAGCGCATGAGATAAATCTCTCTCTCTCTCTCTTTCGAGTTCTTTCGTCAAGCCTGTGCGCCGTCAATATCACGTAGATAATCTCTCTCTTTCTATCTATTACTCTCTCTCAGACGCGTGGCCAAATATCCAGCGCCACTCTTCTCTTTCTTTCGATACATCCGCCAGGCCTTTCTCCGCACTCTACGCATTCTACTGATGAGTGATGTCTATTCTCCAGCGTGTGCGTCGACATGTCTCTCTGTGATTTCATTAGCACACGCCCCCTCCATGCGTTGCGCGGCCAACGGACGCCCGGATCTCTCCTCTTTCGCATACAATCCGTCAATAGTGCCGCTCGGAATCTCTCCTCTGATGTCGTCAGCACTCCGCGACTCTCCCTCTGTACGTGCATCAACATAAGATTTCTATTGACCGACTCTCTTCCTACAGATGCGCCTCAATCAACGATAGTGCTCTACGATCTACAACGTGCACTCCGTCGCTTCGCTGCCAACCATCAACGTGCACTCTCTCTCTACTGCCCAGTCAACGTCTCTCCTCCATCTCCTCTTCCGTCGATATCTGCGCAAGCAAGCATCAGCGCCGCCATCACCACCGACTAATCGTCTCTTTGTGCTACAGCAGCCACCGTCTCCAGTGCGCGAACAATTAGCCCCTGATTTTTCTCTCTTGTGTGCGGGGCTGTTACAGCAACAAATCACCTCTCCCTCTCACGATTCTCTCCGCGCATCTATCGAATCCTCCACGACCGCCATGCTTGCCCATCCGTCAACGCATCTCTCTCTACCAATCTTCTGTGCTCAAATCTCTACTGCGTATGATGTGTCTGTCTCTATCTCTGACATGCCTACACCGCTAGCCAGCTCTGCCCTTGTGGGTTCACTCTCTCTCTTCCGCGTTCTATTTTTTTTTTTTTGAAAAAAAACGGGAAGTATAAAATTGATGCTAAAACAGATTACAACAGCAGGCGAGCTTCTCTCAACAGCGAGAGGGGGACCTCACTTGAGGTAGAAATTAACATAATCAACAAGAAAAGTGATCATGTCCCTCCTAGGATTTGAGTACATGTTTAAGAGTTTAGCTTTCCAAACGTTACAACGGTATTTCTTCATAATCATAGAGGGGCTCATAGGGTTCGTTTGATGATCTTGACAAGAGGTAAGGCAAAAGTTGAGAATATTCCTCAAACCCATAATACAGGTAAAAAAGTGATCTTTGTTTTTCATGCTAAAAATGGCATTGATCCTATTTTTCCAAATAGACCAAAAGAAGTGGTTTCTGATGATCTGCCACAGAAGGATGTCCAAGCCACAAGATTCACCAATCAATATATCTTTACAACTAGGTTGTTTGAGCCCCTGGAACCGACAGAAGGACCATATGCACTCCCAGAATCTGGCAACAAATTTACACTTGATAAATATATGGTCCAAGTCTTCTTCTTTACCACAAAGCTTGCAGAGTCCAGCATCAATTTTATACTTCCTAGCAAGGCTACCAGTCCAGACACCTTTGTGAAGAATGAGCCAGCTCAAACAGGACTGCTTGTTGGAGAGAGGGAAGGCCCAAATACACTGGAACCTATACTTCCACTGCAGGTGGGACCATTGAAGATCCCATTTCTTGTTGAGTTTTCCCGAGATCTCTTTTATGCTTCTGACACTCCTCCTGAAGGAGCTTATCATATCGTCAGCCAAGACTTGGAGAGTGATCTCCTTCTTCCATAAGTTGGCCTCCAGCTTTTCCAGGAGCTTCTCTTTCTTGCACAGGAGAATCTGTTTACATTGCATAGACAAACCATCAGAATCCAGAATAACATTGTTGTCTACAACTTCACCTTCAATCATCAAGTCCTTCCAGTGAGCAAAGCCTTTTTTCCTGCATTTGTTCCATCTGATAGGGTAGGTCTGTTGGGAGGATTTTTCAGACCAGCCCAGCCACATAGAATCCTGCTCAATGAAGGAAGAATTGTTAGCAAACCAGATAGGGAGGGAATAATTGGATTTAACTACCATCCAGGCCTTCCAGAAATTACATATAAGCTGGCTACCCTTTGGAACAAATTCAACAGGAGAAGTGACCACATCCCAAAGAGAACAATCATCCCAACTCTTATTATTCTTAACACTGAACCTGTTAATATTTCTTTTGATCAAACAAGCCCAATAGTCATTGGAGGAGATGGATCTAGCAATCCACTTGGCTGCCATTTGAATCGCCATCCTGGTAGGACAGATGAGGCCAAGGCCCCCTTCCATCTTCTTCATACAACATATACTCCAAGCAACTTTGGGGATTTTTAAGCCACCCCATAAGAAATTTCTAGCAAGAGAGATGGCCTGGGCCATCTGCTTTTTACTGGGCTGCCAGCAAGAAAGAAAATAAGTCAGAGAGGGGAGGATATAATGTTTTAACACAAAAGTTCTTTGAGACAGACTAGGATCCAAGTAAGCCCATTTATAAATTTTAGCTCTAAACTTATCAAGCATCCAATTCCATCTCTGCTCATTAGAGATGCAGAAACCCATAGGGATACCAAGCAGCCTGAAGATAGTCCCTTTCTTAATAATATCACAACCAGCAGTCTCAACACAGTAGGGGATCTTATTATCCGTAGTATAAAAGCCAGTTTTATTATGGTTGACCACAGAGCCACTGGCAGTACAGAACATCTCTAGGCATTTAAGGAAATTAATAGCAGAATTTTCATCAGCCTGCATTAACATGTTGGTGTCATCTGCAAACATCTAAAGACCCAAAGGAGAAGGGGCCTGGGGAATAACTAAACCTGTTATGGAACCTTTGGTAATGTAGTCCTTGACCAACCACCCTAAAGCATCACTGGCAATAGCAAAAAGAAGAGGAGCCAAGGGGCAGCCTTGCCTGATGGACCTGCACAACTTGAAGGGGCTAGAAAGACTACCATTGACAGAAACTTTAGCAAAAGCATTTCCAAAAAGAATACTAACATACTTAATGAATTTTTTTCCAAAGCCAATGTCATGAAATCCCACTCAATCCTATCATAAGCCTTATCAAAGTCTATTTTAAAGAAGTAGGTATCAACATTAAGCTCATTGTAATACTCCAGCCCTTCCCAAATAGTTATAATATTATCAAGAATCTGCCTTTAATGAACCCTTTTTGCTCAGGGAGAATGATGCAATCCATAAGAGGACTCAATCTTCTGGCTAAGATGGAAGCAAAAATTTTATACAGAGAAGTCAGGCAGGAGATGGGTCTCCAGTTATTTAGATCATCTTTGGACCCTTTTTTGTGGATTAATTTGATCACACCAGTGTTGATAAAAGGAGAAAGGGATCCCCTTCTAGAGGCTTCTTGCCAAATCTTGAGAATTATGGGCACCATCTCTTCCTTGAAATCCTAAAAAAACTCGTAGGGCAAACCATCATGACCAGGAGATTTCCTAGGCTTCAATTTGCTAATGGATTCTCTGACCTCACCCTTAGAGAGGGGCATGTCAAGGAGGGAGTCCATTCCCTGAGGAACCATTTTTTTCCTACAAAGGGCAATGGCAGCTCTTGCACTCCAGACAGAGTCCCCTCTCTTAGGAGGCTGGGAGAATACATTGGCAAAGAACCTATGAGCAATCTGAAGATTATCCTTCATGCAAGAAGCAAGATTACCATCTTTATTTTTCAGCAGGGGGATGAAGTCCCTGGCTTTTTTCTTTCTCAACAAATCAAACATATGTTTATTAGGTTTGTCCATTTTTCCTGCCCAGAATTCTCTAGAAGAGGCAAGGGCACCTCTAGCAAGGAGGTAGTCCACTTTCTTAACTTTTTCCTGAAGATCCATAATTTTAGCTCTTTTGTCTTCCAAATCAAGGTTAGAATTCTCAAGAAGATTCATCTCCTGAATAATCATCATCCTCCTCTTGTATCTGATATCTTTGGCTTTATGCTTATAATACTTAATCAAATTCTGGATATCTCTAACAGCCCTCTCCCAGGCCACAAAAGGAGACAAATCCATAGAAAAATGCAAACTAAGAATAACAGAAATTTTCTCCTTCACAACAGGGATTTTGAACAACGAAGAGTCCAAGTGGGGCCATCCAGACCTGTAGCTGGGGTTGTTAAAGTAAAGTTTAATAACCAGAGGCGAGTGATCAGAAAGAGAAAAAGAATGATCAACTGAGCAACAGAAATTCCACAAGTCATGACTCCTGGCAGCATGCATATAAAACCTGTCCAACCTAGCAGACAATAAGCAGCTCTGATTCCTGTTATTCCAGGTGTGACCAGTGTTAACAGAAAGATCCACCAGGTTGTGCTTATTAATCAAATTATACCAGCAATGTTTTTCACTACCAGAAATAACATTATCACAATTACCAATCCTGTCACCACTATTAGTGACCATATTAAAATCACTAGTCAACCAGATGTCCCCATTGATCCTAGATATTTCTTCCCAGCATCTGGATCTCTGTAAAGCATGATTAGCAGCATAAACACTCACAATAGTGACTTTGAGAGGCATTTTGCACTTAACTGCAATCCATTGATTAGTAGGACTGATCAGAACCTCCTCAATTAAATGACACAAACCATTAGCAACACCTATGGCCGCCCCGCCTTTGCCTTTATGCTCTGTGTGTACCCAATGGCAGTTATTAGCAATAGTCTTCAAGTTCATCATGAGAGGCGGCCCTCCTAACTTTAATTCCTGTAAGCAAATAATGTCAGGCACAAGAGAAGCATCTTTGACCCACTTATTTATCATTTTACCTCTGACCGGATCAGAGAGACCTTTAGTATTAAGAGAAATCAGTTTAAGACTATCCATGGATGACAAAAAACAAAAGGAAAACCTTACTTTTTGAGGTTCTTACCCGGCTTCACAGCTGAGAACGAATTCCTAGCCGTATCCTTCCTCTTAGATTTGGACTTCATATTTCCTTTAGGGCTAAGAGATCTAACATTAGACATATTAATATCTTGTTCAATGAGACAATCAGAGACATTTTGGTTTATGGTGTGCTCATCAAAATCATTAATTTGGTCCACGAACATATCATCACAACCATCTTCTTCAGAGGACACAGAAGCCGAAGTGGAACTTGAGGAGGGTCTACAGTCAGATTCCTTTTCAATCTTGTCCTTTTCACCATTGACCTGAGATTTCAGATTGGAGTTACTAACCTTAGTGCCATTATCCGAGGAACCTTCCGCATTCTTATTAGACTGCCATTTTTGCTCCTCAAGACCATCATCACCCGAAACAAAGGATCCATTGTGAGGGAGATCTTCAAGAACCTGAAAAGGATTGACGATACCCTTGACAAGGGGCTCCGATCTTGTTACCACATTGGGGTTTTTCTTTCTTTGTTTGAGGGGGATCTTTTTGAAGCCTTGTTCTTCTTTATGTTGAGCCGAGATGGAAGGAGCCGAGACAGTGGGGGCCGCTTCACCATTACCTGTAGCTTTTTCCAGCTTTTTATCTAGCAGAGGACAGTCTTTTATTAGATGACCTTGTTTATAACAGTTAAAGCAAGCATTAGGAACGTTCCTGTAAACAATATTTTGAGTATGCAGCTTACAACCCTCAGAGTTCTTAATGATAAGCTCCGTTTTGACATTTTTGGAAATATCTACCTCTATGAGCATCTGGGGTTCCCATTTAGGGTTAAATTCTTTCTTGGGTTTCTGACCGATCACTTTACCGACTAAAGAACCTAATTTTTCAAGCCATGGGTAAAATTCCACCGGAAAGTCGGGAAATTCCACCCATACAGGCACTTTGGTAGGCTTATTATTCCTAGGGTTAAATCCAGGATACCACTTATAAAAAGACAGAGGAGTATTCTTAATAGTCCAATGGCCCTCTGCTATGACTTGGATAGCATTATTCACATCTTCAAAGAAGAAAAGAAAAAAGTTGTTAGGGAGGTATTGCACATGCCTGGCATATAAGCCCCTACTTTCCCAGTTCACTTTCATCCAATTCTTAAGAAGATCCTGAGCAGGACGAGGCCGTGACAGTGAGCAATCACCACTTTGTCTTCAAGATGAATATTCCAACTGTTGAGCGCAGAACTCTCAATAATGAGAGTGCAGTCATCCTTATCTAACACTTCACTTTCAAGGTTTATAGAATGCTCCTTATCTTTTACAGGAGTAGGGTTGTCTACCCTATAATCTTGAGGAGCCTTTCCTTTACCTTTGACTTCATTACTATTAGAATGAGGGAAATACATACCTGACATCTCCTGATTAGCAAACACCGAGTAGAAATCATGCCGATGTCTCTGAGCCACATTGGCATAAGAAGCACGTTCGTTAGGGTTACCTCCAAGAAGAGCATCAGTAGCTTTCGCGGCGTCCGACATAGCCTCAACAGGACGGGGCGAGCTTGCACTGCAATCAAACACATGATTAAACAACGACCTCGAGCCAGGTAGACCATCTCGAAGAGCTTCATGTAGGGCCATGACGAGGAACAAGGGCAGCGACTCCTCACACGGCGAGGGGGAGGAGAAGAGCAGAGCCCCTCCTCACGACGAGGGGAGGAGAAGAGCACGAGGCGGCCCCCCTCACGACGAGGGGAGGAGAAGAGCGCGAAGCGGCCCAAAACCCTAGGTTTTGCATGCAGAACTTCAATGCCCACGTTTCTCACTCTCTTCCGCGTTCTATTGCACGCAACCAGAGTCTCTGTCTACATCGTGCAGCACCTGTATCTCTCTCTTGTGACATCCTTTCCGAATCATCTCTCTCTAAATGCACTACCTTAATGCTTGAGTAGGAAGATGATTGAACGAAAATGGACAACGACATACCTGGTAGGAAGATCCACAGCAAGACCCACGGGAGGAACAAATGAGGCTAGGGCACCTATTTATAGGCCTCCCCCTACTTAGGACTTCTCTAGAATCTTGTAACCTCCTTATCTAACTTCCTATTTTCGGAGCCTTCTTGCATGTTCTTTTACTATTCCTAGAACCTCACATCTCTGTTTCTATTTTTGGATTTTGTTCTTTTTTTTTTATGAAACTGAAGTCCTCCAATAAAACTGAATGATACAACTATGCCCGCTAGAGTGCGGGTCGGTGGTAAAAAAACCACTACAGTGCGGTGTGGTGATACAATATAAATGCCGCCGCTACAGTGCGGATCGGCCAAATATGAACTAGACCCCTCGCTACAGTGCGAGAAATCGCCCACGGGACTCCACTTCGGTCTTCAGATCTAAGCTTTTCTTCAAATCTTCTTCAAATAATTGTCTTCACTTCATAAACCGCAATAGCCTCCAATCACGCAGTAACCTGGTAAGAAGTTCCATAAGCAAGATCCACCGGATGTATAACCTTCACTTCATATAACATCAATCGGAACCACCTAGACCTCAAAGAAGATCGCAAGGAAGTTCATCGGGGGATTAGTGTTATTAGTGCTTGCATATTAAAACATTTATGAATACTTATATTCTTTTTATAATCACAACCATTTCCAAACTTCTAACTATGAATGCAAAAGTATTTTGTTCATGTTTGCATACAAGGAAAGTTCCCATACTAAGAAAACCATTGTACTTCTCAGTTTTTTACTTGATAAAAGGGAAAATATGCTAATTGAAATTTACAAGGAGATTTTGCCCTTGAGCTTCTAATGATCTTCTCATAGTTATAGCAAAAGATTATTTTTATCTCGAAGTATTTATTTTCAGGAAAACCCAAGTCATGATGTTTTAGCTCGTAATGCATATTATGTGCACATATAGAATGAAGTCTAGCTCTTAAACCAACTGCGCTAGTTGATCACTCTTCAATGATTGCATTTCAATTATCAATACAAACTTTTTAGCTCATAAATGAAAAGTCAATTCCAGCTATTTATAGCATTCGAGACATGTTCTTTCCCTCCTTCAGTACCGTGGTGCACAAATTCCACTTCAATCGATAAGATTCTTGAAATTCCTTAATTACAAGTTTCTCTCTCTCCCTCTCTATCTCTGCGATGCCCAATCCACAGATGGTCGTTTCTCTCTCTCGCTCTCGCTCTCTCTCTCTATATATATATATATATATAGAAGTCTCTCTCTCCCTCTCTATCTCTGCGATGCGCAATCCATAGATGGTCGTTTCTCTCTCTCTCTCTCTCTCTCTCTCTCTCTATATATATATATATATATATATATATATATATATATATATATATATATATATGCCACACAAATCGTGTGCTTTGGATCTCTCAGAATTTCTCCACGTCCATTATGGAGCAGCCTCTTCTCTCACGTTCTGTTGTGCGTGCTCCCCATACACCACCTTAATCTCTCTCTCATCTTTCTCTGCCGACTCATAACCGACAGCGCACGCTCGCACCACATCTCTCTCTCCCCGACTCAGCCGCGATCGCGCAAGCAGCCGGCAGTCATAGCCAATGTTTGACGGACTCTCTCTCTCCGTCGACTCTTCGCGCGTGCCCATCAGTGGTCTTTGATCTCTCTCTCTTCCCGATCATACTTTTTCTCTCTCTATGACACGTCCTCCGCGTTCTCCACTGCAGCGCCATCTTGACCGCATCTTTCTACACGAATTCTGCAGCACCCTACAAGCTTGCGATCTCTCTCTTGCACGCAAATAATCTCTCTCTTTCTCTCTCTCTAAATTCTGTGCCGCTCGACTTCTCTCCTCCGAAATCACCTCCGCAGCACCCAGCGGTGGTCTCTCTATAGGTCAACCACAAGCTCGGGGCTTTGTCTGTCGGATTCAGCGTCAGAGTTGTCATCACGGACATCTCTCTCTCTTTCTCTCTCTAACTCCCGTCGTTGTCGGCAGAGAGTAGCTGCTGCGCATCTATCTCCTCCGTCGACCATCTGCCACGTGCCTCCGACAGCCATCTTCTGCACGACTTATCAGACTTCTCTACGTGATAGTGGCCGCTCGAATTGTCCATCAGCAGCCTCCAGATGATGCTTCTCTCTATCTCATCGCATACAACAGATGGCGCCCACATCTCCCATCCATGTGCGTCTCTCTCTCTCAACATCAACATACTCTTTCTGCGACATGCTGACTAGAACCTCTCCATCTCTCTCTATTGGCGCGTGACCGGGAGCGACAACCGCCTAATATCTCTGCGTGAAATCAGTGGTTCTCTTCCATGGCGCCGCCTACTGCTCATCTCTCTTCTCCAATCGTTTGCCCTGCAATAAGCCTCCGCAATAGTCTCTCTCGGATTATCTCTAGCACCGTCTGATGTACAAGACAGCCGCCCGTCAGCCTTTCTCTGTCGTGCCGACTCTCTGTCTAGCTAAGCGACAAACCACCAACTATGTTCTACAGCACCCTCCAACGCATGAGGAATTCTCTATAGTGCCAACGTATGCACGCATCTCTCTCTCTCCTATTCTCACATACCTCGTCAACAGATATCTACATTCATTCTTCATAATTGTGTGTGGTCATTGCCGAGGTTTGGCAATACTTCTCTCGAAAACATAAATCCCTCTCTCTGCTAACTTCATGCATGCTAATGAACATGAAAAAGAAATAATGAATAAGAGGGGGGGTAAGAAACCATACCTAGAGAATAGATGCACCAAGACGATTCATGATGAGAAGCAAATGAAGCTTGGCCTCGTATTTAAAGGATCCCCCACCCTTCTCCCCTTAGCACTATCCTCTAGAAGTTTCCAACCTCCCTACTCAACTTTCCAATTTCAGACGACCATGCATGTTCATTTACTATTCTTGGAAAATCCCATCTCTTAATTCTATTTTTTATTTTTAACCCCTTTTTTATTTTAGTTTTGGTTTCACACTGTATATACAAATTAATTAATCTAAGGGTTTGACCTAGGACAAACACCGATTTCAAGGGTCTAAGATAGGGATTTTAGTCGGGCAAATTAGGGTTTTGATCATAATCAAGTCAAACACATTAATTCAAGGGTTTATTTAAAATTTGGACCTACACTCCAAGGGTTTCCAAGGGTTCAAGTCCGATTTCTCTAGGGTAAACCTACATGTTTTCAAGGGTTTCTTAGGGTCAAACCTATGGGTTTATCGATTCAAAAGTTAGATATTTACACGCACGTTTCTAACGTACATCTCTAACATGATTTCGCATTGCACAGTAAATCACATCGGTCAAATCATGCACGAAATATATCCCTCTTTAGATCAAAACATCACACAAATCTCATAAAATCTATGAACTTTGAAAAAAAACAATGCACACACTACAAGAAAAAGGGGGGCGTAGCGACGCCCCCGAATCGGGAAAAAAATGAAAACCGTCGCTTATGCAACGAAACCGTCGCATAAGCGACGGTAAAAATTTCGGATTTTTTTTTTGGCCGAGCCTCGTCGCATAAGCGACGCTAAACCAGAAGCGTCGCTAGTAGCGTCGCAGGTTAGCGACGCACTTAACGACGATGGCAAACTGCAGAGCGTCGCATATGCGACGCTCTGGAATGTAAAAAAAAAAATTCAATTCTCCCGGCACATTTGTGCCGGGCCTTGAACGCGAGGAAGAACACAGACCGAGAGAGAGAGAGAGAGACATACAGCGCGCGAGAGGGAGAGAGAGAAGCGAGACATACACAAGGTATGCGCACACACACACTCACACACACACATATACACGCATAGACACACACACACATACGCAACACACACACTCACACACACACATATACACGCATAGACACGCACACACATAGACGCTCACACACATACACACACATATACACTCACAGACACATACACACATAATGATGCATCCACACACATACACATGCATACACACATAGACACACATATACACACACACACATATGCATACACACACACATAGAGAGACATACACACACATACACATACACACATAAACACATACACACACATAGACACATACACACATAAACACATACACACTCATAGGTACACACACATACACATAGACACACACACATATAGTATATACACACACATGCACACATAGACACATACACACATACACATGCATACACACACATACACATGCATACACACATACAGACACATATACACACACATACACACACATATATGCATACACACACATAGAGAGACATACACACATAAACACATACATGCATACATTTGCATACATAATGCATATGCATATGCATATAATGTACATACATACTTACATGCATACATAATGCACATGCATAGATACATACACACACACAGATACATACACACATAGACACATACACACACATGAACACATACATACTCATAGATATACACACATACACACACAGACACACATACACATAGACGCGCACACACATACACACACATAGACGCTCACACACATACACACACATATACACTCACAGACACATACACACATAATGATGCATCCACACACATACACATGCATACACACATAGACACACATATACACACACACACATATGCATACACACACACATAGAGAGACATACACACACATACACATACATGCATACACATACACACATAAACACATACACACACATAGACACATACACACATAAACACATACACACTCATAGGTACACACACATACACATAGACACACACACATATAGTATATACACACACATGCACACATAGACACATAGACACATAGACACATACACATGCATACACACACATACACATGCATACACACATACAGACACATATACACACACATACACACACATATATGAATACACACACATAGAGAGACATACACACATAAACACATACATGCATACATTTGCATACATAATGCATATGCATATGCATATAATGTACATACATACTTACATGCATACATAATGCACATGCATAGATACATACACACACACAGATACATACACACATAGACACATACACACACATGAACACATACATACTCATAGATACACACACATACACATAGACACACACACATACACACACATACACACATAATGATGCATACAAACACATACACATGCATACACACATGCAGACACATGTACACACACATACACACATAATGATGCATACACACACATACACATGCATACACACATACAGACACATGTACACACACATTCACACACACATTCACACACACATTCACACACACATTCACACACATTCACACACATATACATACATGCATACATATTGCATATGCATACATACATACATACTTACATGCATATGCATACACACACATATGCATACATACATACTTACATGCATATGCATACACATGCATATGCATATGCATACATAATGCATATGCATATGCATACATAATGCATATGCATATGCATACATACATACTTATATGCATACATAATGCACATGCTTACATACACTGTCATAATGTATACACACACACATACACACATAGACACATACACACATACACACATAATTATGCATACACACACATACATATGCATACACACACATATGCATACATACATGCATACACATACACACACATAGATACATACATACACACTCATAGACACACACACACATACACATAGACACACACACATATACACACACATACACACATAGACACATGCACACGTAATGATGCATACACACATACACATGCATACATAGACACACATAATAATGCATACACACACATACATATGCATACACACACATGCATACAAACATATACACACATATACACACACACATGCATACACACATATACACACACATATACACATATACACATACACATGCATACACACACACATGCATACACACATACAAACACATATACACACACACATACACACATAGATACATACACACGTAATGATGCATACACACATACACATGCATACATAGACACACATAATAATGCATACACACACATACATATGCATACACATACATATGCATACATACATGCATACACATACACACTTAGACACATAGACACACATAGATACATACATACACATAAACACATACACACTCATAAACACACACACATACACATAGACACACACACATATACACACACATACACACATAGACACATGCACATGCAATGATGCATACACACGTACAAATGCATACATAGACACACATAATGATGCATACACACACATATATATGCATACACACACATGCATACATACATGCATACACATACACACATAGATACATACACACACGTAGATACATACATATACATAAACACATACACACTCATAGACACACACACATACACATAGACAACACACACATATACCTACACACATACACACAGATGCATACACACACATACACATGCATGCACACACATACACATGCATACACACACATACACGTATATATATATTGATTTCTAACCATTTTGTTTTATATGTTAGGTATTATGGATCCCAGTAAAGAGAGAAAGGCGAAACTCACTCTCATAAAAAGTCTTATGAGAGCAAGAGTTCCGTCAGATACTCTAGGGGCCATAATGCGGGACTACGCAGACATGTCCGATGAGGAGCTGGATTATACATCCAGATGCTTACGCGATCAGACGAGGGCTCTTCTGCGGATCCACATGCAAGAAGAGAGCTATCTGCTCATAGGTATGTTTTTTTTCATATTTTTTTTTAATGATATTATAGCACATATTTTTATTTATTTCTATCTATCTATTTTTAGGACACCTATACCACCTCCAGCACGTGATAGCAGAGCAGAGTTGCCTATGAGGACATGCATAGGCACCTTAGGACTAGAGTGCGACATAGAGCCGGAGGGGAACATTGTGTACATAGGGAATGGATTGGAGTTCAAGAGAAGAATGCGGGCACTATGCGACTCTTACCTGCGCTTTATCCACTTACCATGGAAGTAAGTAAAAGTTTTACATATAAATTGAAATGTATATCTTATGTTTTATTTACATTATGTTTTTTATTTTTGTAGTGAGCATGATGAGAGGGATAAAAAGTACGTGCTTAGTTCACTTGAGACAGAGTTTGGGACAGGATGGTCCCTTAAGTGGTGTTTAAAAGAGATGCGGACACTTATGGCTCATCGTCGCGACAATGCACGGTATGTATGTATATGAGAGAGAGAGAGAGAGAGAGAGAGAGAGAGAGAGAGAGAGCTATGTATGTATGTACGTATGTATGTATCTATATATGCATCTATGTATGTATGATGTCATTCCTAAAATCTATTACTCTATGTTTACTGAAAGGCATGTATATTAACTTATATATGTATCTAATATACATGTTTCTATTTTTGTAGTATGTATGTATGCATGTGTATCATGTATGTATACATCTATGTGTTGTGTATAAATGTAATATGTATATACTATGTGTATATATACATAAAAATGTGTGTATTACATTACACGTATGTATCTAGTATATATTTACTGCTATGTATGTAATATAATATAATCCATGTATGTATGTATGTGTGTGTGTATATATGTATGTATGTATGTATGTATCTATATATATATATATATATATATATATATATATATATATATATATATATATATATATATATATATATATATATATATATATATATATATATATATATGTATATATATATATATATATATATACACACACATATACATATAAAAAAATCTAAAATAAAAATTGATTTGTACGCAACTTTATCGCAACTTGGGGTTCGCAACTTGAACCCGTTGCTAATGCGTTAGCAACCCGTTGCCTACGACGTTGCCATCCCGTTGCTAACCACTATGAGAGAGACAGAGAGCACTAATCTCGATATTAGGGTTTTGAAATCCCTAATTTAAAAACTCTAATTCAACCTTTTAGCCATATGTTTGAAGTATATGTACACCTCCGACGTCCTACTAGAGAGATGTCTCTCCTCCCAACCTTATGCCTCTATATATAGCTACTCGAATCAACGAGGATCATGATTCACAATATATGTAAAGATATATACACATCATGTAGATAGGATACATAAATATAAAATGGAGTAGATATATTATGCTTCACACATACATGCCTAAATGCACACATAAATATATATATACATACTAACATATTTACATGTACATATTTACACATACATGTACATGCCTACATGCACACATAAACATATATATACATGCATACATATTTACATGTACATATTTACACATAGACACATATACATATATACATGTACACAATTATAAACACTTGCATATATTACGTACATGAATACATGTATACATATATCACACACATGCAAACACATACATATACATGAAATACATATATATGCATACTAATATATGTATACATATAATACACATGAATACACACACATATGCATACATACATGATAAAAATTTACTCCTCGAAGATAAAGCTATATATAAAATAATTAGGCATACCCCCGAGCTTCATGTTCTAACTTAGAAGAACATGATTTCATCTCTCTAGTAGGATTCATCGTTATTCAAGTTAATAAAAAAAACCTATTATCTGATATCCATTCAGAAGCTTCAAGTTACTATCTAATCTGCTCATATGTTTTCATTATTGCCATCATTTTGGTAAGACATCAATATAGTCTCATCTTCATTATCCTTATTGATTTCATTTATTTCTTCTATTGTTAAATCTATGTTCTCATGAATCACATCATCTATTGGTGGATTAATATCTATTTCTGGTAATTCCTCTTCCTCATCAGTAGAATCAGCATGTAGAGAATTATCCTCTTCATCAAAAAGATTAGTATCATTATCACGTATAATGAGTCTAATTTCTATTCCAGACGTTGATGTATCAGTATCTGATGCTGAATCATCAAGAGGACTTTCTTCAATCTCTCTAACAATAAATTGTTCAAACAATGACCTACCTCTAGGTTGCACATGAATGACTTGCCACCAAGGATGAGCATCTGGGTTTTTATAAAAAAATGCTTGTTCAATATGCCTAGGAAGAATATATGGTTCTTTAGTAGATCGCATTACCTTGGAAGAATCAATTGCCCAAAACCTAGATAATTCCTTTCTTATTGTAGAATTACTACCTTTATACTCCGCTCGATACCAGTCAACCTTCAAAATGACCTATCACAATATATAACAACAAAAACGTCCCATTATTAGGTGCTTAAAAAAATAACTAACTCTAAAAAAAATATATAAACTTTTTTCTACCTGTTTGAATGTACGAAATGAAATTTTGTAGATACCAACAATAGTTCCTACGTAACCAAGTTCGCTATCTATAAGGTTCGTGTCTTTTGAGCTAGCACGTTGTCGTCAGGTTCGCCAAAGGAGGGTCGAGAATAGTGATATTACTTCCAAATTCAATTCAATTTAGTTCTGTTTCTCCATAAGCATTTATTCGTAATGTAATTCTCAGTCTTTCGATAAGTCGGCATAGAAGTACTTAATTTCATGAAAGGAGGGAGAAGATAAAATTAGAACTGGTATTAAGATGTTTGGAATGCTCCTAAAAGCAAAAGAGATGAAGTCCCAATCATGCATATGTATTTAAGCTTCGTTACGGCATTCAATCTATTAACTCCTTAGCTCTCAGTTTGAGCACAATGGTTCATATTAAAGTATGATTTACGCCGAGAAAAGGGTTTTAAGTATGGAAAGACATTCCTTCAAGATTTTATAAAATCCCTCGTGCTATGCTCCCAAGCTTTTTATCTTCATCCAACTATGATACTCTCTGTTTTCCCACACGCTCAACATGGCGTTTGCCACTCATATGTACTATGCGCTTATCACGCAACTGAATTCATTCAACAACTTGGAGAGGGGAAAACACACAGTCAGAGAAATGTATACACATAAAACCTAAGGGAAACAGCACATATATATATATATATATATATATATATATATATATATATATATATATATATATATATATATACTAGTTTCCGTTATCAACATAAATCAAAGAGATGATGCATTCATCAAAACGACATTCATACGTAAATGCCCTTGTAAAGAAGCACCTCTTAATGATCTAAAAATTCCCTCTATGTTCTCTTTGCTTGTTCTATCCGTATAAGGGAGGCTTAGCGTTTCACACATGCGAGATCTCATAATTCAAGAGATGATATGCAGGCTTATGACACAAATCAAGGGCATAGCACATGGCTATCTTAACATGGTGAGCACAAAGAACATCGGAGCTCCCTTAAATTTCTTCGATATATCAATTCAGAGCTTCAAGTAATAAGACACTAACTAATCCAGTGCCTTGACTGTTCAGCATATGAATTCACCTTTCCACTCATACATTAAATGTTTCTAATGTAGCAGCGGAACACGATCTAAAGATTTGATGAAACAAAAAGGTATAATAACCAGTTTTCTTGATCGTACCAAACAACTTAAGAGCTATTGTAGCCAACAGCAAGAAGTCCATGGCACTACTTTTCTTTTTATGTACTTTAGCATACCATATTGTATTTCTCCTATATTTAACTTTTATGTTTATTCATATGTGATCTTTCGTGACAGCACAACAAAGAAGCACGAAAAAAAAATCATACCCAAATTATCAACAATGCTGAGGAAAACATATGTTCTTATATGCATGGAATGCAGGACTGTAGAACTACATTAAATCAATCCTTTGAAGCTGAAGTATAATAGAAATTTTCTCTGCAAAATTTTTAACAGAGTCCACCTATAGGCGTCTTGAACTGACAACTTGCTGGTAACAGCAAATACTTTGTGGTGCTAACATTAGGATGAACAGTCAAAGTACGGGTAATGCAGGTACCAATGTAGTTGATAGGTTATGAACACAAAATACTTCAGAAGTTAGTTATGTGATTCACTAAACCAGTAGCAGCTCAAGCATGGAATCTTTCTCGTCATAAGTCTTTTAAATCATAGACTCTGCATACAAACTATTTCACTTACTTAATCCGCTGCATAACTCAACAATAAACATCGCTTGCATGAAACTGAATCCATAGAGAAAGTTTAAACGTAGCAAATCTCCAAGGCACAAGAAATCAGATCCATTCTTATGGACAGATAACGTGCAAACAGAAGTCTCTAGACAAGAAGTTCATATTGAGCTTGTTCTATACAAACATGTCAAGCCAATATTTATTCATCGTAATAACATAAACGGATCTTAAGTGTATGGACATAAACTATATAAACGATTATTTTATATATATATATAAATATAAAAGACTTACAGACATCATCCAATTCACTGCAAGATCAGCGCTTCCTTCTTCGGATAAATTTGCCACTAAATTTGCTCAAGCTTTTGCCCTCTCTGAGATGGCCCTCGCCTTTCGATTCCTCCTATAGCTCAAACCTCCTCTTCACTTCAGCCTTCTCGATTCCTGCTCTCACGCAAACCCTTAGCTACCACCTGACAAGCCCTTCGTCTCCCTTTCTGTCGACGGTATCTGCGTTTTCCCCTCCAAAATTGTGTCAGACTCCAGCACCTGTCATACTCATGTTTTTTTTCCCCTCCTATTTGATGCAGTAGGAAATGAAACTCTCCATGTTTGTCTATTGACGAACCCGAACGTAAGGCCCATTGGATAGCATGATGCTTTATGCACAGTGCAAACCCCAACCTTTCGATCCTGTGATTCAGTAGATAGGCTCGACAACATACATTTAGAAATAAGTGATTTGATTTTATTGATCCGATTAAACGCTCTCGCGTATCTTTGAACTCTTGCAGTGAAGAATGATCGTTGGAAGGAGAATGGCCCTTTCAGGAAAACGGAAAAGGTCAATATATTGAATGGCATAGCTCACCGGAGAGGAATAACCCCTTTCATTGGCTAGCCTATTATCTGGACAGAAGAACCGCCACATGGATAACAGCTCAATCACCAGCACATTGATTCCATATCTAGACGATCATCCTCTTGCACCTTAAAAGGAAACCAACCTGTTGCTTCGAACATTGTTGTCGAGAATGCATCTTCTGAACGTAATTTCTTGTACCCTCTATGTTTTGATCAGAACGAGAAAAATATATTGGAACCTCGTCGGCAGTATGAGATTTTGAAGAGCACTTCAATGCAGATTGCATCTGACGTGAATATTGAAACCAAAGGGGTGACATGCTTTCAATTATGATGAAAAGAAAAATAGACTTTTTAAGCATCATCACGCTGTAAAACTCTTTCAAGGATAGGAATCACCAAGGTTTGAGACTCTTTCACCAAAGTTGAAGGTGTTTTGATAAATTTGTATACGAAAGTAACACATTCTCTCATTTTCATTCGATTTGCATTTGCCTCTTCCTAATATTTGAATCGATGCTTCTGGTTTGGTTTCTAATCTTTGATGTCAGATCTTGACCACATCCACCCCCTCTGAACCTGTGCATCCTCCGGATGCACCACCAACCTGCATACACAACATTAAATACAAGCGAGGATCAAGTGGTCATGGCAAATAAATACCACTTAAAGAAATTTCAACTGGATGCATGAAATCTGAATATGCATTAAACTTGGCATAAATCAAGGAAAGAAGGTAGGCAAAAGCATCCCATACAACATATCAGAATACACTAATGCACTGAGACTAGAAATCATATGAGTAAATCGAAAACTTCTTAGCTCTCTCGTTAACTCGACCCGGTCAGATCTAGTAGCCTATCCGAAGCATTTGCATATACCAGTCTTCACTAACTCAATTTATGAAACTTGCTTCTGGCTTCCCTATTGATCTTCTATCATCTGAAGCCCCTTCAGACCCTTTTTTTATTTTTCTCATATTTTTATTCTGCTTTTCTTTATTTTAATTCTTTATCCCAGCTCAACCTTTATATCTTTGCTTTTTATTTTTATTTATTTATTTTTCCACACTTTTCGGCCTATGTCGAAATCGGATGCGACTCGTGGACCTGACCACCTGGCCAGGTTTAGCCCACCCATCTACCGACCCGACATAGCGCACGATTCACAATGTCAGCCTCATACGAAATCAACGTCAGGTCGTGGCTCTGACCACCCGGTCAGAGTAACTCCATCCGCCTGTCAACCCGTATGAGCGCGTAACAACATGTAGGTTAGGCCATACGACACAACTAGCGTCAGCTCGTGGCCCTGATCACCCGACCAAGGTAGTTCCACCCGCCTACTAGCTCATCGCAGCACCCAACAACACATACACATACATATAGATAGCTGGCTGGTATAAGAATTCTTTTCTCAAGATATAATCTGTCTGAAGATTAGGTCAGATGAGAGATCAAGAGTAGAAGTCGAAGTGTCTCACTCATCAAGTGTTTGTAAACACTACTATATACAGATACTTAGTCTAGGTCTTCCCTTCACCTTCCTAGGTCTTGCTCTCGAAAGTTCTAGTCCATCTTCTAACCTTACTCATATAATCCTGGTCCTTATACATTACATGTAATCTAATTAGTGGCACGAGATTTTTGTTCTACTTAATTTTCCTTAATTATGCATTTATTTACATATCATATGTCCAACCCATGTAGTCTTTTCATACGGATATATATATACATACATACATATATATACATGAGAGGAAAAGAAACTGAAACAATAACATCTCACCAGTATAAAATCAGAAGCCGCTCGAGCTTGTCGCCTTTAATCATTCTTTCTTTAGAAAAAAAACTTGAGCTTGGTCATCCTGCATAAATCAGAGGCTTATTTCACACGAATCTATATAAAAACAATTATTCAAAAAAAAAAAAAGAAAATATTACCTGGCTTTATTTATATACATTGATATTTATTTTCTTGCCGATCTCCGAGGATCTTCCCTGACTTTATTCTTCATAAAAAAAACCTAATCTTGATTCAAAATAAACATTATTTACACATATCTTTAATACAACATTTTAATTTATCTTTAAGACGTCTCACCCCCTTCACGTTCCCTACGGAACAAGGCAAGTTGTTGTAAGAGTTCTGCATATTCTGCTAAGTCACGACTATATACAAGAAGTGCTGTTGGGTCCACTTCCATATATGACTCACGGTCATCTGAAGTATCATCTTCTCCATATGTTCGTGCCCTTCGATACCTGAGTATACTTCTTTCATTTGATGATGAAATCAAGGTCTCCCTAGTGATACGATCTTTAACAAACTCTTCTATAGGAATTCTTTCTTCATTTTCAGGTGTAGGGAGCAAGTAAGTTGATATGAAAGAACTATCTAAGGTTCTCCCTTCAGGCACACTCCCTGACGTCTCTCTAAATCTTTCAGGAATGCTACCCTCAGGAATGGATGTATCATTGGAATCTTCACTGTCCATTCCAGATCCTAAGATAGTCAAACAGTCCAATCAAACCTAAAAAAAAACTTCCTATTAATGGTCTGATCACAAATCTCCGTCAGTACCCTGTAAGAAACAAAAATTAGTATTAATAGAAGTTTATGAATAAGTAAAACACATACATTTAATTTATTTGTTGTTTTACTTATTTATTACATCTAGACGGATTCATATCTTGTTATTCGTCTACATGGTTTTATTATATACATACATATGTATATATATGTTTTTATATATATATATACATCATCTTACGATATAATTTATTTTAATCATTTTCCTTATTGATATCCTCATCTTTATCATTTTCACTTCCTTCCTCTTTTTTTTTTATATAAAGGAAGTTCGGCAATAGCCTATTCTCCCGGACTTGAATTAAATTAAGAAACAAAGGTACAAGAAGAGGGGTCTAGTGCCCACGGGACCCCCCAAATCCCACAAAGCAGGGGAAGCATGGATGATTCCTAGGTTGCATTACAAAGAAGGTTGATCACCCTCTCGTCGCCCTCATGCGGGACCCACTTGGGTTTGAGCTTGTTGTTGATCAAAATGAGGACTTGATGGTGTCTGAAGGGGGGGGATTTCTTACTGTTGGCGATCCTTTTGCCAAGGAGGAAGAGAGATTTTTCAGTCGACCACTCCCTGGGGGGGTCGCCGAAGTTGAGAGCACACCGCTCTCGCCAGATTTTCCACAGGACTTCCCCTCTGATTGCGTTCCAGAGAGCCGCAGAGCATCCAATCGCTTCTCCCAAGAGGACTTGTTTCCAACTAAGCTGTTTCTGAACTCTGATTTTCAGTCCAACTATCTGCCAGATTCTGGAGGAGTTGGGGCAAGTAAGGAAGATGTGTGGAACATCTTCGATTGCACGGTGGCAGCGTTTGCACCACGGAGGGATCCCACAAATTTTGCTTGCCTTATGGTTAGTCCAAATTCCGCGAAGAAGAATTTGCCATAAGAGGACAGACTTCTTAATCTCTATAAGTGGGTGCCAGATACCCATGAATTTCATGTCCCACCGAAGCCGCGTCCAAGACAGGCACCACTTCTTGTTGAGGCTGATCTCGAGGTCATTTGTTTCTTTGATGTTCGGGATTTTGAGTAGGCTATTTCCATTGTGCCATTTGAGACCACGCACGTTCGGAGCATCATGTCCCATGAGAAGGCGAGTTTTGTGACGATCCCAAGCGAGGCATCTGCTTTGCAAGGTGTTCCATTCTTCGTAGGAGATGTTTATGCGAGGGACGATATCCTCGAAGTTGATCCAACTGTTGGTGTCTTGTTTCCAGAGGTGTTTCCATTTTTTGAATCCTTTGTTCCATAACTTCTTGGCATTTTGCATGTTCCACGATTCCACACTCCGGATGCCGTGTATTGGAAACCAGATAGAGTCGTTTTGTCTGATTCCGGCCGCCCACTTCCAGTCCTCACTAATTCTTGTGAAGCTTTTGACTTTATTCCAGCCCTTCCAAAGAGAGCAAACGAGGTTGGAGCCTTTCGGGAAGACAGGTATCGGGGAGAATAGCAGGGTCATGATGTCAAGGTTCTTCCAGTTCGGGGACCCCGTGAGGGCCAACTCGTTTTTGTTTCTGAAGATTAGCTTGGCCCACGAGGCCTCCCTATTGCACCAAGCTTTAATCATCCACTTGGCAGCCAGTTTGTTAGCCATACACCCAATGTCCAGGATGCCAAGCCCCCCGCTATCTCTAGGGCTGGTGCAGATGGCCCATTTGATTTTAGGCACCCCCCTTCTGTTATGGTCACCCGTCCAAAGAAAATTTCTGCAAATGCTATTCAGTTTGGACAGGCCTTGCTCATTCGGTCTCCAGCAAGAAAGGAAATAGATGGTAGACGAACTTCCTTCCTCTTCACTTTCCTCTTCTTCGTCTTCATTTATTATCGTCTCATAATTCTCATTCTCTCTTCTTTTAAAGAGCTTAACTCTCTTTCCAGCAATTAAATCCTTTAACTTGGTCCCATCTAATTCTCTAAGTGAGTATGTTCCATTATCAAAAACTTTACATACCACATAGGGACCAAACCATCTCTTAACCAGTTTTCTTCGAGCCTCATATTGAGTATTCAATGAGCTATCATAAACAAGTACCCAGTCTCCTTCCTTCAACCTTTTTGGCCTTAATCTGTGGGTCTTGTCAAATGCAATTTTATTTTTCTCTCTAGAAGCTCTAAGCTTAAATGCAGCTTCTTCTACCAGATTTTTTCCTCTTTCTAGTTGAAGAATCCGCACTGCTAAAAGATCTTCTCTTGACACATCATCTTCCCAAGGCAAGGAAGTCCACGCTAAAGCATGTGACTCCGACGGCAAAATAGGTTTTTGACAATACATCAATTCTGCTGGCATATATCCAGTAGTTCTAGTGTATGTCATCCTATCTGCCCAAAGGGCAAATGGAAGGTAATTTGGCCAATTCTTTATTTTCCCATCACAAGCCTTAGCCAAAGCTTTAATAATTGGAGGATGACCACGCTCAATTTTTCCATTAGCTTCAGGATTGTAAGCAGTGGTGAGTGATAATCGAATTCCATATTTTTTAAAGAAGTCTTTAGCTTCCTGAGCATCAAGCTCACCTTTATCGGCAACTATTTTCTCCACATAACCAAATCTACTAAACACGTCTTCTAGTAGAAACTTGCATACATTGCTTGTAGTTTTCGTCCTTAGAGCTCTTCCTTCAACATGATTTGTTAGGTCTTCCCTTGCTAATACAATATACCTCATCTGATGCACCCCTAATGGCATTGTAACTAAATCAACAACCCACTTATAGTGAATATTAAGAGGATATGTTGGATGTAATTCATCTCTGTGTCTAACATTGGAGTACATCTGACAAGGTTTACAAGTGGCTACGTAATTTTGGGTATCCACATACATCCCAGGCCACCAATATCTTTCCCTTATCTTTTCATAAGTTCCTTGAAAGCCTTTATGACCGGCCCATAGTGAGCTATGCATTTCACGCATAATCCTTCCTCTCGATTCTTCACAACCTACAACTCGCTGGGGCATCTTTCCCATTCCCATCCTTCGCTTCCAGAGTAATCCATCTTTCAGGAAATAATTGCTTGACTTTCTTCGAATGGTACGAAATTTTTCTTTGCTCCAACTAAGGTGAGGACATTTCGTACTTAAATATCTCCCGATTTCCTTCCACTCATTTTCATATTCGTCTTCATTGAATCTTTCTGTTATTCCTATTTGGATCTTGTAAGGTTCTTCTTTTATCCATCTGTTATCTTTCCCTCTTCCTAAGCTATTTTGCACTTCCTTTGAAGACTCAGTACAAATTCCAAGCCTTTCATTTTGACGCTTAGGCTCTTTTCTATTTAGTCCAGTAGATGCTTCATTTAGGCTTAGATTATGTACATGTGAAGCATAAAAGTCCAGACCTATCTCTTCATCATTAGAAGTCATCGAATCTTCATTTTCATATATAGCTCGTGATAGCATGTCAGCTACCACATTATTCCTTCCAGCTATATGAACAAACTCAGGGTTTAGCGACTTAATATATGCTATCCATCTTAACATGGCAATATCTGCAGTGGAACAATTCACGATCATTCCCAACAATGGTAAACAATCTGTTTCTACTACCACATTTGCCCCAATCAGATATTCTTTATCATTTTTTAGCGCAGTCACTATTCCCCAAAGCTCCCGCTTAATTTGAGGGTAACCTCTCTGGCGAACATTTAGAACTTTAGCTCCGAAACGAATTGCATATCTTTTTCCTTCATCATCCTCTTGGCCAATCGCCCAACCTATACCTGTCGGACTTGTATCTATGGTGATATAAATTTCTTTATTATTAGTATAATCAGCCTTTCTAAGCAATGGAGCTTCTGCAAGTGCTTTCTTTAATTTTCTCACAGCTTGAGTATGGATATCTTTCCATTGAAATCTTTGCCCTTTCCTAAGCAATTGATAAAGTGGGTCAGCAATATGGGCAAAATGGGGAATCCATACAACATAGAAAACACATGCCCCAAGAAATCTCCTCACTTCAGTGATCGAGGAGCAGACCTCTTTCATGTGTTGGATGGCATCTACTTTCTTTGGACATGGCTTCCTTCCTTTAGGTCCACATAAACTTCCTACAATTAAAACCTCTTGCACTCCAAATACTGATTTTTCAGCAGACAATGTCAAATGAACCTCTTCCAGCCGACTAAGAATGGATTCACAATCAGTTATGTGCTTTTTAACAAAATTCCTACATCCATCCTCATCAAGAGTCTCGTCTCTATCTCTTTCTTCACAGCCTTTAATAGGAACATCATCAATGAATGGCATAGTCAGATGTGGAATAAAATCCCTAAGAACTTTATGCATACCATTCATCATATGTGCCACTGAGTTCGTGGCACCTTGCGGCAAAGTGCACATGCGCACAAGCCCAAGTGGCGTCCTCATAGTCGTCAAATCACGGCTTTCGAGAGCTAGCTGGAATTGATCATATCCAGAGTGCAAATCTCCCATTGAATAAATAGATCTTCCTGTAAAAGCTTCTGCATATTCGTCTACAATAGGCCCAGTTCCCATATTTCTAATTGTCACTTTATTCACTGGCTGTAGATCTTGGATAAATCTTAATGACCCATTCTTTTTTGGTACAGTAAACCAACGGTTAGAATAAGGAGCACTTGATGGCTCAAGAATCCCCATTCTAATTTTGTCATTCAACAGATCAATTAGCTTTGAAATATGAGCTTTTGGTACTGGAATCGGTCTCAGATTCCAAGGTACATGTGGAATTGTGAAAATTATCATAGGTGTCACCACAGATGGATCTACACATCCAATTTCTTGGGCATTGAAAGAAAAAGCTTTTCCATGCTTAAATAACATCCGAGAGAATACATTCTTCTCTTTTTCGCTGAGGAAACCATCTTTCCCCAATTGAATTTGCTCGAGCGTTTCTTTAGTGAATTTATGACCTATTTTTCTCTTATCTCTGAGAGGTGGCTGAGATTTAACATCATCCATAAGTTTATTACTATCTTCAGGAAGTGGAACTGCGACTGGCTTTATCTTTTTATCAATTGTTTTGTATTTTGTTTCAACGAAGACTTCGTTACCTATTTCATCTTGCTCAAACTTTGCTATTTCCTTATACATGGAAATAGAGTGCGTTTGAATCACATAATCACTCCTTTTTCCTTGAATTAACTCTTGTAGATCAAACAATGTGTCTGCAAAGGATATCTCATCAAAGACTCCAGAGATTTCCTCGTCGAAGTTAAGCACTCTACATCCATGAAAATTTCTTTGAAGATCCACTATGTATTGTTTTTCCCACTTTTTTAACTCAGAAAAAACACGAAACTGAAATGAATTTGTCGAAGAAAGTGCTATAAAACTTGATATAAACATATTTACATTCGGGATCTTTTCACCTTTCAAGCTTTCATAGTCCCGACTTATGAAAGCTTCCTTTAAAAACTTTGATCCTCGTATTCTTCAGGAATAGGTCTTGTCCGAAGAGAAGTTCTATTCCTGATATGATCTACATATACCGTCATGAATTGAACTGCCTTTTTCCCATCCTTACTACGGATTCGCGCATAAGCCGATCCATCTTCTAAGACTCTTGTTTCCATTCTTAAGGCAGTAATATATGGCTGCCCTAGAATCAATGAGTAACTAGAATGATCTTGTACGAAAAAATTTTGATAATCACTGACATCTCCAATTGTAACTAGAACCTGCGGGCATGCACCAAACAACTCACCTGGCATCGAGTTCGCAGCCTTAATTCTCCAACCAGGCTGCATGTCTATTGGCCATTTCCCCTTCATATAGAGATCTTTGGACATCAAGTTAACTTCAGATCCATGATCAATAAGAGCGACAACTGGAGTGCTAATTTTCTCTAATCTTACCAACGTCTCAGTTGTGGCTCGAGCCCAATGATCTTTAGTGTAATAACTCGAAGGGGTTATGTCGGAAGAATTCTTCTCCAAGGATATTTCCTCATGCACGCACGGTTGAACATTAGTCTCAATTGGTTCAAGTATATTTTTTAGCTCTTGAACTTGCGCTTGCACAGTATGATCAGGAGTCTCTTCATCCATTCTTTCAATCTCTTGCATGTCAGCTATTGGTTGTCGTTTCCTTCTTAAGAGGTCAATTATTACTTCTAGAAATTCTCTTTTTGCTATTCCCAGTAACTCACCAAGTGTAAATTCGATCACACTATCGAGCACTCTTTTCTCGAGAACTTGTTTAAGATTTGTGGCTTGCTCTATGTGCGATTTTAGCATATATGAGGGATTTCTCACTCTTCCTTGTCCTTTTTTCACAGGTTGCATTTCTTGATCTTGAGGAGAAATATTATCGTGGGTAGAGACTGGCATCTCAGCAGAAGTAGGAATTTGAACTTGAGTCGGAATTTTATTTGGTTGGATTATTGTTGGTTGTGATGGTGGATCTATTTGAGTGGGTTGGTTTGTTTGTGTTGGATGGTTTTGGTTTGGTATTTGAGGTTGTTCATGTGAAGCTTCTACTTGACGCCTAGTTCTTCTTTTCTCCTCTTCACCCTCATTGGCTCTTCTTCGTTTCTCTTCCACTACTGCTTCATGCTCTACCGAAGAGCATAGGTATGTAACAACCGAGAGAGTATCTACAGGATCATCCCATCCACTTACCTCTCGGATTTCATTACTAGCTGATTTTAAAATTTCATGATGCATCTTCCCGCGGTCTAAGGACTTTATTACTTTAGACCACGGTTCTAAATCATTATTTTCATCAACTACCTGACATGCATACGTATGCGATGTTGAAGCAACGTTTTCACATGTGCCAGGGAAGAATATTCTCATTCCTCCCCGACCAAAATTAATGTTTACTTTTTCTCCAGTCTTAGAGTCATATATCATCTTTTCCTTAACGAATACCAAGTTTTTTGCTAATGCTTCTTTGAAGCTCTCACATGAGTATCTGTTATGCTCTAAAGAGTCACACCAAATACATCTTTTAATTTCTGGAGCTTTTGGATTTTTAGGTGCCGGTGCTTGTAAAGATTGAGATTCAATCATCTGCTTCATACTTTGAATCGTAAGGTCACTAAACTTTTTAAACATATCTTCCATTGTATTAGTGGGCACAACATCCTTTGGTATTGGTAGGTTTACCTGAGGGTTCTATACAGGTTGCTGAACAGCCTGAGCTTGTTCTTCTTGCAAATCATCATGCCAGCTTTGCATGAACTTAGACAAAGTTCTTTGCTTTTCTACATATCCCCTAACAGCTTCATCTACATTACCCCAGTCTTCGGTAAGACCAGACTCAGTTCCTATCTGTTGTAATTGTGGGAAAATTTCTTCTCGGGCTTTCGAATCTATAGCCCGGAGAAACAAGGATACCTTTTCTTGATCTATAGCCCTCCTATCATAATCAGATAAATCTGCAAATTGCTGATCAAAATCCCTTTTTATATCTAGAACAGATTGATCTTTTGGTTTATGTATCCACTTTAGAAATGTGGATCTAGTCACTTTATCTTCGTCATCCAGTGCAAACATCCTTATTAGTATCATCTTGTATTGTGACCATCTTATTTGCCCTTCTATAACTAGTCGAGGTGCATCCACAACTAGTCGGTCACGCAAATGTAATTCTGAAACGTATACAAAATTGTCAATTAATTCTTGATCACTTAATGGTGTTAGACCCGTACCAAGGTATCGTGCCTCCAATTCATATTCCTTGCAAAAATGAGTAACATTTTTACCACTGAAATATCCACTTCTTCTGACTACTCGCTCATGAAATGCCTGAATGGCACTTCGTCTTTTCTCGTCCTGCTGAAAGCGCAGAAGTTGGGTTATAACATCCATCGTTGCGTCGCCCATAAATGGTCAAGCACAATGAGCTCACTCAACTGCACCACTCTTTAAACTAGGATCAGGATCTCTACACTCTCCTCCCTTCACGTCGGGTTCACCAGGTATGTCGTCAGGTTCGCCAAAGGAGGGTCGAGAATAGTGATATTACTTCCAAATTCAATTCAATTTAGTTCTGTTTCTCCATAAGCATTTATTCGTAATGTAATTCTCAGTCTTTCGATAAGTCGGCATAGAAGTACTTAATTTCATGAAAGGAGGGAGAAGATAAAATTAGAACCGGTATTAAGATGTTTGGAATGCTCCTAAAAGCAAAAGAGATGAAGTCCCAATCATGCATATGTATTTAAGCTTCGTTACGGCATTCAATCTATTAACTCCTTAGCTCTCAGTTTGAGCACAATGGTTCATATTAAAGTATGATTTACGCCGAGAAAAGGGTTTTAAGTATGGAAAGACATTCCTTCAAGATTTTATAAAATCCCTCGTGCTATGCTCCCAAGCTTTTTATCTTCATCCAACTATGATACTCTCTGTTTTCCCACACGCTCAACATGCCGTTTGCCACTCATATGTACTATGCGCTTATCACGCAACTGAATTCATTCAACAACTTGGAGAGGGGAAAACACACAGTCAGAGAAATGTATACACATAAAACCTAAGGGAAACAGCACATATATATATATATATATATACTAGTTTCCGTTATCAACATAAATCAAAGAGATGATGCATTCATCAAAACGACATTCATACGTAAATGCCCTTGTAAAGAAGCACCTCTTAATGATCTAAAAATTCCCTCTATGTTCTCTTTGCTTGTTCTATCCGTATAAGGGAGGCTTAGCGTTTCACACATGCGAGATCTCATAATTCAAGAGATGATATGCAGGCTTATGACACAAATCAAGGGCATAGCACATGGCTATCTTAACATGGTGAGCACAAAGAACATCGGAGCTCCCTTAAATTTCTTCGATATATCAATTCAGAGCTTCAAGTAATAAGACACTAACTAATCCAGTGCCTTGACTGTTCAGCATATGAATTCACCTTTCCACTCATACATTAAATGTTTCTAATGTAGCAGCGGAACACGATCTAAAGATTTGATGAAACAAAAAGGTATAATAACCAGTTTTCTTGATCGTACCAAACAACTTAAGAGCTATTCCAGCCAACAGCAAGAAGTCCATGGCACTACTTTTCTTTTTATGTACTTTAGCATACCATATTGTATTTCTCCTATATTTAACTTTTATGTTTATTCATATGTGATCTTTCGTTACAGCACAACAAAGAAGCACGAAAAAAAAATCATACCCAAATTATCAACAATGCTGAGGAAAACATATGTTCTTATATGCATGGAATGCAGGACTGTAGAACTACATTAAATCAATCCTTTGAAGCTGAAGTATAATAGAAATTTTCTCTGCAAAATTTTTAACAGAGTCCACCTATAGGCGTCTTGAACTGACAACTTGCTGGTAACAGCAAATACTTTGTGGTGCTAACATTAGGATGAACAGTCAAAGTACGGGTAATGCAGGTACCAATGTAGTTGATAGGTTATGAACACAAAATACTTCAGAAGTTAGTTATGTGATTCACTAAACCAGTAGCAGCTCAAGCATGGAATCTTTCTCGTCATAAGTCTTTTAAATCATAGACTCTGCATACAAACTATTTCACTTACTTAATCCGCTGCATAACTCAACAATAAACATCGCTTGCATGAAACTGAATCCATAGAGAAAGTTTAAACGTAGCAAATCTCCAAGGCGCAAGAAATCAGATCCATTCTTATGGACAGATAACGTGCAAACAGAAGTCTCTAGACAAGAAGTTCATATTGAGCTTGTTCTATACAAACATGTCAAGCCAATATTTATTCATCGTAATAACATAAACGGATCTTAAGTGTATGGACATAAACTATATAAATGATTATTTTATATATATATATAAATATAAAAGACTTACAGACATCATCCAATTCACTGCAAGATCAGCGCTTCCTTCTTCGGATAAATTTGCCACTAAATTTGCTCAAGCTTTTGCCCTCTCTGAGATGGCCCTCGCCTTTCGATTCCTCCTATAGCTCAAACCTCCTCTTCACTTCAGCCTTCTCGATTCCTGCTCTCACGCAAACCCTTAGCTACCACCTGACAAGCCCTTCGTCTCCCTTTCTGTCGACGGTATCTGCGTTTTCCCCTCCAAAATTGTGTCAGACTCCAGCACCTGTCATACTCATGTTTTTTTTCCCCTCCTATTTGATGCAGTAGGAAATGAAACTCTCCATGTTTGTCTATTGACGAACCCGAACGTAAGGCCCATTGGATAGCATGATGCTTTACGCACAGTGCAAACCCCAACCTTTCGATCCTGTGATTCAGTAGATAGGCTCGACAACATACATTTAGAAATAAGTGATTTGATTTTATTGATCCGATTAAACGCTCTCGCGTATCTTTGAACTCTTGCAGTGAAGAATGATCGTTGGAAGGAGAATGGCCCTTTCAGGAAAACGGAAAAGGTCAATATATTGAATGGCATAGCTCACCGGAGAGGAATAACCCCTTTCATTGGCTAGCCTATTATCTGGACAGAAGAACCGCCACATGGATAACAGCTCAATCACCAGCACATTGATTCCATATCTAGACGATCATCCTCTTGCACCTTAAAAGGAAACCAACCTGTTGCTTCGAACATTGTTGTCGAGAATGCATCTTCTGAACGTAATTTCTTGTACCCTCTATGTTTTGATCAGAACGAGAAAAATATATTGGAACCTCGTCGGCAGTTTGAGATTTTGAAGAGCACTTCAATGCAGATTGCATCTGACGTGAATATTGAAACCAAAGGGGTGACATGCTTTCAATTATGATGAAAAGAAAAATAGACTTTTTAAGCATCATCACGCTGTAAAACTCTTTCAAGGATAGGAATCACCAAGGTTTTGAGACTCTTTCACCAAAGTTGAAGGTGTTTTGATAAATTTGTATACGAAAGTAACACATTCTCTCATTTTCATTCGATTTGCATTTGCCTCTTCCTAATATTTGAATCGATGCTTCTGGTTTGGTTTCTAATCTTTGATGTCAGATCTTGACCACAACGTGATAGTTGCTTGAAACAAGCAACAATACTAGAATCCTCTGTTTTACGTAAAGAATCAATGGATTTGATTCTAATATGCTGTCCAAAAGCCCACATATTAGTGAACATTCGAGCCTGCAAAATAAATTGAATTAGTAAATAGAAACTAACATACATATATGAAAAAAATAAAATATATATTTTAATAAAATTACCTTTTGTTCACAACCTATCATTAACTCTCTTTGCTCATCTGAGATTTCTTCATTATTTGCGTTGGCGCGTTGCAAACGACTATATAGCCAATCCGTGAAAGAAGGTATATCTGTAATCTCATTATTATCGAGATTACGTCTAGATCTTTTGTTTTTTCGCCTTTTACTTTGGAGACTTTGAAGTTCCTCGTACTCGCTAACGAATGCTTGCATGCATTCGCTATTATATGCTACAAAAGTAGAAACATCATTTTTTTCTTGAAATGTAAATAAGAATGGAACCCCCTTACCTGATAATACCTCATCTGTTATTTTTGAAGAAGACTCGTTGGTCCATGCACGTGGAGCTTCTTCATGAACTCTTTCAAGGTACTCACTAACGTAATACATGCACTCTTCAAGCATCCAACCCTTTGCCATGGATCCTTCTGGTTTTGCTCTTTGTCGCACATAACCTTTTAGTATTCCCATAAATCGCTCGACCCAAAACATCCATCGAGTGTTGACAACACCGGCAATCTCTATCTCATCTACAAGATGGACTAGTAAATGAACTTGAATATCAAAAAATGAAGTAGGAAGTTCTTTTTCCATCAAACATAGTAGCTCTTTGCATTCACGTTTTTTTTGTGGGATCGAATTTTTATCGATCTCTTTGGATGTAATCCACCTATACAAATCATAAAAACAATTGTAAAGAAGTTAATTAAAAAATAAAAGATATCCAATATTCATACATATTAAATATAAAAGTATCATAATTACCTTATAAGTGATCCAAGACGATAGATGACATCTCGTACTCCTTTCGTTGTACATCCATCGATAACCAAAGGTAAAATATGTTTCAAAAAGTTATGCCAGTCATGGGTCTTTAATCGAGATAAGCTCTTATCATCCATAGTAAACATGTTTTGAAACGATGCTCCATATCCTGTAGGAGTCTTGATCAATTGAATTCTATTGTTGATAGTCTATATCTCTTTTGTCGTAAGTACCCAAGGAGCATATGCATAAGTCGTTTCTTGTCGATGTCTATCAAAAACTGGCCATAACTTTGGTTTGGATTTTTGATCTTTCAAATCATTCCTTGATGTTGTGGTATCTTTTAGTCCAAGAAGATGCTGCCATAGTGAATAACCAATATTTTTGAATATATGCATAGGATCAAGAAGATGACATACTTTTAACTCTTTCCAATACTCCAAAGAATACCATATTGATATGTTCTCTGCGAGTGCCAATTTCCCTTTACCTTTGTTCACATACTCATTATCTGAATCATCACTGAAGATTTCTGCTTCTAGATCTATCAGAGGTCCATCTGTCCATTTTTTATACCAATCCATAGGCGTCATAGGTTTTGGATACTGGCCTGTTTCAAGCTTTCCATTAAAATGTATCGCTTCTCTTTTAGATCTTAATGGATGATCATCAGGCAAGAATCGTCGATGTCGAAGATAAATATTTTTGTTGAGATTCTTACTATAGATTGATCTCAACCAATCACCACAATATGGACAAGCTTTATAACCCTTAGTAGATATTCCTTCATCATGGAAAAGGATAAAAATATAATTAGATTAAATCATATTTATTTACATGCATATTGAATAAAAAAATTACATCAATACCTGAACAAACGCCATATCCAGGAAAATCGTGAATAGTCCAAGCCACAATACCACGAATCGTAATATGTCTTTCATTGATGCTTTTTGATATATCAATGACATTAATACCTCTCCATAACTCTTGAAGATCGTCAATGAGAGGAGCAAGATATACATTCATATCTTTAACTTGTCTTTTGCCTGGGATTAAAAGTGAAAGCATTAAATGTTCCTTTTTAATGCTAAGATATGGCGGAAGATTGTAGTTTATGACTACCACTGGCCATGTTGACCATTTACTGGATTTCATGGAGAATGGATTAACCCCATCTAATGCAACTCCTAACTTTAGATTCTGTGGATTTTATGCAAATTGAGGCCATGTAGAATCAATATGCTGAAAAGCAACACTATCATGAGGAATTCTGATTATTCCATCAGTACTTTTGTGATCATGTCCCCAAGTCAAAAGCTTTGATAATTCGGGGCTTTGAAACATATGTCTAATCCGTGGAGCCAATGGAAAATGTCTCAATACCTTATTCGGGATTTTACCTTCTTCACCCTTATATCGAGGAGATTGACATTTGGGACATGTCAAAGAGTCTGCATATTCACCTCTATATAAAATACAA
Source organism: Ceratopteris richardii (assembly GCA_020310875.1). NCBI lineage: Eukaryota > Viridiplantae > Streptophyta > Polypodiopsida > Polypodiales > Pteridaceae > Ceratopteris > Ceratopteris richardii. The sequence continues at coordinate 196,324,312 of CM035414.1, read as the reverse complement.
TCGTTAGGACATGCATGTATACATTGATAATCCATACCAAGATTGTTGATTATCTTCTTCATTTCATCATGTGAGGTAGGAAGAATATTTTGACTTTGTAAAAACTTTTCAGATAATAACCTGTAAGTTTATCAAAAAAATGATATATTAAAGAAAGTAAATAAATAAATATACATATATATATATATATATGCATATAATTTTATATATGTGTATGCTTATGTGCATCTTTCAAAATATTTCCGCAAAATTTGATTGTTTTGGATGGCAGGATATGATTGTTTGTTTTGGAGGATATGAAGTATATACTTTCATTGAATGATTTGTCGATTCTATCATATGTTCAGTTTGAAAGTGCGAGAAGAGAGTTTATAATTGCTATTCAAAGAATTTGGCACTGTTTATAGGCCATACGATGGTGACCTGGATGAATCGCATGCACAGAGGTTACTCAAGATAAAGCAACCTGATTATAAGGGACTAGTACTAGCAGGATTCCTGGGGTATGCAGTAAACCTCTTGCATGTATATGTGTGATCCTCTCAAGCCACCATGATTTCCACTTTGTATCCTAAAGTTCAAATGCTCATCATTGACATGCAAGAGGTTTACTGCATACCCTAGGAATCTTGCTGGCACTAGTCCATTATAATCAGATTGCTCTATCTTGAGTAACCTCTGTGCATGCGATGCATCCAGGTCACCATTGTATGGCCTATAAACAGTGCCAAATTCTTTGAATACAAATTATAAATCCGCTTCTCACACTTTCAAACTGAACATATGCGTGAATCGACAAATCATTCAATGAAGGTACATACTTCATATCCTCCAAAACAAACAATCGTATCCTGCCATCCAAACAATCAAATTTTTTACGAATATTTTGAAAGATGCATTAATAGTTTTAAAAGATGCGCATATATATAAATAGATAGAAAATTGAAAATTATACCTTAATAGTGTCGAAACAGATACATTACTCCATCCAAAACGATTTTGAAGGTTGAGAATAAGTAAGCTCGCACTTAGTCGTGTCAAACGACTTCCTTCATATACATGCTTTAGACATTCCTCTCGAAGATATTTCTCATTTTTAGAAATATCCATGCTCTCACTGTCATTTTGATACCAATCCTCAATAAAATCTGCCATGCCATCATCTTCATCATTGTCACACAAATCTTGTACTTTATCATCTTTTGAATATAGATCTTTCAACTTTGCATATTGCACAGGCTTAGTTTTGCGTAGCCTCCTCATGGAAGCTTCTGATAAATGAGGTCTTATTGGTAATTGTGAATGTTGTGGACGAATATCATCAACATCATACGTTGGAATCTACACATATAAATAAAACTCATTAGTATTCCATAAATGAATAAAAATTAAACTTCAAATATAAAATTAAGTATATAACTTATTAAATATGGATAGAAAATTTTTATTCTCTCTAGCTAAAAGGTGCTCTTGGAGGTCTACGCCATCCATAATTCACTAATAGTTCATCACCAGCATGTAATGTAGTAATAGCATTGACAACTATGTATCTTGATACATCTCTACTCATGTATGGTGATTCATGACTATTTTCACGCTCCTCAAATGTGCAATTAGTCCTTGAACTATTATGTAACCCTCGACTACTATTTATTAAACCTGCTATATTTCCATGTGTGTAAGGTCTTCCATCAATATATAATCTTTCATTTTCTGCATGTAAAATCCTTCTACTAGTAAGAGATGCTGCGTTCAAGCATATTCCATAAGTACTCATGCTTTGAACATAACGTGAAAGTCGATGCCAATCTCCCCATCCATATATAGGACCACAAAATGACATAAGAGTGACTTCAGAGTTCGGAGGCACATACAAATCCTCTACAATAAAGAGACCACGACCAGCATTAGTAATAGTGGATGGAGCAATCATATAGCGATTACCCCAAAAGTTGAAAACCTCTCCATCTAAAGGAAGTGGTCCTCTATTCCATCCTCCATATCTTCTTCTATCATATGTTTGTACTAAAGAACGATCACGAGCTGGCAATGGATAATCTCCAGCCGTTTCATTCTCTAAACCAGGAGGTAGAGGATTTCTAGAAACCTCTGCTTGTAATTGATGAACAGCAAGTCCATGACGTGTACGAGGTATATTAATATTATGAGAAAAATCATTATCATCATCATCATCGAGCAAGTATTCCTGTATATCAATAATAATTTGATTTTATACATGGTTTTTAAATAAAAAAATGACATTAATATATATAGAAAATACATACCCAAGCATTATCACGTTGACTAGGTGATGGTGCATGCTCAAAAGTACCATACTCTGCCTCATGTTCAATACATTCCAATCGTGGTCTTCGATACGTGCCATAACAAGAGTTACACCAACATATAATATGCTCTTGATAGTAAAATTCATCATAATTCCTATCGGAGGACACATGTGAAGTCGTTGCATGGGTAGGAGGTGGTGGAGTACCCTCTGATTGATCAGAATCTGCACATCATAAGAAACATAAAAAAAATATATAAGTTATGTATCCATCAAATATAGTTAAAATTAAATATTTCATATACTTACAGTATAAAGTCGTTGCACGATGAGGAGACGGTGGTGGAGTTCCATCTGATTGATCAGAATCTACAAATAATGGTATTTGATATTAATAATTTAATTATCTACATAAATAAAAAATTCACATATACATATTTACACATACACACATATTCACATATACACATTTATACATACACACATATTCACATATACACAACACATATTATTGTGGGATAAATGCATGTATTTTGTATGAATGTGTATATGCATGCATGTGTGTGTACGTATATATGTGGATATGTATATGTGTGTTTATGTTATATGTATGTATATGTGTATATATATACATATATGCATGCGTATATGTTTGCATGTATATGTGTATGTGGGTATGTGTATGTGTATGTGTATGTGTATATGTGTGTATATATGTGTATGTATTCTGACTTTTTTTTCTGTTTGAGATTAAATTAACAGGAGATATTGTATGGTCGAAAAAAATAAGAGGCGAGCTAACATACCACCTGAGTCGTGGCAGTTTTTTCGTAGACAGCTACGTCTTCAGGAGTCATTTCCTCAGCAGAAGGTACACAAATTAATAGTTTATATTTATAATTTTTAGATATTTTAGTAATTTTTTAATTTAATTTATGTATTTTTTTCCTTGAATAAACAGGCTGCTGCAAGGAAGAGAGTGGAGTCGGGCCACACATCGCACTTAGGCCAAATGGGCCATAATGGTTTTGTAGCTACGTTTGTAAGTATATGTGTTATTGTGAGTATATTTTTTATTTTAGTTAAAATGCAAGCAACTAATGTTTTTTATTTGTTTCATTGCAGCGAAAGGATTATGGCCAATATCCTACGAAACACGAGATCGAGTATGCTACACATTTTGGATATCGGCGTTTGAGCGAGTATATACAAGATCATCCTAATGCCTTTGTGAGTATTTTTAAATTTTATATAATTATTTTGTTGTTATGAATGTTTTAATTATTTTATTGATTTATGTTTGTTATATGTAATACAGGAGTATTATGGGGAGACAAATATGGATGAGGTGGAGAGACAGACACAGGAGGGACGATCTCGATCGTCACAGGGTGATCATGAGGATGAGGATGAGGAAGATCCATCTGATCATGATATTGCTGATGATGATGATGATCATGATGACGATGATTAGGATTTTAGACGTTGATTATGACATTGGATTATGTATTTACATTGATATATACATATATTTATCTATATATTTTTCATTTCGGTCATGTTTTGAATTGTGTGTATGGTATTAAGTAATGAAGAATTTTGTTCTATTGATTTTTA
>CM035414.1:196305408-196307908 GCA_020310875.1 Ceratopteris richardii | reverse complement strand
TAGTTGAGATGAATTGGGGAGTGGTTGAGTGAATTCTCTTGATAGAATCTTGTGGCGTTTGGCTTCCTTTGATTGCTCCACATGTCCATAAAAGATTCCCCACGAATTTGTAGCTTGAAGCTTGACTTTTAACACTCCCCCTCAAGCTTCAATTCTTCATCCTCATCCAAGCTCCTGCATGTTGATGCTTTGCTTGAATTTTGAAATCTTCATTCCATCCAAAGCCTTTGTAAACATGTCGGCAGCTTGGTCCTTGGTACCAATATGATGTACTTAAACTTCCTTCGATATCACCTTTTCCCTTATGAAGTGATAGTGCACTTCAATATGCTTGGTTCTAGCATGATAGACATGATTCGATGCTAGATGAATGCTACTCATATTGTCACAAAAAAATGGATATGTGTCAACCTACAAATTAAGCTCCATAAATAACTTCTTAATCCACATTAGCTCACATGTGACTTGAGCCAAAGCTCTATACTCAGCCTCGGTGGAAGATAATGCCACCGTGGGTTGCTTCTTTGAAATCCATGAGATGATCTTGCTACCTAGCATGACTAGGTAACCACTTGTACTTCTTCTATCCTCCTTGGAACCGGCCCAATCCGCATCAGAATAAGCTTTGACCTGCATATCATCATCAAATGAATAGAACAATCCTTCATTTATAGTGGCCTTGAGATATCGTAACATTCTTCTTGCAGCTTGCAAGTGTGTAGTCCTTGGACTATGCATAAATTGTGATAACACTCCAACTCCATATGCTATGTCAGGCCTAGTTATTGTGGCATAATTGAAAGAGCCTACAATAGAGCGATAAAAAGTTACATCCTCTAATGGCTCTCCATCAATGGAGCTTAGCTTTACATTAACTTCCATGGGATTTGAAATAGGCTTGCAATGTAGCATCCCAAACCTCTCAAGTAGGTCTAGAATATACTTCCTTTGTATGAGCATAATACCTTCTTCTTTGTATACAACTTCAATGCCAAGAAAATACCTAAGATCTCCAAGATCAGATATCCTTAACTCCTTTCCAAGCTTTGCCTTGATCTCCTCAATGCCCTTTGTATCATTACCCGTAATGATAAGATCATCTACATACACACACATACAAGTTCTCCTCTTTGTTTGATGAAGAGAGATGGATCCGCCTTGCATTGATTGTAACCACATTTGATCCAATAGTCCACCAATCTTTGGTTCCAAGCCCTTGGAGCTTGCTTTAGGCCATAAAGTGCCTTCTTCAACCTACAAACATGATGTGGAAACTCTTTATGAACAAAACCTAGTGGTTGCTCCATGTATACCTCTTCTTCCAAGTCTCCATTGAGAAAGGCATTCTTGATATCCAATTGGAAAAGCTTCCATCCTTTGCTAGCAGCCATTGCAATGAGTGTCCTAATGGTGCTCATCTTTTCCACGGGGCTGAATGTCTCTTCAAAGTCCACTCCATAGGTTTGTGCAAAACCCTTGGCCACCAATCTTGCTTTGAACTTAGAAATAGATCCATCTGAATTCCTCTTTACTTTATACACCCACTTATTACCTATTACCTTCATGTTCTCCTTCTTGGGCACTAGAGTCCATGTTTGATTTTCCTCAAGTGCGTCGATCTCTTCTTGCATTGCCTCTTTCCATTCGGTGTACCTGCTTGCATCTTCATAGCAATCGGGCTCATGATCTTCTACTACTTTGTTCATATATGCATAATGTGTTGCCATATATGAATCATAAGTAAACCTTTGAGTTGGATACTTAACTCTAGAAGACTTCCTTTCTTTAGCTTTTGGAGGAATAAACCTCCTTTGCCTTGGGAACTTGATCTCTTTCTTTGACATAGCTTCTTTCTCCATCATGTGTCCTTCATCATCTTCAACTTCATTACCTTCTTCATCCAACTCCACCAATGTTGCTTTGCGTTTGTTGATTGATTGTGCTCCATAGCTTGATGAAGATCTCCCCCTCCATGGTGAGTTCATGCTTGAACTATCTTCATTGATGGAACACCTTGGGCCGCTTAGCTCTAGGTCAATTTGTTCTTCATCATGTCCATGCTTTTCTTCTTCATAGTCCTACATACAATCATATTTCTTATACCAAGGGAGTAGCTCATCAAATGCTACATCCCTTGATATCCTCAAGTCCTTTGTGTTTGGGTTGAAGCACCTGTAACCTTTATGATCATTTGAATATCCTAGAAACACACACTTTTCTGCCTTTGGTTGTAGCTTGTGCCTCAATTCACTTGGCACATGTACATAACAAGTACATCCAAATATCTTCAAGTGGGAAAGATCAGGTTTCTTACCATAATAGGCTTGATATGGTGTCAAGCCATGGATCCCTTAGGTAGGAGCCCTATTCATAAGATACACGGCGGTATTTGCTGCATCACTCCAAAACATGTTAGGTACATTCATCTCATTAAGCATTGCTCTAGCGATCTCGGCAATGTATCTATTCTTTCTCTCTGCTACTCCATTTTGTTGGGGTG
>CM035414.1:196260408-196282908 GCA_020310875.1 Ceratopteris richardii | reverse complement strand
CATGATATGAAGCTCAAACTGTTTCATCTTTTCCAAAGATGCTGGAACTTAACTTTGAGCCTCTAAAAGATAAACAAAAGATGCTCGATCTTAAGTTCGAGCATTTTAATTCTTCCAAGCAATATTTGGTTCGAACTTAAAGTTCGAGCCTTTGAATCATATCAATTTTGAGTATTCACATGATATGAGGTTGGAACTTAAGTTCGAGCCTTTGAATGATATTAAGCTTCACTCTCTTTATATCAAGTTTCAAAGTTACTCTCTTGCATCCAAAAGAATTAAGAGGCTCGAACTCAAGTTCGAGCCTCTGAATAATATCAAGTTTGGGATTGTTGGTCACATGATATGAGGCTTGAACTTAAGTTTGAGCCTCTCAGGTTCTTCAGCAAAAAGACTTGTATTTTTAACTCAAATTTTATTGCATCTACAAGAGCTAAAGCCTCTGAATCATATCAAGATGGACAAAAGATGGACAAAAGATGTTCGATCTTAAGTTCAAGCCTTTTAACACTTGCAACCGATATCAAGCTCAAACTTAAGTTCGAGCCTTTGAATGATATCAAGCTTGAGTATTCACATGATATGAGGCTCGGACTAAAGTTCAAGCCTTTGAATCATATCAAATCCTAGTCTCTTTTTACATGATATGAGGCTTGAACTTAAGTTCGATCCTCTAAATTTTCCAGTGAAAAAGATACTATTTTTAATTCAAATCTATTTTGAAATTTGAAGAAAATATGCTCAAATTTAAGTTCGAGCGTGTCAATATGATGTGAGGTTCAAACTTAAGTCTGAGCCTCTAAATTTTGATTTTGTTTTAATATGAGGCTTAAACTTAAGTTCGACCCTCTGAATTTTGAGTTTATTGTGTCACTTAATATGAAGCTCGAACTTAAGTTCGAACTTTTGAATCATATCAAGTCTCAGTTTGTTGAGTTACGTGATATCAGTCAAACCTCTCAGCTTTCCAACGAAATGAATATTTTTAACTCAAATTTATTTTGAAATTTGAACAAAAGATACTCGAACTTAAGTTTGAACCTTTGAATCATATCAAATTGAGTCTGTTGGGATACATGATATGAAGCTCAATCTCTTTCAGCTTTTCCAAAAGATGCTTGAACTTAAGTTCGAGCCTCTGAAAGATAAATAAAAGATGCTCGATCTTAAGTTTGAGCCTTTTAACTCTTGCAAGCGTTATCTAGCTCCACTTAAGTTGGAGCCTTTGAATCACATCAAGTTTGAGTATTCAGATGATATGAGGCTCGAACTTAAGTTCGAGTCTTTGAATCATATCAAGTCTTAGTCTCTTTATATCAAGTTTCAAAGTTACTCTCTTGCATCCAAAAGAAGTAAGAGGCTCGAACTCAAGTTCAAGCCTCTGAATAATATCAATTTTGGGATTATTGGTCACATGATATGAGGCTCAAACTTAAGTTCGAGCCTCTCAGGTTCTTCAACAAAAAGACTGGTATTTTTAACTCAAATCTTCTTAAATCTACAAGAGCTAAGCCTCTAAATAATATCAAGATGGACAAAAGATGTTTGATCTTAAGTTTGAACCTTTTAACACTTGCAACCAATATCCAGCTCAAACTTAAGTTCGAGCCTTTGAATGATATCAAGTTTGAGTATTCACATGATATGAGGCTCGAACTTAAGTTCGAGCCTTGAATCATATCAAGTCCCAGTCTCTTTTTACATGATATGAGGCTTGAGATTAAGTTCGATCCTCTAACTTTTCCGGCGAAAAGTATACTATTTTTAATTCAAATCTATTTTCAAATTTGAAGAAAATATGCTCGAACTTAAGTTCAAGCCTATCAATATGATGTGAGGTTCAAACTTAGGTTTGAACCTCTAAATTTTGATTTTGTTTTAATATGAGGCTCAAATTTAAGTTCGACCCTCTGAATTTTGAGTTTCTTGTGTCACTTAATATGAAGCCGGAACTTAAGTTCAAACTTTTGAATCATGTCAAGTCTCAGTCTGTTGAGTTACATGATATCAGGCTCGAACTTAAGTTTGAGCCTCTCAGCTTTCCAACAAAAAGAATATTCTTAACTCAAATCTATTTTGAAATTTGAACAAAAGATGTTCGAACTTAAGTTCAAACTTCTGAATCATACCAAATTGAGTCTGTCGTACATGATATGAAGCTCAAACTATTTTAGCTTTTCCAAAAGATGTTGGAACTTAAGTTTGAGCCTCTAAAAGATAAATAAAAGATGCTTGATCTTAAGTTTGAGCCTTTTAACTCTCCAAGCCTCTAACTTTTCTAGCAAAAAGGATACTATTTGTAATTCAAATCTATTTTGAAATTTGAACAAAATATGCCCGAACTTAAGTTCGAGCCTCTGAATATGATGTGAGGCTCAAACGTAAAGTTTGAGCCTCTAAATTTTGGTTTTGTTGTAATATGAGGCTCGAACTTCGAGCTTTTGAATCATATTGAGTTCTGTTGAGTAACATGATATGAGGCTCAAACTTAAGTTTGAGCCTCTTAGCTTTTCCAACGAAGAGAAGAGTATTTTTCACTCAAATCTACTTTGAAATTGGAACAGAAGACACTTGAATTTAAGTTCGAGCCTGTTAAGTTGAGCAATCTCTTCACATGATATGAGGCTCGAACTTAAGTTCAAGCCTTTGAATATGATATGAGGGTCCACCTTAAGTTTGAGCCTCTGAATTTTGAGTTTGTTGTCTCACTTAATATGAGGCTTGAATTTAAGTTCGAGCTTTTGAATCATATCAAGTCTGAGTCTATTGAATTACACGATATGAGGCTCGAACTTAAGTTTTAGTCTCTAAGCTTTTCGAACAAAAAGAATTTAACTCAAATCCATTTTGAAATTTGAACAAAAGACGTTGAAACTTAAATTCGAGCCTGTTAAGTTGAACAGTCTCTTCACATCATATGAGGCTCGAACTTAAGTTCGAGCCTCTGAATTTTGAGTTTCTTGTGTCACTTAATATGAGGCTCGAACTTAAGTTCGAGCTTTTGAATCATATCAAGTCTGAGTCTGTTGAGTTACATGATATCAAGCTCGAACTTAAGTTCGAGCCTCTCAACTTTCCGGTGAAAAGAACTAAGAGTTTGAGCCTCTGAACCAAATCAAGTTTGGGATTGTTGGTCACATGATATGAGGCTCGAACTTAAGTTCGAGCCTCTCAGGTTCTCCAGCAAAAAGACTAGTATTTTTAACTCAAATCTTCTTGCATCTACAAGAGCTATGCCTCTGAATCATATCAAGTTGAATCTGTTGGGGTATTTTTAACTCAAATCCATTTTGAAATGAACAAAAGATGCTCGAACTTAAGTTCGAGCCTGTTAAGTTGAACGCTCTCGTACATCCAAAAGAACTAAGTTAAGGTGGAACTTAAGTTTGAATGTCCATTCAAGTTTGACTTTAAGATTCAATCCTCGTTGAACTTGGAGTGAGAGAGATTATAACTTAAATTTGAATCTCTATTGAACTTCAAGTCAGTGAAGCTGAAACTTAAGTTAGATGTCGATTCAAGTTGGAGTTTAAGATTGAATCTTATTTGAACTTAGATCTAGAGAGCTTAAGTTTGAGCCTGTATTCAATGTGCAATTTGAAAGGCTTGAACTTAAGTTTGAGCCTCTATTCAAGTTGGAATCTAAGAAGCTCAAACTTAATTTTGAGCCTTTAATCAAGTTGAAATTCGAGAAGCTGAAACTTAAGTTTTAGAGGATTGAACTTGAGTTTGAGTTTCAATTTAACTTGAAAATAGAGAGAGTCCGAGCTTGTATTCAATTTAGAGTCAAAATTAAGTTTGAGCCTATTCAACTTTGAGTAACATAAGTTCAAGTTTAAAGTGCAACCTCTACTTCACTGAGAACTTTTGTGTGTATTGTATACACAAAAAATACACACACACAAAGCTATACATAGCAGCATATATGTATCTATACTATATATGTTCTATGAGCAGAGCGGGTCAAATTTTAGTTTGAGCCTCTATTTAACTTGGAGTTTGAGCTTTTATTCAATTTGGAGTTGCACTTAAGTTTAAGCCTCTATTCAACTTTGAGTAAGATAAGTTCAAATTTATAGTGGAACCTCTATTCAACTTCAAGTCAGTGAAGCTAGAACTTCAGTTTAGATATCGATTCAAGTTGGGATTCAATCTATATTTCACTTGGAGTCGAAGAGGCTCGAACTTAATTTTGAGCCTCTATTCGATGTGCAATTTAAAAGGATCGTATTTAAGTTTAAGCCTCTATTCAATTTGCATTTAGAGAAGCATGAACTGAAGTTCCAGTCTTTATTCAACTTAGAGTGACAGAAGCTAAAACTTAAGTTTGAGCCTGTTAAGTTCAATACTTTCTTGCATCCAAAAGAACTAAGAGGCTCGAACTCAAGTTTTGGCCTTTGATTCATATCAACTTTGGGATTGTTGGGTCACATGATATGAGGCTCAAACTTAAGTTTGACCGTCCCAGGTTCTCTAGCAAAAAGACTAATATTTTTAACTCAAATCTTCTTGCATCTACAAGAGCTATACCTCTGAATCATATAAGTTGAGTCAGATTTAGATTCAAGCTTTGAGAGTTGAACTTAAGTTTCACTCTCTAGTATTCAATTTTGAGTAAGCTAAGTTCAAATTTATAGTGCAATCTCTAATCAACTTCAAGTTCAAGAAGGCCAAACTTAAGTTTAGTCAAAGAGGATTGAACTCGAATTTGAGTTTCAATTCAACTTCGAGATAGAGAGAATTTGAGCATGTATTCAATTTAGAGTCTAACTTAATTTTGAGACTCTATTCAACTTTGAGTAACATAAGTTCAACCTAAAAGTGGAACCTCTATTCAATTTGAAGTTAGTAAACCTATAAATTTTGTGTGTACTGTATAGACAAAAATACACACACAAAGTGAGTTACGTAAATTCAAACTTAGTGGAACCTCTATTGAACTTGATGTCATACTATACACAAAATAACACACGAGGCTATTTAAATTGGAGTAAAAGAGGGTTGAACTTAAGATTTGGCCTCCAATAAACTTTGAATCAAAGATGGTTTGAGTGTCTCTTAAGATGCTAGCATCAAAATGAAGTTGGAGATTTTTATTCTTGTAGATTCATTAATTTTTTGGTAGACTCAAAGTTAATTAGTGACTGTCTGTACATGCAAATATGGATATTATTTTTAAAGGTTTTAGAATTTGTAAGAGTTTTTTTAAATCATATAGAACTAGTGAATGTCCATATATGCAAATATGGATTCTTTTTTGTGGAAATGATGTTTGTGTTCTAGATTCAATTCAATTCATTATTTTTACAATAATTGAAAGAATGATGAATTGAATAGCATTGTTAATTTCTCCTTTATTCTTTTTATAGGAAACATCAAGATGGCAACAAAGCAAACTATATCTCATCAACTTGAAGAAAGAGAAAAGTGGAAAGGAAAGAGAGTCATCTTGTTGGATCGTGAAAAGCGTGAAAGATATGCAACTGCTATTATTTTGTTGGTAAATCCGTGAGATGCTATAAATTGCAAAGAGTTGGGAGAAAGTTGCCTAGGTGTTATAATGGATGAAACTATGGATGCATCAACTTTGGATTCAACTTTGAAATTGGTGAGTTGGCATATACTCCAAATCATTACAGAACATGGTGAGCCTTTGATAAAAAAATTAGGCTTTAACTCATTGTATGGCATTGAAGATGATCATTGCAATGGTATTTAGGATGTAGATCTTGATGTTGGAGAGAATCCAAATTTTTGCTTTACCTCATCTTATAGCATTGATGATGATAATTGCAATGGTATTGAGGATGTAGAGGTTGAGAATAATTATTCTCATGCTATTGATATTCAACATTGTTTTGATGATATGCAAGTTGTAGCTCAGTGATGAGTAGCACCTCTTTTAATGTCAATCCGGGAAGACATGAGGATCGTATGAAGATCTCGAGCAAGTGAAGGCACAAGTGCGTGAGTGAGACAACATGCACACACATACACACACATGCGCACACACGGTAAGACAAAGAGTGAGAAGCAATGGAGTTCTTAGATTACTTTCAAAAAGCTCTTACAAGTTCAAATCAATTACAAGCTAACCTCAAAAATGAGCTCTCTAGCTCTATTTATAGTTTTTGACTAGGTTTTGGTCGTGTCCAGACCTAGTGTCCGGCCTAGTTAAAAATTAGGTTCTAGGGCCTATTTGAAGGCTCAAACGAAGTCTAAAAATTATGAAAATTGGTAGGTAGCTACTTCGAATGCTCCTCAAGCTCAAGGACTCCTTGGCTTGCACAAAATGGAGCTACAAAAATATGAAATGGTATCTACAATGGCTTTTAGTGATGAAAATCACTATTGTTGTAGGGATTTCTTCTAACGATTTGACATACATATCTTCAAGCTCCCTACTTGCTCCTTCTCCTTGTGTGTCCACCTCTTCGATATGCTTTAGTGTCCTGAAAAAATATTGGCCTACTTGCCAGATCGTCGTTGACGACCCTATCTGCTTGTGCTTTCTCTTCTCTCTGACTCCCTTCGTAAGCTTCGTTGCCTTGTGAGTCCTTCAGCTCCAACACCCCCCCTCTCGCGCGTCTGTCGTCCTTGACAGACCCTTGTTGGGTGGGTCGTTGGATGTAGTATTCTACAACGTCTTGTGCTAAGTGATGTTCTGCAATTCTCAACCCTTTGGCCAAGTCCGTGAGTAGAGCATCCTAATCTACCGGCCCGAGAACCTCTGGATGTGGTATCCGTAACTTTTCTGAATGGAGAGCTTGTTCCACTGCAAACAACTACAATAAATGTGATGGTCTAGGAATGAATATCTCTGAATGATATTCCCAGAATCCCGTGACAAACATTTCTTCGAACGTCTGTTTGAAGCAGGCTGGTAGATACTTTATACGCACATGCCATGCATATACAACATTAATAGATGGTGTGGCGCTCATGTCGTAGACAAGATCCTGATTACCTTCATTAAATCCAAGAGCTGACTGATGAGGTTCCTTGACATTCTTGAAGGTCCTAAAGGTGACCAACATGAGCTCAAAAATTTTAAGACACATTGGGCCATGACATCTGGTACATTTTTGAACCGGACCCCCCAATGCCGAATTGTCGAAATCATATATCCTATGGTAGGTTGGCCCTTAGGTGGTGCTAAGTAGACATAATTGAGCCATTTCTCGCATCCTTTGGTTGTCAGCACAATTTTTGTGTATTCCGGCCACGACCTTCTTCGAAATACAAGGCAGTAGCATGGGTTGTATTTGATATACAAAGGCATGTTATTCCATGTCCTTACCATCTCAGGGTAGGTTTCCAGCAGACGAATCCTCCACGTAGGTTGGTGTATATTTCCCTGCTTGGCACTTACTGGGATGTCGTCCGGTGCAAACTGTGTAGCCGAGGTTGGTTCTTTTGAGGTGTGGTGCTTGATTTCAGCATTGTAATCCGCCATTAAGACACAGAAAGGAACATACAAATCGTCGGATGTGTCGATCCACCTATGATGGGAGAGGTTTCTAAAGTAATCCGATTTTATGACTACCTCTTCCAAACGTGACATAGACGCTATCTGAACTGCCACTCTGTCATCATGGGTTGTGGCCACTTTCTCTAACCTCTGCATCCATTCAGGAGCCTCGATCTCGATGGTGTCCATGCCCTCTTCTGTTTGCTTGCCCCCTGGTGCAGGCATGGGAACGTATGGGTCTTCGAAGGTTTCCTCTATTTCAATTGGCACTAAGTCTTCAGGCTCGGGCTCTACAAGGGGAGAGGGTTGACGCTCGTATTGCATGACTTTACTTCGTAATTCTTCTAGTTCTGCTCTGAGTTTTTCGACTTCTTCAGACGTATCAACTACGGTTGTGACTTTGCTTGGTGACTCATGCTGGGTTGCCAGCTGCTTTAATAGGTCATCTCTTTCTCTTTCTAATGCTGCATGGGCTTCCAGGAGGTCGGCATGGGTTTCCAACACAATTTGCATATTCGCTGAGGGTATGGCCTTGAATCTATCTGGGTCGATTTCCTGTGGGGAACCCTCCATGGCTGCTTCCAAGTTTTCTTCGTTTTGCTTTTGTAGTCGTTTATTCTCCTCGAGTGTAGTAGACATGTGTTTGCGTAAGAGGGCCAGGTTGCGTCGAAGCTTGAGACTCTCTGTTATCTAGGAGTGTAGCAGATCATCCATTTGTTGTTTTTCTTCTGCATCTAACTGGGGTGGATTGGCTACTAACTGCTCATGTTGTTCCTGTAAAGTGACATACTATTGTTGTAGTAGCCGCTTTTCCCTTTCTAGATCAATGAATCGTACTTGAAGTTCTTCATGGCTTCGGAAGAGTCTCGTATGTTGGTTATCCAGATGCTAGTAGTGCTGTTGTAGTTGCGACATACACTGATACATATTATTAAACACATTGTTAATAGGGGTGGGTGCGGGAAGGGTGCACTTGATGTATGGGTTTCCTCAGTATCATGAACGGTGTGTGCAGTGCCCGTGGTGGTGGATGTTCCTTGTGGTTCTGATACTAATACATTCATTTGTTTTCCTGATCGTGGGGGGCGCCTGCCATATCTTCGTTCCGTTCTGTGTGATTGTGCAAGGGCGGTATGCAGCGTCTCAGGTACTCCTAAAGCATTAGATATCATATCAAGTGTGGCACGGTATTGCTCGTCTACTCCTTCCTCCTCAAGGATTTGGTTCATGAGAGCTTTTCCTGCTGCGAGGGACAGTCTATGTTGCTCTTGAACCCTGTTGATGGTACCATAGAGCTTTTTCAATTCCTTCGTATAAGCTGGGGCACCCTCAAGTACTTGTAGAGCTTCCTGATCATATTCCTACTCTTCTTCCTTGGATTGTCCATTATGTTCCTCCTCTTGTTCTTCTTCTTCTTCACCCTCCACATCGACGACCTCTTGTTGTCTGGGATGGGGTTGGTCTGTAGCAGTTTGTTGTCCACTAGCTTGCTCTGCCTCGACTTCCGCGTTAACAGCTTCGATTATTCTAGCTACCTCCTCATCAGTTAGGTCTTCTAATGTGAATCCGTGAGGAAATTCTAGGTCGGTTGGTACAGGTGGGAACACCAGATTCGGTCCATCAGTGCTGTGTCTTGGTAATCTGATAGTGAAGGGTTGTACCCGCCTTGGAAGTCATGGAGTTGTCTATGGTGTCAATGTCGCACCGTGGGGTTGTACACAGGGCATCTGAACTGCGCCTCTCATTTTCTTAGATGGCGGTCCTGCGGTTGATAGTCTACGTTGGAATTCCTATACCCTGGTCCAAATTAATGCCCTCTGCACTGGCACATCATAAGCCAAACATCTATACACAATCCGGGTGAGAGCACAACATCCATACAGTACAGACTTTTGTTTTTTATACCACCTTTGATGAGCCAAGTGGATTTGGTCGATAATCCAGTGGGGCATATTGATTGTCAAATCGAAGGCGTCGGCCAAGTATAGACTAAACCATATGTTCTTAGGTGGCATTGTGAACCTCTCTTGAGCGGGAAATGCAAAATGCTGCATGACCATTCGCAAGTGAATGGCAATTGTAGGTGTCATTGCCACCATGTCCTTTAATTTCGTCAGATTCCTATTCTTCATATTGTCGGGGACCATAGTCTCTTTCTCCGTAGGAATGTGCATACCTTTCATGTCTAGAGCTTCCCTCACCAAATTGATAGTCAACCTGAAGCGCTTCAGCTCATTGCCCCTTGTGAGAGATGGGAGGACAAAGGTGTTGTATCCCTTTTTGTCTTTGCTCGGAGTGAGGGTGCTAATCAAATATGAGCATCTTAGAAAGTCGGGCTTTGGCAATTGGAATTTGAAGTAATCATAGAGTCCCGCCTTCTTCCATATAGGTTTCAGTCCTTCATTATTCTGCAGTCTCTCAAATTCCCTAGTGAAGAAGTGATACCTGCCCCAGCACCCGTTGAATTCTATCTCGGCCTCCCACATGTAAGTGCCTTCACCCAGAGATCCTGTCACATCACTGAACCAATGTGAGTTTTTGCTGACCGGCATTGTGTGCCCCTATGGAGGATTCTGAATCGGTATGGCGTGTAATGCCCTCAATGCCACTAGGCGTTCCTTCAATTCCTCCTCAACGGGAAGACTTTCAATGTCCACGACTTGGGGGATGGTGCCTGCCTGGGAGCTAGTTCCTGCCGTATCTGCCATGTTACTTCTTGCCTCTTGACTCTGTGAGAATATAGAAACAGGTGTTAACATTGTAAAGGACAAGATAGAACCATTTTTGTCCCCATTACAACATTAACATGAGGTTCGGGAGAGATTAGTAGGTTATTAAGTGCTCAGTGCTTGTGTGTGTAGTTAGGAATTTGGTAGGCCTAGGAGCTAAGTGGCATGATGTAGTGAGAGAGTGATGTAGTTAGTAGTTGGGCCTGGATTTACAACTGGGGTCCGGGGGTTTATTACAAGTTTTGGGTTGCCAAATGCAGTGGATGGGTTTTGATCTTGATTTTGTGGAGACTCTAGAGAGTTTGATAGAAGTATTTACTTGAAAATGAGGCTTTTTAGGGACCCATTTACAAGTGATTCTACGTGTGCTCATGGAAGAGTATGTGTTTGTGCGTGATGTATAAGAATGGGCATCGAATGTTCGAGTGAGTGAAACATGTTGTACCGGGTGTGGCCTCAGTGTAGCTATTTGTGCCCGCAAGCAAGCCTTAAGCACCCAGATTTGTCGTGATTGTGGGCTGGCCTTCATCGACTTCTTGGGTACCCAAATAGACTTCACTTTTGCAGAAGAATTTATGAAATACTTCTTATTAGTGTCGTGTTGTTGATTACTAATAAGAGGTTTTGGCCGTGGGGTTGGCATGGTCGCAACAGGGTGTTTGCCTTTCCGCACCCACACTTGTTTCAACGGCTGAGACATTCTACTTCGCACGTCTTTTTGGCCTCCAATATAGGTAGTACTCTGCTCCTTCTGTACTTGAACTGCCTTTGGTTGCTGCATCCTTCTGGCCTTTGGAAAAGAAGGGAGTGTCTTCTTCTCCTTGACTCTTTTGTTGAGACAAGCCTCTTTCTGCATCATACAGTTTTGGACAAGAATAGCATTGTCAACTTCATGTGCACCCCTGGAAGGACTAGGAGTTCGTGCCTTACCTAGTTCCTTGAGTGCCTCATTTTCCAATTCAACTGTAATTCGACTATGATTTACCCATACCTGAAGAAGTCCACTCCTTAGGTTTAGGTTGACTGCATGATCATAGATCCAGTCTTGACCCAAGACAAGAGGCTCCGTGAGGTCCTCATCTTCACACACTAGCACTTTAACTGTCATTACTTCGTCTTGAATGTAGAGGGGAAGTTCCACCTCGCCCATGCAAGGGGTTTCCACGCCTCCCAATCCTATAAGATATGCTTCTATAGGATTCAAAGTTAATTTCAACTTTTGACAGTATGAAACTTTAACAGCACTAGTGGCTGCCCCTGAGTCAATCAAGGCTCTTACAGTCCTTGCACCCTTTCCTTGTCCTATCTCTAAGGTTATAAAAGGACGTTGATCAATTATCCTATGAGAGCTAACACCTGAAACTTCACACATAGCCACGTGATATCCTTGATCTGCATATGCATCTGTCCTAGGTTGCTCTCTACCCTGTCTTCTCAACTTCATTCTCCGGATGCATTCCAATGCTTCTGCTTGAGCTTCTTCGCGAATTCGTTTTTCTTCTTCTTTGCGTTTCTTAGCAGTGTTGAGTCGACTTAGCATCTCTTCCGTCAGAGGTTCTTGATATAACTTGACTCGGTATCCGCTTATGTAGCTTGGGAGAATATCGCCTTCTAATGTGGCTAGTTGCACTGCTCCACTTGTTGAGATCCTATTAATGATCATGGGTCCGTAGCCTCTTTTCTCTAGTTTCCTCACATGTTGTTTCAAAGTGTAGACTAGTACTAGGTCGCCTGCCTTCAAACCTTTATCCTTAACGTGGGCATCAAAGTATGCCTTCTGTCGTTTCTTAGCTGCATATATCCCTGCAGCCGCTCTCAGTCTTGTTTCTCCTAATCGTTCAAGGTCAAACAGTCTAGAGGAGAGTTCATGACCCATCCATTCATGCTCTTGTGCTACTTTTAGTGTAGGTATTAAGAAGTCAAACGGTAGCACTGCATTTTGGCCAAATACCATTTGAAAGGGGGTGGCTTGGAGTACCGTTTTGTAAGCGAATCGGTATGCCCAAACAGCGTGGTGTAGTTGTTTGTCCCAATCAGAGTGTTTATTGTTCACTAATTTCGTCAGTACATTGCATAGGATCTTATTGGTGCTCTCAGCCTGGCCATTAGCTTGAGGGTGATAGGGGGCAGAATTCTTATGTACTACCAAGAATTCTTGGAGCAGATTTTCAATAACTTCATTCAAGAAGTGAGTGCCTCTATCACTTACCAGCTCTATAGGTAACCCGTATCTGGTGAACACATTCTCAAATAAAAACTTAGCTGTTGTTTGAGCATCGTTCTTCGTTGTGGCTTTTACCTCTACCCACTTGGTTAGATAGTCCGTGGCAACAATGATATACTCTGCATGGGAACCCTTAGCTGGGGGATTAATAGGACCTACAAAGTCTATTCCCCACTTGGAGAATGCACGTCCACCTATCATAGGTTTCAGTGGCATCTCATCTTTGCGTATAGGACACTGAGTTCTCTGGCAAACATCACACCATTTCACATAGGTATGTGCATCCATGTGAAGGGTAGGCCACCACAAGCCTGCAAATAGGATTGCTTTAATCACTCGATCTGGTCCAAAATGTCCTCTTGCTACACCTTGATGAGCAGTTTCCAAGATCTTGAGATATTCACTCTCATGGGCGCATAGTCTGAGGTAACCATCTTTACCATGTTTGTATAGAGTATCACCAATGAGTGAGTAATCCATGGCTTCTTGTTCTAAACTCCTTTTCCTAGCCAGAGTCATGTGTGGAGGGAATGTTTTCGTCCTCAAGAAGGATACTAGTGGTTCACTCCAATCTGGCACTATGGACACTTGATAAAGAGTGGCATGTTCCACAGGTGGTTTAGTGCAGCAGATTGGGCATTCCTTGCACAACTTCTGGACATCAGCTTCCATAGTCAGCCAATGCACTCCGAGTCTCCTTAGTGTCTGTAGGGTTCGTGGCTTTGAGTAGTGTTGCTCTAATGCACCTACATGTGCTAATGCAACCATTTAGCGTACTCATCCTCTTCCACACAACAAGCCAAGATCCCTTGATCTGTGTGCTTGTACATACTACCTGCCATGATGTGATACTTTTGGGCTTTTACTACCTCTCTATCCTGTGTGTTTATTACTGGGTGGTTAGGCCTGTATGTCAATACTGGCACTAATGGCTTAGCCCATTGTGGCACCACTTCCAAATTAAACAGGTAAGCATCAGGAAGGTCATCTGACACTCCTTGTGGGGCTTCGCCTGATATGAGCCTAGAGAGATGATCTGCTCTCAAATGAGTCTTCCCTTTCCTTACCACAACCTCGAAATCATATTCCATTAGCAAGAGAAACCATCTTACTAATCTTCCTGTATTGCATGGCTTGTTTACGAGATATAGCAGTGCCTGATGGTCAGTAAAAAACTTAAACTTATTTGCAAGCAAATAATGTCTAAACTTTTTAACTGCATATACCATGCCTAGTCCTTCTCTCTCAGTAGTGGTATAATTTCGTTCAGCTGCATTCAATTGTCTACTAGCATAGGCAATTGGAAGATCCATATTACCTTCACCCATAGGTTGTGCAAGTACACATCCAATAGCATAATTGGATGCATCCACATGAACATGGAAGGGCTTATTCCAATCCGGTGTGGTCAAGATTGGTGCTGAACATAATCGCCGTTTAAGCTCATTGAAGGAATGCTCACATTCATCAGTCCACTCAAAGTTAGTCAAAAGTCCATACAGAGTCTTTGCTATGATGGCATACATGTGTATAAACCATCGGTAATAACCACAATGCCCCATGAAAGCTTGTACTTCCTTGACATTCTTTGGCCTAGGTAACTCGGCTATAGCTCTCACTTTCTCTTCATCAGTGGATATGCCATTCTTTGACACTATGTGTCCTAGAATCTTGCCTTGCCTGACCATAAAAACGCACTTTTCTAGGTTCAGGCAGACCTGATATTCTCTACACTTGTCAAAGATTTGTCTGAGTTCAGGAATATGGGTTTGTCTAATGTTGGAATGAGCACACAGATCATCAACATAGACTTCTAAGTTCTTCCTCAGGAACTCTTTAAATACATGGCACATCAGCCTCTCGAAGGTAGCTGGTGCATTGGTAAGCCCAAATGGCATTACTCTAAAGGCAAAAATGCCCCATTCAATGGAAAAAGCCATCTTGTGCTGATATTCTGGAGCTATGGCTACTTGATTGTAGCCCGAAAATCCATCAAGGAAGCTGTACACTTCCTTGCCTGCTACTCTTTCTAAGAGGTGCTCTGTGATAGGAAGCAGATAGTTATCTCGAATTGTGGCTGCATTGACCTTCTTTAAGTTAATGCATACACGCAGCTTTCCATTTTTCTTGGGCACCACTACGATGGGGGATACCCACTCAGTGTGCTCAATTTCATAGATGAATCTAGCTTCTACCAATCTATCTATCTCCTCTTTGATCTTAGCAGCGTAGTTATCGTTATAAGTGTATGGCTTCTGCTTGGATGGTTTGGCATCCGCGGTCATGGGAATGGTGTGTGAGCATATGTCAGGGTCTACACCTTTCAGGTCCTTGTAGCTCCAAGCGAATACATCTCTGTATTCTCTTAGCAAGCCTATCAATTCGTGCTCTTCTTCTTTCGTCAGGTCATGTCCTATGTAAGTGCATCTCTCCTCTCCTTCTTCTAGAGCTACCACTATTTTCTTGGTGGTTTCTTTGTTATCATAGGCCTCCCCCGATTGCCCCTCTCGTTTAGGTATTCTGATCATGACTATCCTGTCATCTATCTCATACTTCTTAAAATTTTCCGGGACCTCAAACAAAGATTCTTCCTCTTCTCATATGACTTCTCTCTTCTTTCTTTTCTTTCCTTCTTCCTTCGGGGTCACATGTGTGGCTAGCCTTACGTCATTTGTAAGCTCTCCATGCCTCTGGGGTTGAAATTCTACTTCATAGAAGTATTCTTCATCTGATGCAAAAGGTGGGTCCATAATGATTGACTCTAGATCGGAGTCACTTGCATCCTCAAATGCATCAGGGCTAGGTTCACACTCTTTTAACACTGCCTCTCCCATGATTGGCTCTATGGAGAAGACTGAAATGTCATAGCCATCTTCATCACAGTGAGGTGTCCATTGTTCTTCATTGATGGCTACATACATTGTTGCTAGGATTTCTGCCTAGCCGTGTGGTTCAAATTCCTCGTCGAGAGAGACTACAGGTGCATAGGCTGGGTCTTGAATTGATCTATGTGTTTCTTTTGCACCTACCTCTCTGGCTTTTTCTCTTTTCTCTTCTTCTACTGCCACTTTGCACATCCATAAATGGGTGTCTTCATGCATCCATGAGGATCCTGATCCTATGGAATGCACAGATTCCGTATCATCTTTGGCTCTATGGATGGGATTCCATTGGATAGGAGGGACATCTCTATGAGAGTAATCTTTGAGATTCACTTTGGTTGTAACACCTAAGTGTTGCAGGTACAAGGAGTTGGTTCCCCAGTCTTGTACCACTTGCAACTGTCGCATAAATGGTCGTCCCAAGATCATTTCATAGGCATGATTTTTGCTAAAATCAAATATAGCAAATGTATGCTCGAACTCAACACCACATGTGGTGAGAGTTATTCCTTCTAACAGCCCTAAGGGTCTCTCTATGTGACCATCGGCCATTTGCAATTTCATCCTCGTGGGCCTGAGTGCTGGCTTGCCCCAACGCTTCCATAGGGAAGTGGTAGCAATTGCAACTCCTGCGCCTGAGTCTAGAATGGCCTTGGTGGTGTATCCTTGATGGGTGATACGAAGATATGTGTTTCCCTCTTCGCCCTCACTCATGTCTCCTATCTTGTCCAATGGTATTTCTGGCACTGTTCTCTGGGATCCTACCTGGGAATGAGGTTTTGCTATCTCTGGTACTTGTTTGGCTACATGTTTCCATAGCTCTGGCCTTACTTTGAGTAGTTCTTCTAACGTGAGGCTGCATTGTATTTTAGTGTTTTTCACTACCTCTGTGTTCCTAGGTATGACTGAGTCCTCATTTCGTACCATGACCGTGGGTGCTCTCATACAAGTAGACTTGGCTTCCCATGGGCTTGTGAAGTGGGGTAATTCTTGTAGAGAGTTAGACTCAGAGTCTAATCTTTCCTGAGATTGGGTGCTCTCCTGCTCCTCATAAATGGATGGGATGTCTTGTGGGAATTGGTCGTGTGCATCATCCACAATTTCAATGGGAGGAGGGACTTCACTTTCTTTAGCCCATTTGTCTTCTTGAATCTCTCTTAGGAATTGTGGTGTGAACCGATTCATAGAAGATGATGTGTCTGGCTCCGTAGAGTTAGGCACATAGGCTTCCTGGGCAGGAAGACCTACTCTTTCACTTGTCTTGTCCTTGTGTTGAGAGGCGGGTTCCTTTTCTGATTGTGCAATTAGCCTCTCTATTCTTTCTAACAGTCCTTCAAAGTGCAGTTGCATCTTGGAGGAGCTAGATATGTTAAAGAGGCGATTGGCTTCAAACATGGTTTGAGCCAGTTCCACCATCTTAGCACAAATTTTAGTTCGTTCAAGCTCTAATTCTGCTCTAGGGTAGCACTTTTCATGATCAGTTACATTTGGCCCTGCTTGGATTCTGGCCTGATATGCTTTGAGCATCATGTTTAGGTCCTCGGGAGTGGGATCTGCTAGGACTGATCCTACTCTAGGGGGTGGTGGAATTAGGTGAGGTGGGTTGGAAGGTGGCGGGTTGGATGGAGTTGGGAATGATGGGGGAGGGGTAGTGTGAGAGGGAGTTTGAGATGTAAGTTCAGCTATCCTGGTTTTTGTTTCTCTTAGGCTTTCCTCAAGTTCACTCATTTTCTTAGCCCATTGCCTCTTCATTCTTTCTCTACTATCTCTCCAGGCTCTAGTTCTCTTCTTGGTTATGCTCTCAGTTTCACTAGCCTCTGAGCTCTTTTCCTGGCCTACCCCTTGGTTTTGCTGCAATGCTTGAGCTCTAGTGACTACCTGTACTGGTGCAATGGATGTCACACTTCCTGTAGAGTCTACTACTAACCCAATAACATTGATAGGAGTAATTTTTGGCATATTATTGGGGTTCTTTGGACAATCTCGTAGGAGATGCTCCTTTCCACAATCTTGGCAAAAGCCTTGAATTGTCACTGACTGGGGTTGTGTAGGTGGAGGTAAGGGGCAATCACGAATGAGGTGATCTCCCTGACATCTATAGCATGATCCTCTAGGGAATGGGGGTCTTACCTGTCTAGGTTGGGGTCTAGAGTTAGGGTTTGTGTACATTACATTTGTGTACTCTGGCTCCCAACTAGGTTCACTTGGTTCCTCACTGTAGTAGGACTCACCATGTTCACGAGATTGCATGTAGTAAGCCTGGGGACTATCAATATGTGTAGAATCAAAGCTATGGTCACTCGGGTCACTTTCTGAAAGCAATGGAGTCACTGGGACTATGGCTCTATTCAAATTTTCTTCTGCAGCTGCATACTTTACTGGAATCACATTAGTCCGAGCAGGTGGTTGTTGTGCTAGCACTTGCTGGGGTCTCAGTTGGGCCTGATATTGCGGTTGGTAATTTTGATGAGGCCTAGTATACTATTGTGGTGGGTATTGACTCTGGTATCTGCCTTGTTGAGGGTATGGCTGAGGGTAGGTTTGCCTAACCGCTTGCTTATTGTATGGGCAGTCTTGTGCTGTGTGATTTGTGTATCTTCGTTCTATGGTGCAATACTGGCTACTAGGATTTACTTGGGGTTGAGCCATAATGGGACATACATTCGCCATATGGTCACCCCCACAAGTATAGCATCTTTTCACAGGGGCAAATCTTGGGATCTGTTTGCTAGTGACACCTAATTTCTGTGCTACTTTCTCTGCTAATTCCTCAATAGATGCGGATTGCGTGGAAGAGAGGCTAGAAGAACTATCAGTATCTTTGTAGATTTTTGAAAGCTCTAATTCCTCCCCTAGGTTATCCTCGATGTCAATGCACATGCGTACACACTCTTCTATGGTCCTAGGGTCCTTCAAGTACACATATGATCTCAATTTGGTGCTTAGCAATCCATCCAAGAACAAGGCCACTTGCTTAGCTGGTGTTGGTAACTCAGAGACAGGGCATCTCTCTAGGTATTGCCTAAATCTTCTTCCAGCAAGTCTCACGGTTTCTTGAGGGGTTTGCTTGAAGCTGTGAATCAGTGAGAGCGTGTTATGTCTTATGCCACTTTTAGAGAATTCGATAATGAATGCTTCTAGAAGTTGATCTATGCTCTTGAACTGCCTCTCGTTTAGTGGTTGAAACCATGTGAGGGCAGTGTTCCTAAGGGTTAGACCAAAGGCATTGTACTGTGTAAACAAATCTTCAACTTGTTCAGCTCTCAAGACTTGCCTAAACTCGGCTACGTGATCGTAGGGGTCTCCGGTGCCATCGAAGTAGTTCTTCATGGACTTCACTAACTGGGTCGGTCTCAAAGTCCTCGTGTGCTCTCTCGGTCTTGGCAGAGGGAACTCATCCGTATTTCTTTGATTCCTTGGAGCTCTAAGTACCTCAGGTTCCACTCTATTTGTTTCTGTTCTCGTTCTTTCTCTGCCCCCTGGGTTGGCAAAGCTTACTTCTGGCCTATCTCTACTTCTGTCTCTTTGAGCTCCATGAGCTTGGGATGTTCCAGCTCCAGGGTGACCATAGGACACGTTCGATCTTGGTTGGGGAAAAACGAATTCACCCTTCCAAGTATAAGCATGCCTGTCATGTTCTGTAACCACAAAGATCCTCTCTGAAGCGTGATCTAAGTAAGTCACTCTGCCTGGGCTATCACGATCTTTGAACTCATAGATCAGGATTGACCCAACATCATTTGACCTATTTGATTTATACCTCCAAAAGGCTTCATCTGTCTCTTGGTTTAGAAGCAGATCTATGCTCTTGTTGTCCTGGGCAACCCACTCGGGATTGAGGATTCTAGTAAGAACAGATTTCCCTCGAGGGGTCCTGGGCTCTCCTCCTACGTTCCCTTGTTCTAGGTCACCTAAGTCCTCTTCTCGGATCACGTTACCGAATTCGTCTGTCCTATCTGGGTGACTGGTGACCACATATATGGTTCCCTCTTTATCAAAGTATGCACCATTTTCAAACTTGACAGCAGGGTGCTCTAGCCCAATGGATTGGTCTGGGTTTTTGATTTGGACCACGAATCTTCCTAGGCCGTCCTCATAGATGCTAGCACCTAATCGGTTGGTCCTAAGGTATTCCAGCTCCGTCTTGTAGGGGCCTTCCACCCTATACAGATATGGCACACCTGTACTTCCTGAAGGTCTGTCCATACCTTCAGACATCTCTGATTCACTAGTCTCAGAGCTAGGGTAATGCAAGTGGTGACTCAACTGCTGGGCCCAAGACCTAGCAGTATGATTAACGCTAGCCTCTGAAGACCTAAGACTTTGTCTATCTCTTACTAGATGTCGTCCTGATCTAAGGTTCATATGCCTATTTAAGGAGCCCAATTTTTACCCAAAGTACAACCTCATTGCCGATCAATTGGTGTCAGTCACTTGATTCCTTTTTAGGGTGTTAACCTGTTTATGATCTTGTCTAATATTGCGTCGTCAGGAATATTTGAGTTAATTTTCCGCACTTAAGTTGATCGTCCCACGTTAAGTCTTTTCCTTTAAAGTTCTCGATCACACACAGGTTATCTCTTGAACTTGATTTCTTAGATAGTCTTTGACTTGTCACGTGCCTATCGTGTCCTGACTTACTCCTAGCACTACTCGAACTTAGCCTAAGCTAGGAATTGACAAGGGGAGTTGAGAATCTTCCAACCTTGAGTTGCTCCCTTGGTTGCCCTTTGGTGCTCAAGAACCCGGTTCTCAAGCTTGCAAAAAGCCCTTGCTTTAGATACCTTCAGGTGCTCTCAATGGACCTGTAAGAGTCCCAAGATTAGCTCAAGAATTAAATTCAAATGACTGATAGATCACTTTCATGCATGTAATTCACAAACCAAATTCCCCTTTGCCTTTATGGAAAACAATCCCAAGGATCCTTTAGTTTTCCTACCCCAGGGTATGGTCAACTTCAAAATACCCTACCTAATAATCCTGATATTAATTTTACCGTAACCAATGGAAGTTTTGGTTGTACTCCCCACGAGCTTTCCAACAAGACAAGAATCACAGCAAACGGATTTCGTAGGAGAAAGTTATGACAGTTCAGGGTTTTGGAGTTAAAACAGGGTTCAAACAGGCTGACAGCTCCCAGGATTTTTCTCAAAACACACTTTTAGGAACCTCACAAATCACGAATAGCTTGCTAATTATGCCCAAAATTACCCCAAAGACTTGGAAATATTAACCCTAAAAATTTGGCTGAAAAGCCTGTCAATCGCGATTGACAGAGGTGTCCGTCGGGGCCTGTCGGTCGCAATCGACAGAGTCGGTCGTGGGTCCTGTCAATCGCGATTGATGGTGTCAATCATGATCGACACTTTTTTCGGGATTTTCACCGTAAATTCAGTCGATCGGGGCTGTGTCCGTCGCGATGGACAGGTGGCAACGCGAATTTTGGTGTCAATCGTGAATTTTCAGTCGGTCGCGATCGACGGTGTCAATCGCGATTGACTGAATCCTAGGTGGCAGTCAGTCGGTCGTGAGGTCTGTCGGTCGCGATTGACAGGGTCTCTCGGTCGCGATTGATAGATGTTGTCGATCATGGCTGTCGATCGCGATCGATGGTGTCGGTCGCGATTGACAGAGAAACTCGGAATTTTTTAACTGTTTTTAGTGATTTAGAATGTGCTCATCATGTAGATTATGGTGGTGCACTTTGTTTTACCAAATGGGCAATTTTTTTATCGATCGCGATCGACAGAGGTCTACGACACAGAGACAGTTTCGAACTTTTTCGTACCTGCGCAGCTTGCTGGACGGGATGATACAGCTGTACTTGCAAGATCACTCAAAAAACATGCAAAAACACTGCACACAATATCGCTCTCTCGCTCTCTCTCACAAGTGGAATGAGGGAAATGAGGTGGAGAAGGTGATATGATCAAAAGCTGAAATTTTTCGCGATGGTCGAGATGGAGGTGGGAGATGGTGAGGATGATGATGGTGATGAAGAAAACAAAAGAAAATAGGTAAAAGTGAAGAAAATACCTATAACTCCAACGCGTCAACTCTACGTTTTACCATCACACGCTCGTCCTCAAAGCTCGATCCCCGGCAACGGCGCCAAAATTTGGTGTAGCTCAGTGATGAGTAGCACCTCCTTTAATGTCAATCCGGGAAGACCTGAGGATGGTATGAAGACCTCGAGCAAGTGAAGGCACAAGTGCGTGAGTGAGAAGCACACCAACATGCACACACATACACACACACGTGCACACACGGTAAGACAAAGAGTGAGAAGCAATGGAGTTCTTAGATTACTTTCAAAAAGCTCTTACAAGTTCAAATCAATTACAAGCTAACCTCAAAAATGAGCTCTCTAGCTCTATTTATAGTTTTTGACTAGGTTTTGGCCGTGTCCAGACCTAGTGTCCGGCCTAGTTAAAAATTAGGTTCCAGGGCCTATTTGAAGGCTCAAATGAAGTCTAAAAATTATGAAAATTGGTAGGTAGCTACTTCAAATGCTCCTCAAGCTCAAGGACTCCTTGGCTTGCACAAAATGGAGCTACAAAAATATGAAATGGTATCTACAATGGCTTTTAGTGATGAAAATCACTATTGTTGTAGGGATTTCTTCTAACGATTTGACATACATATCTTCGAGCTCCCTACTTGCTCCTTCTCCTTGTGTGTCCACCTCTTCGATATGCTTTAGTGTCCTGAAAAAATATTGGCCTACTTGCCAGATCGTCGTTGACTACCCTGTCTGCTTGTGCTTTCTCTTCTCTCTGACTCCCTTCGTAAGCTTCCTTGCCTTGTGAGTCCTTCAGTTCCAACACAAGTTGTTTCTCCTCTTCGAATGGAATCAGATCAACAAGAGGATTTTCATGTGGAAAATAGTAATTGTGGATATTTTGAAGTGAACAAGAAAAAAAGAAGTTACATTCACAAGGTGAGAGTGCATAATCGAAAAAGTACTACATTGACTCCTAATAAGAGATGCTCATTTGAGAGAGTTCAGATGGTTTCAATGCATGATTGTTGTGAACGGAGATGTTGTCAAGTAGCTAGTAGGGCTAAAATAATGGATGCAAGGTTAAACTTTTGGGGACAATGCTATTCAGATAGATGCAAATATGTATTGGATTGCATGAATATGGTCTACAAAGGTAACAATATGAACTCAAGTCATTGCTTAAGTTTCAA
>CM035414.1:196037908-196255408 GCA_020310875.1 Ceratopteris richardii | reverse complement strand
TCTAATAAAGAACAAAACAATATAGGCATGTACATAAATCACTTACATCGATTTAATTTCCTCTCGATCACTCATCAAAGCACAATCGATTTTTCCTCTCATCAAACAAAAAACTGATGCCAAAAAGCTCCTACAAAACAAAATGAAAGAGAAATTAGGAAACAAAAATGAATAGAGAAAGAGAGAGGGTCAAGGAGTGCATCATTTACCAAGATGCAAGAGACAGAGATGTGTGTCTATAGAGAGAGCTATATATGTGTGTGTGTGGAGAGAGAGAGAGAAAGAGATCTTTGTGTGTGTATGGAAAGAGAGAAGGGTGGATGTGTGTGAAGGAGAGACAAAAAGCCCAAGGTCAGCATAATGTAGGTGAGATCGAGATGCTCACACCCGAATTCAATTGAGAGAACCGATCCTATTTCAAAATAGCTCTCGCATTATTAAAAGTGCCATTGGTATGAGCGTTGGTAAAGGTGTTGGTATAAACATCAGTATGAATGCTAGTATATGCATCGGTACTTCCCAAAAAGTATCAATTCTTATACTAGCATAGATATTGATACTTACATCGATGCACATACTGACACCTATATCGGTGGCAACATTTTTCAACACACATACTAGTGATAATTATCCAATGGTTATACCGGTCCCAGATTGACCATCATTATGGCTAGCATGGTTTTTCCATATATTTCCAACGGTCATACCAATGTCGGGGTATGACTGTTGGTATGGCTAGCATCAGTATGAGACTCATATGTTGTAGTGAAAGTTGAGCATGAAATGTCTTTTGGATCATGTAGGTGTCCAAGTCCTAATGCCCCAAGCACCCATTGATGGAAAATCCTTCACAAGGACATTTGGACCAACTCCAAGGTTGGGGCGATGGGCCTTGCCTCCCCTTGGTGCAAAATATTCTCCAAGAAAGAAAACAACATTAGACATCCTTTCTTTTCTTCTCTTAAGATAGCCACCCTTATCTGGGAAAGGATATACAACGTTAAATAGCTGATCTGGGAAAGGATATACAACATTAAATAGCTAAGATGGAATATAGGCAACATGCTAAAAGAAGCCAATTATATAGATGATGCTCCGCAAGCATAC
The DNA here is from genome assembly GCA_020310875.1 of Ceratopteris richardii. NCBI lineage: Eukaryota > Viridiplantae > Streptophyta > Polypodiopsida > Polypodiales > Pteridaceae > Ceratopteris > Ceratopteris richardii. The sequence continues at coordinate 196,254,301 of CM035414.1, read as the reverse complement.
GATTGCCCAATTGACTAAAAAAGCTAATGGCTCACTAAATGGCTGATAAAAAGGCATCATGTAACAAGTTAAAGTAGTAACTTTGGTTGAGAAAGGGTTCGAAACATGGGTGCAGGAGGGGGGCTTGAGAAACAAGATTGAACACGAGCAAAGCACATAGATCCAAGATTTAAACTAAGATACAACATTGGTAGAAGTATGATAATGGTCTAGGGGTGAAATTGGACCGGTTGAGGAGTTAGACTAACCAATGGGGAGAGAGAGAGAGAGAGAGGGGGGGATTGTATGCACACCCACTGCAATAGAAAATGAAAGAGAAATTAGGAGACAAAAATGAAGGGAGAAAGAGAGAGAGTCAAGGAGTGCATCACTTACCAAGATGCAAGAGAGAGAGAGAGATATGCGTCTATAGAGAGAGATATATATATGTGTGTCTAGAGAGAGAGAGAGAAAGAGATCTTTGTGTGTGTATGGAAAGAGAGGAGGGTGGATGTGTGTGGAGGAGTTGTAGGTGAGATCGAGATGCTCGCGTTGAATTCAACTGAGAAAACAGATCCTATTTCAAAATAGAGGACTAGTCCAATCTCCATTCTCGTGCTATTAAAAGTGCCATCGATATGACCGTCGGTATATGTGTTGGTATAAGCATTAGTATGAATGCTAGTATAGGCATCGTTACTTCCCAAAAAGTACCGACGCTTATACTGGCGTAGATATCGATGCTTACATCGATGCACATACTAACACCTATATGGGCGGCAACATTTTTCGACATGCATACCAACACTATTTTTCCAATGGTTATATCGGTGCCGGATTGACCATCGGTATGATTATCGTAGTTTTTCCAGATATTTCCAACGGTCATACCAATGCCGGGGTATGATTGTCAGTATCGCTAGCGTCGGTATGAGACTCATATGTTGTAGTGAAAGTGGAGCATGAACTGTCTTTTGGATCATGTAGGTGTCCAAGTCCTAATGCCCCAAGTACCCATTGATGGAAAATCCTTCACAAGGAAATTTGGACCAACTCCAAGGTTGGGGCAATGGCCCTTGCCTCCCCTTGGTGCAAAACATTCTCCCAGAAAGAAAACAACATTAGACATCCCTTTTTTTCTTCTCTTAAGATAACCACCCTTATCTAGGAAAGGAGATAAAACATTAAATAGCTAAGATGAAATATAAGCAACATGTAGATTGTCTGCGAGCATAGGATCGCCTAAGAGAGTCTAACTTGTCAAAAGTTAAAGCATTTGTATTGTTTTTTTTATAATCAAAGAAAGACTAGATGCAAAACTAAAATGGGAGAACATTAAGAACAAACTGCACAAGAGAACAACTTGGCAAGATTTCATCTTTAGAAATCAAGTGCTCTTTTGAATCTTTCATCTCTATGAGAAGAGTGTCTATTGAATCTCCCTCCTTCATATGGTCACTCTCCAAGTGTTTTTGAAGGTAAGCGACAAGATGCTCATTTCTGATATGTGATAGGTGCAATAGGAACCCTATTTAGTAGCAAGAACATGAAGATCATCATGCTCAATACCACTTGCATCACCTACTCTCACAATACATGGAGGTGTAGTAGGATGTATTTCAAGACCCTATGCAATATTTCACAGGCCTTTTGCTACCAATACATGACACATCATGTATGCCCACAATGGGTAGTTAGAACCGCCATCCAACTTATCATCAACATCCAACATATGTGCATGTATACATTTGTATATATATTTGTGTATGTGCATATGTCTATATGTTTGTATGCATGTGTGTATGTATGTAAAACCCTAAAACCCTAATCCTAAAACCCTATCCCGAAACCATGTATATGTGTGTATGTGTGTATATATATATGTGTATGAGTATATGTGTGTATGTATGTAAAACCCTAAAACCCTAACCCTAAAACCCTAATCCTAAAACCCTAACCCTAAAACCCTAACCCTTAAACCCTAACCCTAAAACCATAACTCTAAAACATGTGTGTGCATGTGTATGTGTGTATGTATATGTGTGTGTATGTGTATGTATGTATGCATGTGTATATATGTGTATGTGACTATGTGTGTCTATGTGTATGTGTATGTATGTATATGTGTATGTATGTATATGTGTGTGTATGTGTATGTGTGTGTATGTGTATATGTGTGTAAGTACGTGTGTGTGTGTGTATGTGTATGTGTGTCTACATGTGTGCCTACATGTGTGTAGACATGTGTCTCTTTTGTGCATGTATATATGCATGTAACTGTATGTGTGTGCATGTGTGCATGTGTGCATGTGTGTATGTGTGTGCATGTATGTATATTTGTGTGCATGCATGTATTTATATATATGTGTGTGTATGTATGCATATGCATGTGTGTATGTATATGTGTGTGTATGTACATGTGTGTATGTAGATGTGTGTATGTAGATGTGTGTATGTAGATGTGTGTATGTAGATGTTTGTATGTATGCATGCATGCATATGCATGTGTGTATGCATGTGAGTGTGTGTGTATATGCGTGTGTCTATGTGTGTATGTATATATGTGTGTATGTGTGAAAAAGTGTGTGTATGAATATGTGTGTATGTGTATATATATGTGTGTGCATGTATGCATGTGAGTGTATGTGTGTGCATATGTATATGTATGTATGTATGTACGCATGTGAGTGTGTGTGTGTGTATGTGTGTATATGCTCAAAAACCAATGTTTAACATTAGCAAGCGTTAATTTCATTTCTCTTTCTCTTTAATTTCTCTCTCTCTCTCTGTGGCTCTCTCTCTCTCTGCTCTCTCTCTCTTTCTAATAAAGAACAAAACAATGCAGGCATGTACATAAATCACTTACATCGATGTAATTTCCTCTAGATCACTCATCAAAGCACAATCAATTTTGCCTCTCATCAAACAAAAAACTGACGCCAAAAAGCTCCTACAAAACAAAATAAAAGAGAAATTAGGAAAAAAAATGAATAGAGAAAGAGAGAGGTTCAAGGAGTGCATCATTTACCAAGATGCAAGAGAGAGATATGTGTCTATAGAGAGAGAGAGATATATATGTGTGTGGAGAGAGAGAGAGAGCGAAAGAGATCTTTGTGTGTGTATGGAAAGAGAGAAGGGTGGATGTGTGTGAAGGAGAGACAAAAAGCCCAAGGTGAGCACAATGTAGGTGAGATCGAGATGCTCGTGCCCAAATTCAACTGAGAAAATCGATCCTATTTCAAAATAGAGGACTAGTCCAATTTCAACTCTTGTGTTATTAAAAATGCCATCGGTATGACCGTCGGTACAGGTGTTGGTATAAGCATTAGTATGAACGCAAGTATAGGCATCGGTACTTCCCAAAAAGTACCGACGCTTATATTGGCGTAGATATTGATGTGTACATCAATGCACATACTAACACCTATATCAGAGGAAACATTTTCGACACACATACCTGTGATAATTCTCCAATGGTTATATCAGTGCCGGATTGATCGTCAGTATGGCTATCATGGTTTCTCGAGATATTTCCAATGGTCATACCAATGTCGGGGTATGATTGTAGGTATGGCTAGCATCAGTATGAGACTCATATGTTGTAGTGAAAGTGGAGCATGAAATGTCTTTTGGATCATGTAGGTGTCCAAGTCCTAATGCCCCAAGTACCAATTGATGGAAAATCCTTCACAAGGAAATTTGGACCAACTCCAAGGTTGAGGCAATGGCCCTGCCTCCCCTTGGTGCAAAATATTCTCCTAGAAAGAAAACAACATTAAACATTCTTTTTTTCTTCTCTTAAGGTAACCATCCTTATCTGGGAAAGATATAAAACATTAAATAGCTAACATGAAATATAAGCAACATATAGATTCTCTGCGAGCATAGGATCACCCAAGAGAGTCTAACTTGTCAAAAATTAAAGCATTTGTACTGTCTTTTATAATCAAAGAAAGCTAGATGCAAAACTAATATGGGAGACCATTAAGAACAAATTGCATAAGAGAACAATTTGGCAAGATTTCATCTTTAGAAATCCATTAGGGGAAAAAATGAGCCCTCTTTGGGCCTTTTAGATTAAGGGCTGATTAGTGATCCACCAATGAGAAGAGAGCAGTGGCCACAGTCTAGTTTCTTAATCCACTAGACTAGGAGTAGGCTTGCCTTGGTTTGTGCTAGTCAAAGCTTTCAAAACCACCACAAGTTCATGGTTTTCGTGAAATGAATGGTTTTAGAATTTGAATTTGAAGGCGGCATTCATTATACACCCTTGGATTGAAAGGGAAAACAATGGCTCTGATTATAAGCTCCAAAAAAAGGTGCAATTTCATGCTCATCATTGGATCGCATGCCCATCGAATGGATGAGAATAGGTGCAACTCATGAAGCTTGCTTAGAAATCTATGTCATTGGATTTACTCATGATCTAAGGGCTCTAGATGAGCCCTCTAATTCAAAAGAGAATTTTTCTATTGTCCATAGGATTCTATATCCATCCAACAACCCTCAAACCTGCTCGATTTCTTATGAGTGTCGATTATGGGTTGCCATTGGATTTAGAAAAATCTAACGCTGCAGATTGCTACCCAATTTTTCGATCAGCGCCGATTATGGCTTGCCGTTCGATCTTTCAATTTGAATGGTGTGGATGGACTGCAAACTCACGTTCTCTCTCTCTACTATCCCTCTGAGATCTAGTATACAATGATTACACTCTTCTCAATGGTTTTAATCATGGCCATTGATTACCCAATTTTTCGATCAGCGCCGATTATGGCTTGCCGTTCCATCTTTCAATTTGAATGGTGTGGATGGACTGCAAACTCACGTTCTCTCTCTCTACTAGCCCTCTGAGATCTAGTATACAATGATTACACTCTTCTCAATGGTTTTAATCATGGCCATTGATATACAAAGATCTAATGGCTTAGAATGAATTTGACTATCCCTTCATTTTCTATGTATATTTTAATGGAGAAAACCACCAATGGTATTGCTTATGCCCTTAATCCCTTTGAATCTTAATTTTAATCCCTGAAAATTAGAAATCCTTACAATGCCCAGCCAGGGTTCACTTTTTCCCTTAATGCAAGTGCTCTTTTGAATCTTTCATCTCTATGAGAAGAGTGTCCATTGAATCTCCCTCCTTCATATGCTCACTCTCCAAGTGTTTTTGAAGGTAAGCGACAAGATTCTCATTTCTGATATGTGATAGGTGCAATAGGAACCCTATTTAGTAGCAAGAACATGAAGATCATCATGCTCAATACCACTTGCATCACCTACTCTCACAATACATGGAGGTGTAGCAGGATGTATTTCAAGACCCTATGCAATATTTCACAGGCCTTTTGCTACCAATACATGACACATCATGTATGCCCACAATGGGTAGTTAGAACCGCCATCCAGCTTATCATCAACATCCAACATATGAAATACATCATTTTTTTCAGCCATGGCCAATGACTATGCCCTGTTCCAAAAATAATCGACTCTTTCTGAAAAAAGTTGCACAAAGATAAACAATCAATCCCCACTAGACATGTGGGAAACTTTAGGGCACTAGTATTGGAAACTGGGAACTATATATATTTTTGGCACAAAAAGGCCGAATTGCATGCACACTCATAACAAGCTCATATAAAAATTTTGACCACAAGTATGCTCATCAAATTTCTCGCGACTTTGAGGCAGTGCTTGGAAGGGCATCAATGATGCCCTATAATAGGTGGCGACCTACATTGGTACCGATTGTTGGTGCTTAGGGCCTATGTGAGCACACAGACAACACAAGGAAGAAGAGGAAGCTTGGAGATCAATGTTGAGTGTATTGCTAAGTGAATGTACAAAATGATATGTAGCATGTTAGGGTTAAAGGTCTACCTATTGGTATGTCGAAGAGTCTACCTTACGGTCTATCCCTAACATCTATTGGTCCACCTATTGTTTATCCAAGTCTAAAGGAAGCCTTCTATTCTTAGTGTTCTAAACACCGCTAATAAATTGGCTTCTAAATGGGTGAGTATATATTTGCACAACCAAAGGAGTTCCGAAGCCCAACCGATGTTGAGAAACAAGATTATTGCTCCCTTAATAAAGGTTCATAGATGCGGGAGAACCGTAGCCTATATAGATTTCTTTTATCCCCCACTTTTTCAATTTACACCTAGAGGAATCCAAACTCGTCCTTTTTCTTCTTCTTCTCTTGAGATAGCCAGCCTTTTTTTTTTAATATAAAGGAAGTTCGGCAATTGCCTACTCTCCCGGACTTGAATTAAATTAAGAAACAAAGGTACAAGCGAAGGGGACTAGTGCCCACGGGACCCCCCAAATCCCACAAAGCAGGGGAAGCTTGATTGAATCCTAGGTTGCATTACAGAGAAGGTTAATCACCCTCTCATCGCCCTCATGCGGGGCCCACTTGGGTTTGAGCTTGTTGTTGATCAAAAGGAGGACTTGATGGTGCCTGAAGGGGGGGGACTTCTTACTGTTAACGATCCTTTTGCCCAGGAGGAATAGTGATTTCTCAATCGACCACTCCCTGGGGGGATCGCCGAAGTTGAGAGCACACCTCTCCCGCCAGATTTTCCACAGGACTTCCCCTCTGATGGCGTTCCAGAGTGTCGCAGAGCAGCCGATCGCTTCTCGCAAAAGGACTTGTTTCCAACTAAGTTGTTTTTGAAGTCTGATTTTCATTCTAACCGTCTGCCAGATTCTGTAGGAGTTGGGGCAAGTAAGGAAGATGTGTGGGACATCTTCGATAGCACGGTGGCAGCGTTTGCACCAAGGAGGGATCCCACAAAGTTTGCTAGCCTTATGGTTGGTCCAAATTCCTCGATGAAGAATTTGCCATAAGAGGACAGACTTCTTAATCTCAATAAGTGGGTGCCAGATACCCATGAATTTCATGTCCCACCGAAGCCGCGTCCAAGACAGGCACCACTTCTTGTTGAGGCTGATCTGGAGGTCAGCCGATTCTTTGATGTTCGGGATTTTGAGTAGGTTGTTTCCATTGTGCCATTTGAGACCAAGCGAGTTCGGTGTGTCGTGTCCCATGAGAAGGCGAGTCTTGTGACGATCCCAAGCGAGGCATCTGCTTTGCAGAGTGTTCCATTCTTCGTAGGAGATGTTTATGCGAGGGTCAATATCCTCGAAGTTGATCCAGTTGTTGGTGTCATGTTTCCAGAGGTGTTTCCATTTTTTGAATCCTTTGTTCCATAGCTTCTTGGCATTTTGAATGTTCCACGACTCCACACTCCGGATGCCATGTATCGGAAACCAGATAGAGTCGTTTTGTCTGATTCCGGCCGCCCACTTCCAGTCCTCACTAATTCTTGTGAAGCTTTTGACTTTATTCCAGCCCTTCCAAAGGGAGCACACGAGATTGGAGCCTTTCGGGAAGACGGGGATCGGGGAGAAAAGCAGGGTCATGATGTCAAGATTCTTCCAGTTCGGGAACCCCGTGAGGGCCAACTCATTCTTGTTTCTGAAGATCAGCTTGGCCCACGAGGCCTCCCTATTGCACCAAGCCTTAATCATCCATTTAGCTGCCAGCTTGTTAGCCATACACCCAATGTCCAGGATACCAAGCCCCCCGCTAACTCTAGGGCTATTGCAGATGGCCCATTTGATTTTAGGCACCCCCCTTCTGTTATGATCGCCCGTCCAGAGAAAGTTTCTACAAATACTATTCAGTTTGGACAGGCTTTGCTCATTCGGTCTCCAACAAGAAAGGAAATAGATGGTAGAGGAGAGGAGGAACGTGTTGATGACCATCGCACGCCCAGCGAGATTGATTTGCATACCTCTCCAATAGTTAAGTTTGTTTTCGAGTTTAGCCAACACCCAGTTCCAACGCTGCTCCATAGAGACGCCAAACCCCAAGGGGATTCCAAGAAGTCGAAGGATTTGGCCCTGCGGAATGATTTGACAGCCATGATCAGTGAGAAGGCCAGGATGCTGACCCACAATAGCCCTAAAGGCGGTCTTGGAGTGGTTGATTTTGGATCCGGAGGCATCACAAAAGGTATCAAGACACCTCCAGAAAGTCTCCAGGCTGGTATTATCATTGTGGACGAACGCGTTCATATCATCAGCAAAAAGTCTCATGATGATTTGACTGTGGTCGTGAGGCAGCCGGAGGCCTTTGATATTGCCAGCCTCCACGTGATGAGCCACAAGTCTACTCAGCCCCTCAGTGGCAATGGCAAAAAGAAGGGGGGCCAGAGGGCACCCTTGTCTAATAGATCTTCTAAGATGGATCGCCTTCGAAAGTTTGCCGTTAACGTTAATTTGGGTCGTCGCGTTTCCGAGAAGGGTCGCGATCATCTTGGTGAATTTCTGACTAAGTCCGAGATCTTGGAGCGACTGCAGAATATAGTCCCATTCTAGCCTGTCGTAGGCTTTGTCAAAGTCGATCTTGAGGAAAACCACATCTTGATTAGACTCATTTGCAAATTGAATACCTTCCCAAATATCCATAATGGTTTCCAGGATAGACCTGCCTTTGATGAAACCTTTTTGGTCCTCACTAAGCCAAGATCTCAGGTGGCACGAGAGTCTGTTGGCAATGACTTTGGCGATGATCTTGTATCCTGTTTGGAGCATCGTAATAGGCCGCCAGTTCTCGATTCTGTTCTTTTCCCCTTTCTTGTGTATCAACTTGATAATTCCATTATTTAGACAAGAAGGAAGAGCACCAAACTTTAGCGCTTCTTGCCAAACCATCCGAAGAGGGGTGGCAACCACCAGCTTGAAGGATTTAAAGAACTCGTTAGTGAGTCCGTCGGGTCCCGGGCTTTTACCGAGAGGGAGGGCATCAATGATCTCAATGATTTCTGATTCCGAGATAGGGGCATGAAGCAGGGAGTGGAGGTTGGGTGGAATCCTCCGGGGGGAAACCCTAGAAATGGCAGCCATACAGTCCCTTCTATGGTGGGAAAGGGGGTTCGAGGTTCCCAGGAGTCTCGTGAAATGCCCCTCGATGATGCCAAAATTATCTTCTTCCGAATTGCATACGTTGCCATGTGGGTCTAGCAGTAGGGGGATCGACGAGATAGCCAGCCTTATCTGGGAAAGGATATACAACATTAAATAGCTAAGATGGAAGATAAGCGACATGCTAGAAGAAGACCAATTATGTAGATGATGCTCCGTGGGCATAGGATTGCCCAACTGACTAAAAAAGCTAATGGCTCACTAAATGGCTGATAAAAAAGGGCATCATGTCACAAGTTAAAGTAGTAACTTTGGTTGAGAAAGGGTTCGAAACATGGGTGTGGGAGGGGGGCATTGACAAACAAGATTGAACACGAGCAAAGCACATAGATCCAAGATTTAAACTAAGATACAAGATTGGTAGAAGTATGATAATGGTCTAGGGGTGAAATTGGAGGAGTTAGACTAACCAATGGGGAGAGAGAGAGAGAGAGAGAGAGAGAGAGAGACATTGTTATAAAGAGTATATCCCTTTAATCACTCTCCAGATCTTAGATGTGTTCTGCATAAGAGATACACATGTGACAACCAGCAGACAATAAGAACGAGGGCTTGGTTGAGGAGATGAAATATAGAACACAATATTTCTGTGATAGGGGGACATATTTTCGTACATGCTCACTACATCTGCTGCGAAATTCTGCAAGACATTTTATTCAAAGAATTTGAGGCAAATCCACTAAATACCGGGAAAGATGTGAAAGAATGTGATTGCGCTTGGTTGAGTAGAAATGCAACTGCGTAATTGGAATCGGCTTCACGATAAAGGAATGGGAGATGGAATCAACGTCTACCCAAAACGTCAACACAGTGTATTGCTGACCTCTACAAGAATTTTGTGTTCATGGGAGATCCATTCTGTTCCCTGTGAGTATTGACTTGTGGGAGATCACTCGGACTTCATCCACAAGCAATTGTATGATTTGTTTGCCGACTCTTATAAGGAGTATGTGCCTGTGGGAGATGAGGTTTAGAGTGGAAAGGTTGTAGACTTCCTGTGTATCTCTTCTTTCCTGATTGTGGCTGCCTTTCTATCATCATAATAGAACATTCCTGACGATTTGAAACATCTCATTTTTACTTGCTTTGGTCGGTAAGTATATTACCGCAGAGATTTACGCCACCAATAACACTCTATTCCGATTTAGGTAGATCTAGGATTCGCAGGATGAAGAAGCAAAAGATCATCGGTCACGTCGCCTGAGAGATTCGAACTCTCGCGGGGAAACCCCATGTACTTAGCAGGCACACGCCTTAACCACTCGGCCAAAGCGACCAGTTGCAGGTTTCTTTGAATTAAATATTACATTTTTTTAATTTCTGCCGATGAACCTAGAACAACATTATTCGGATGAAAATTATACTTCTTAATAGAGGTTGTTGCCAGACACTTCCTAATAGACAAACCAATAAACGGAAGTAAATTGTATTTTTCTAAATACATTTTCAACACAGATATGGACACATGTAGCAATGGCACTAGCGATGGCTTCTTTTTTTAATAAAACAAAATTTATAAAGAACGTTGCAATAGAAATATTGATGGCCTAGAGATTGAGTAAAATAAATGATCTCACCATGCCCAATGACTCATCTACAGCCTACCCAAGAAAACATGGCAACACTCAACGTTAGAGCTCAACAACTTTTTTTCTTCTAAGATCCGGAGTGCTTGATCAAGGGTAAGAACCTAGGTTGCATTATTCGTTATTCGACAATTCATTTATTCGTGAATAATTACGGAATTTTATGGCAACCCTCCATTACTCGACCGAATTATTCGGTGCCACATCAGCTTTTCAAAGATGAACGAATACTTTTTGCACGGTAATTCGTCAAATTTCGATCGAACGCGCTTTCGATCAAAAATTTTATTGGTCGAAAAGTCTTCGATCGAAAGAAATTCGGTCAAATAGTTTTTTATAAAAGAACACAAGTAGACTCATTTTTCATAAGAGTTGCTTTGTTTTTTACGAACTTACAGTGTCGTAGATAGAACAAAGTATAAACTCTTGCTATACATATTTACTTTCGTACTTAAAGCATAAAGAAAAATATATTTGTTTGCGAATTAAAAACTATTGTGATTGTCTGACTCAACATTGATTCTTACTTCACAATAGTATATGTATGTGTGTGTATGATTGTGAGTAAATATGTATTGTGATTGCTTGAATCCATATTGATTCTTACTTCACAATAGTATATGTATGTGTATTTGAGTGTATAATTGTGAATGAAATCTATTGTGATTGTTTGATTCAACGTTGATTCTTACTTCACAATAGTATATGTGTGTGTGTATGATTGTGAATAAAAATGTATTGTGATTGTTTGAATCAATGTTGATTCTTACCTCACAATAGTATATGTATGTGTATTTGAGTGTATAACTGTGAATGAAATCTATTGTGATTGTTTGATTCAACATTGATTCTTACTTCACAATAGTATATGTGTGTGTGTATGATTGTGAATAAAAATGTATTGTGATTGTTTGAATCAATATTGATTCTTACTTCACAATACTATGTGTATGTGTATGTGTATGTACATGTATGTTATATGATTATGCATGTATATGTGTGTTTTCTTTATAATTCAAGGGTTCAAAAGGTATTAATAAGTGAAGATCAAAAGCATCCAAGGTTGCATATCAGCTAAGAGAAGGTTCTTGTTGTATCGATTGAATATAACTTCACAGATCTATAGATCTTCTTTAGAAAGTTGTATTGTATTGATACAGCAAGAACCTTCTCTTAGCTGAGAGGTTGGGCCTTGGCATCAAGACAATAGCATCAAGAGGGATTTTTTGGGAGGAAAGAAATCAATTTGTTGAGGCAATAGCATCCACAGGGATGATGAAGTTTTGATAGAAGTCGAATTATGCATTTGATCCTTGGATACTTACGATGAAAAAGATGCAAACAGGTTTAAAAAAAAAAAAAGGATTTTACTTTTTATGATATAGTTCAGTATTTTTTCTAGAATATAATAATGAATGTGCATATGCATGTGTGAAGGTTATTATATGTTTATAGGTTATTTTGAAGGTTGATTGATTTTGAGTTGAGTATAAAGGTAGAAATTTCCCATTAAAAAGGGATCATTATCAATTGTTAACTTGAAACATTTGAATCATTAACTTTGCTTTTTTTTTTTAGAATCAAGTCAATTATTGTGTGTATGTGCTCGTATTTATATATATATATACATATGCATGTGTGTGTATGCATATGTATGCATGTGTGTGTATGCATATGTATGCATGTGTGTGTATGAATGCATGTAAGTATGTATGCACATGTGTGTGTATGCATATGTATATACATATGCATTTGTGTGTATGCATATGTATGCATGCGTGTGTATGAATGCATGTAAGTATGTATGCACATGTGTGTGTATGCATATGTATGCATGTGTATGTGTGCATATGCATATGTAGGTATGTGCATGTGTGTATATGCATATGTATGTATGTATGTGCATGTGTGTGTATACATGTGTCTATGTATGTATGCATATGTGTGTATCATGTATGTATGCATGTAAGTGTATGTGTGTGTATATGTGCAAGTATCTATATGTGCGCGTGTGTGTATATGTGCAAGTATTTATATGTGTGTGTGTGTGCCTATATGTGCAATGTGTGTGTGTATATGTGCAAGTATCTATATGTGTGTGTGTATGATTTTTGTGTGTACATGTGTACATGTTTGTGTGTGCCTATATGTGTGCATGTTTTTGTGTGTATGCATATGTGTGTATGACATGCACATACATACACACATGTGCTTTCAAATCTATAAAACAAAAACACTAATTTTACCTTTGAAGAAAAGTTTGGAGCTCCTTAGACTCTCAAACATGCGCGAAATGAATTTTTGATAATAAATTTTTGATCAAAAATGTTTCGATCAAAATGTTTTTCGTTGAAAGTATTTTTTATTGAAAGAGTATCCCTATCTGTTTTTTTTTCGGTGTTTATTCAGACAACCCCGAATAATACAAACATATTCAATATTTTTTAATTATTTGATCGAATAAATGCAAATTAGGTAAGAACTCAAATTTTTCCTTCCTTTTCTTTTTCTCAAAACAATCCCCATCGCCCCCCCAATTGAGTCGTTCCTCTCTCCTATATTTCTCCACCATGCATATGCTCACTTACATGCATGCATACTTACGTACACATATACACACGCATACATAAATATACCATTCACCAACATACAACATACTTTAGATACATACAACTTTAGATACATACATGCACGCATACATGTATACAAACATACATATATATGCATACATAAAAGCATATATAGAGAAATATTTACTTACTTACATACGCACGCATGAACTCTCAAAATCATTTTCTTGAAAGAGTAGTAGCCACGGCCAAACCGTTCCAGGTACTCTAGGCTTATTAATTAAATACTTGAATGATTGATGGTTTGAGATGACAATGAAATGTATGCCTAGAAGATAGTGTTGAAACTTTTGAAGTGTAAATACAATATCCAAACCTTCTTTGTCCATGGTACTATATTTCCTTTTTACCTTTGTAAGAAATTTGCATGCATAAGCAATAGGTTGGGCTACCTTGTGTGCAGTTGGTTGTGCCAAAATGAAGACTTGCATCTATATGCACATGGAACTCAAATGAACAATTATAAGCATTTAGGAGTGGTGCAATACATAATATTAGTTTTAGTTCATTGAATGCCTTCTCTGCTTCAAGACTCCAAGAGAAAGGTACCTTCTTGCTTGTAAGGCTTGACAAAGGCTTAGCTATTTCTGACTACATTTGAATAAATCTCCTGTGATATTTTACATGGCCTAAAAATCTTTGCACTTCCTTAGAATTCCATGGAATGGGAATGGAAGGGATGGAAACTAAATTAGTTGAATCTATAGAGTAGAAGCTATGTGGCCAAGGAGAGTACCTTTGATGGACAAAAATTAACATTTAGCAAGGTTCAACTTCAAACCTATCTTGAGGCATTGTTCACATATTTCCTTCAAATTTTCCAAATGATGATGAAGATCTTGGGCCACATCCCTTCTATCTATACTTGCAATACTTAAAAGTCATTCATCAAAATGTAGAGAAATGTTGTTATCCATTTACCCATTATTAGGTACATAGCCATGTTAAATTATGCAGGTGCACTTTTGAGGGCAAAAGCCATGCATGTTTAGAGATTAGTGCCCCATGGAGTGATGGAGGTAGTTTTGTCTCTATCTTTAGGGTGGATGAGAATTTGATTGTAGCCATCCATCAAAAAAGTTGCATAGAGTATGTCAGGGAACTTCTTCCAATATGCTTTATGAAGGGTGGAATCCTCTTGAATTGTCACTTTATTTAGAGCATGGAAATCAACACACACACACACACACACTTATATTTCAACTATTTTTCTTTGATACATTAACCATAGATGAAAGCCACCTTGAGTGCTCTACAAGAACAATAACACATGTCCCCTCTAATTTAGTTATTTCCACCTTGATTGCCTCTACATATTTTGGATTTTGCTTCTTATAGGTGAGGCTCCCTCTATTGAGGCTATTTGATGTAGTCCAAGATCTTCTCGAATACCTAACTAATCTTTGTAGGACCAAGCAAAGGCACTTTTATAGGTATAAAGAAGAGAGGTTACCTTTTGTATTAAAAATGGTTGTTATGCCACAACCATGTGGCTAAGTGGACTACTTGCAGGTTTTCTTCATCTTCGAGGTTCACTTCTCAAGCAAGTATTTTTGTGGTAGACTCACTTAAGAAATCATCAATATTGTGTGTAAAAGTAGCATTGAGCTTGTGATCCATGATATTTTTCTTAGTCCAACCATCTAGAATATCTAGAAATGGAAGGTCATTTTTGGTCCTAGAACCAAAACTAGCCTCCAAAGATGCATGTGCAAGTTCTGCATCTTCTAGCACTACATCCATTAAACTATTGAATTCAGGTTGATTACTTGCTTACTCCTTGCAAAACAAAGTAGTGATGCCATTTGACAAAATTCGGTCACTTTGCTTAAGCAGAACAAATGGAGGCACCTGCCTCTCGGGAGGTGTTTGTAATAAATGAACTAGTCCAACTTGCTTTATAGAAGAAGTAATTTATACTTGAAGATTTGGCCCAATTTGCACGAAAGAAGGCTTCTTTCCAAATTTCCCCATATATGATAAGTGCAGACTTTATGGTGGTCCTTCAAGATGTAGTCACCCAACTCTAAGAGAATTACCCAAAACAAGGCGCCTAAATTCATGAGGCCCACCAAAAATTAGCTACTCAATTTTGCTTGTTCATCAAAATCTAGGCGCCCAGTTTCACCATCTTGGCCACAAAAATTTAGGCACCCATTTTTTCACCTTGACTACCTAGGAGGTCTCACACACTTTGGCCACCCTAGAGGAGGTACCCAAAATGGGCCACATGTTGGCCTTCTTGATCTTCTATATCTAGTTTTCTGCAACCACCTAATTTACCTTTTGTCCTCACTAAATGAGTGCAAGTAAAATATTTTGACCTCACTTGAGCCTCCCTTTGCTTCTTCTGTAGAAAATTCATTTTTGTGTATAGATGTTAGACATGGTCTATTTTGAGCTGATTCTTCATTTATTTCACTTATTTCTATTGTGCAACACTCTTGGCTACTCATCATCTAATTTAAAAGATTATCTTCTTCATGTGGTAAGGAAGGCATTACCTAAGCATCCAGCACATACCCAATTGTTTTAGCAATGTCGCACCCTTCCTCCAGATGTATCTACAATTGTTTGTTAGTCTTTGTAGAGATCCATACAATATTTCTCCCCCAATCTTGTAATGCCTTGGCTCGCCTCAACCATGGTCTTCCTAGGAGTAGAGGAAAAAAGGTTTGTTGTGGTAATGCAATAACAACAAAATACAATAGAAATTGATAGCCTTGAATGGACATAAGTACCTTTTGAATAATCCCAAGTGGTGTGATCTGATGTTGGTTTGCCAATGCCATAGTGAATAGTGCAACTTTTGTCAAGTCAAGTTTCAATTTCTTCATGGTGAAGTTGGACATCAAGTTGATAACGGACCACCATACTAACTCCTATCAGAATTTCACTTTTTATGGAAACAATCAATCTTCAATTGTGACAGTTTGTAGTGGAGCAGGGGGGAAATCCACCATGTACCCATTTACACTTGGTGGGTGGGCTCAGGTAGGTAGACCGTACAACTTTAAGTAAACCAGTTGTCACCCTTGCATCCATCCTAATGAGTTGGTACAAATTGAACTTTACGATGTTTCCCCTTCAAACTTTATTCAATATTAACATCCCATGTGTGGCCCTAAGGGCAAGTCGGTTGGTCCTTCAATGAATTATTCATCCTCTCATAAGCTTCTTCAATGACCTCATAGTTTCTCAAACTAGCCTTCTTACCATCTTCTTTCTCTTTGTTTCCCTATTGTTCTTCTAGATAGGTTGCTATTGCTTACCTAGCTCTAATCATCATAGGTGTTGTAGAAGATGAAACAACAAAAGATTATGGAGCCATACATTCCTCTTCTGGTGAGACTGCGATCATATGAATTGGTCACATTGTTACATATAGTACAGCATATCTGCATACAGATTTCCTGAGTAGTTTGCAAGTCCTCCACTTCGCATCACAGTTGCACTAAAAAGTCTTCATTGTAATGTGCAAGTGGTGAGGTGACCTTCTCCTTCTGTTAGATCCATTGCATCCTTAGTGCTTCCAATTCCCTCCTAAGCTACTCAATCAGGTCCAAGAAAGTGGCATAATTTGATTGACTATAGTCTTCAAAGAGCACCCTTGCCTCTTCGATGCAAGAAGCAGCCATCACAAAGTCCTCCAATGTAGCACTTAACCTTAGAGATTGTCAAAGATTGTGTTGAGAGGACCTTGGTAGACCCTTCTCAATCCATTTCTTTAATGAAACCTCACCTACAACATGTAGCAAGTGAGAAATGAGCGCCTTAGCACGTGTATAAAATTCATGGGAAGATTCACCTGGTTGTAGCCTCGAGTTCTCCAATTGATCCAAAGCTTGTTTTGAAGAGTTGCTTGGATAGAATGCTTGAGAAAAAGAGCCCTTCAAGGCCTCCCAAGTGAAGTAACTGGATGGTAATACACCACGATGCACTCTCCTTCTTGAGAGCTCCATGACGATAACCTTGAAGTAGAAAACGGAGCTCCTAAGGCTACACACAGTACTCCACCCAACATCAGACTCATAGGGAATTTTGGTCATCAATTCCTTTTCCTCGTGTGATTTAGGGCAATCATCCTTGCTCAATTTCACATATGTGGGTAAAGTTGTACTCAATGCCTTTCCACCCTGCATATTGAACTTGTGATGTACTTTGGATATGTACTCATTTTGAGACAAGTATATGCATCTTTTACTCCTATCAAGAGTAATAACCATGCCAAGAATATGTTTGACATCCCCAAAATCCTTCATATCAAATGTCTGACTCAACTTCTTTTTGAGAATTGACAAGTCATAAGAGGACTTCCCAACAATCAACATATCATCGACATAAAGTATCAAGCATATCAAGCTGCCATATGAGCATCTCTTTGTGTAGAGACAATGATCCTCATTGCTTCGAGAATAGCCTTGAGACTTCATAAAAGCATCAAACTTTTGGTACCATTGTCTAGGGGACTGTTTAAGTCCATACAAGCTCTTCTTGAGCTTACAAACTAGACTTTCCTAGCTAGGAACTACATAACCCTCTAGTTGTTCCATATAGATATCATATGTAAGACCTCCATGCAAGAAAGCAGTTTTCACATCCATTTGGACTAGCTCTAAGTCCTCCATTGCAACGAATCCAAGCAACATGTGAAGGGTAGTCATCTTGACCACTGAAGAGAAGATTTCCTTGAAATCAACACAATGTTGTTGCTTAAAACCCTTTGTAACAAGTCGTGCTTTATGCTTTGGAGAAGCACTATCTAATGTGAAGTTCAGCTTATATACCCATTTACATGGTAAAGCTTTGGAGAAACACGAAATCCCAAGTACCATTCTTGTGAATAGAATCCAAATCACTCGTCATGGTACGCTCCCACTCGACACGATCCTCTGTGTGCATAGCCTCTTTCTAGCAGGAAGGCTCACCAACATCTGTTAGCATAACAAAATCTAAACCTAGAACATATCTATCAGGTGGATGTGAGACATGTGTAGAGCGTCTCAATGGTTGCTGAACAGGAACATGTGTAGACTGATTTGATAGGACATTCTTTTGAACGTCCCTATGTGAAATATTTTTATGCATGCTAACTAGGGGACTAGTATCCTCAAACACCACTCTTCTCACTTTAACCTCCTTAATGGGATGTTTATGCATCTTAGACTAATTGAAAATGACATCACTACTTCTGATCACTAACCGTGTTTGAAGATCCCATAAACGATATCCGAATTCTCCTTCTTGACCATATCCAAGAAAAATGCATTTCTTTGACTTATGGTCCATCTTTTGTCTAAGACTCTTGGGTATATGAACATATGCTTCACACCCAAAAACTCGAAGATGATCATAATATGGTGGCTTCCCTGTCCATAACTCTTGTGCCACTTTCAGACCTTTGGTAGTACTAGGTGAAAGGTTAATCACATGAACTGTAGTCAATACTACTTCTGCCCAAAAGCCTTGTGAGAGGTTTGCATGATGCAACATAGAAACTACTCTATCTTGAATAGTTATATTCATCCTTTTAGCTACACCATTCTGTACTGGGGTATAAGGAGCTATAAACTCTCTATGAATCCCTCTAGACAAACAAAAAAGGCTGAATTCATGTGAGATATACTCACCCCCATTATCTGATTGTAAAGCCTTAAGCTTAGTTCCTTTTTCAGTCTCAACTGAAGCAAGACGTTTTCTGAAAGTAGGGAATACCTCATCCTTTGATTTGATAGGATATACCCAGACTTTTCTAGTAGCATCATCTATGAAAGTGACAAAGTAAAGAGAACCACCTAAGGACCTAGTGGGCATAGGACCACACACATCTGTGTGAATGAGATCTAAAGGCTGAATTGAAGACTAAATGTGCATTCTATGCACATTTCAGGTTTGCTTTCCATATTTACAATGCTCACAAAATGAAAAATTAGAGAAAGATAACACAAGTAAGTAGCTAGAACGAGAAATATTTTCCATTCCACTATGAGATATATAGCCCAAAAAACCATGCCAAATACAAGCCATAGATTGTTCAGTAACAACTAATAAGTGTTCTTTTTGTGATACCAATAAAGGATAAAGTGAACCAACTTTGCTTCCTTTTGGAATAACCATATTGCCCTTTGATATACAAAAGGATTGAGCATAGAAGACCACCTTGTAACCAAGGTCATCAAGTTGAACCAACTGACTTGAAACTACGTGATAACGGAGGTACATGGCGTACATTATTCATAGTAGATTTTGAACCATCAATGAACTACACAACCACATCTCCACTCCCCACAATGTCACACTGGTAAGAGTCACCAAGTCTCATGGTACCAAGAGACTTTGCTTCATAATTAGAGAACCATTCTTTGTGTGGTGTCACATGGAAAGAAGCACCAGAATCTAGTAGCGACGTATGGGAAAGAGAATCAACCATAAGGGCCTCAATTGACACAATACTATCAAGTGTCACCACATCAGCATCATCAGAAATAGCATTAATTTCTTCAATCTTCACAGTCAAAGTAGATGGTGCTAGTAACTGTTTAACATGCCCATCAACATTATGTCCTTTACCTTTAGCATTCTTTAATGCATAACAGTCTTTCTTCATATGTCCTTTCTAATGACAATAATGGCATTCGATATCCCTCTTTCTTGATTTACTTCTATTCTTATTCCGTTGACCATTCTTTTCCTTATTCTTGCTCCTGCCATGTTGCTGATTCTTTCCTTGGTAAGAATCACGAACATTATATGCATCTCCACTTTGAGTGCCAACCATAGATTTTCTATGAATCTCCTCACTCAAGAGTGCTCCACATATGTCATCATAGACGAGTTTACCACCAAGTGCACTATTTCTAATAGTTGTGCAAAACGTATCCCATGATGATGGCAGGGTGCATAACAACAATATTGCTTTCATTCAGTATCCATATCCATTTTTTGAGCCTATAATTGGAAGAATATAGCATCAGACTCATTTAGATGAGCAACAAAACATCTATGTCCTTTATGCAAAGGTCATATAATTTTCTCATCAGATACACTTTATTTGATGCCCTCTCTTTTTCATATGTATTGCATAACTTCTTCCAAAGCTCCTCTGCACTTTCACATTCTAATACTATAAAGTAAACATTATCTGCCAGGTGCAAGTGAATGGTAGACTTGGCCATTTCATCTAACTCATCCCAGTCATCTTCATCCATGTCAGGAAGCTTCTTGGAAATCCCATTTACTGGCTTCCATCGCCTCCTTTGAATCAGCACATCTTTAATCTGATTGTTCCATAGAGCAAAGTTTGTGCCATCAAATTTTCGGATCTCAAAATGGTCTTTGCCCTGCAAGTTATAGCTCCTTCTCGGAACACTAGCACTAGAACATGATCCACTAGATGTGCCTGAGACCTCTAATGACATGATGGTAGAGAAATGAATAGAATGATAATGGATCTAGAAGAGTCCAAACACCAATGAATAAGTGTATCAAGGAGTAAATCGACCACTGTATAGTCGAATAAAGCAAAAATCTAGAAAAATTTTGTCAGAATATCCTCTGCAAAATGAGCATATGACTAGTGTCAAAATATCATAGAATTACAAGTATTGGCATGTTTACCTACATAGTGAATCACTGACTCCACTGTATATAATCAATTACCCAATAGAAGCCAACTAGGCTTATCGACCACCTATAAACAACAATCATACATCTGCTATGGCGAGACTGGGTAAGTCTTCCACCTACATCACTGAAGAGGCCCCGACATCCGGGTGTCTCCCAATTAAGAAAACCTCACCATGACCCTCTTTATAAAATGTAAAAGGCTTTATGCAAAAAGTAACCGCTATATCAATGACCACATGGACGTACATAAGCGGTATCCATAGAAGCATACATGGTGTGTATGTGTTCAATATATGCAATAAAATGACACCAAAAAGGCTGAATGCATAGCCCAATATCTAGCCAATAACACCTGCAAGTGTCTGTCAACTTTGATGTTTTAGGCTCAAAAAACCTACATAAATTTGTAGTGGCTAGTCCCACCAAAACTGAAAAGCCTTCCAAGAAACCTATAGTTTTATGAGTATGGATGAAAACACAGCTCCAAAGGTTGATATTTATTGTCAAAGAAGTACAAAGAACACTCTACTTGATGTTCTTGGACCTGTGTGAATAGAACTCTATGCGAAAGTAATCCAAAATGGCTCCAAAAGACACCCTAAAAAATGCTTCAAAAACGGGCTTTGAAAGCAAAGAATGAAGCTTTGGGGGACCAAAACATGTTCAAGGTAATGTTAACCTTAGTCTTTCCCCTTCTTCAGACACCACAAGAATGTAGCTTAGTGGCAAGAGATTGCCACGGTTAAGCGAGCTTTGGGGGAATAGTACTAGGATGGGTGAGCTCCCAAGAAGTACTGGGAACATCTATCTTCCTTGATCGTTGAGGTCCTTGTGTGCAGCCAACGGTGCCAAAAGTGACTTCGGTGACTTGGATGACAAGGTATGCCAAGGTCTATGCCTTGGTCGCCACCTTAGTCATAAGCCTTGGAGAAAGCCAAGAGGGAGTGCTTCCTTCGCTCACACAAAAGGAACAAAGCTTTTGCATTGAACTGCTCTGATACCAGTGAAGTAAGTCGATGGTGATGCACCACGATGTGCTCTCCTTCTTGAGAGCTCCACGATGATATCCTCAGAGTATAAAACCAAGCTCCTAAGGCTGCACACAATACTCCACATAGAGGCTGTAGAATACGCAGAAAAACATAGTACATAGGGAGCAGGAAGATAGACTTCTTAGGTCTTACAAATACGGTCAAACTTACAGTCTGTGATTGACCAGGACACTATATGTTTTATTAACGAACATATACAAAGAAGTGTCCGGTGGCAATTTGGCCTTCCACATGGACACTAATGGTAACACCAAGTGGCAAAGTTCCCATGTGCATGTTGACTCTACCACATGTCTACAAGTCCATCGAGGGTAGATCGAAATAGAACTAGCATGTCATCTTCTCAGTGTTGTAGCCCTCGTCCTTGAGATAAAGAGATGAACCTCCTTACATGATCATCTGATCTTCATGCACTAAACCTTTAAAAGTAGAAAAGTTGATATTCAACTTGGATAACAAATTTGAGAGGTCCCCCATCGATGGCTGGATTTCTTCACAATATTGACTCAAACAATCATAATACATATTTACTCACAATCATACACACACATACATATACTATTGTAAAGTAAGAATCAACATTGAGTCAAACAATCACAATAGTTTTTAATTCGCAAACAAATATATTTTTCTTTATGCTTTAAGTACGAAAGTAAACATGTATAGCAAGAGTTTATACTTTGTTCTATCTATGACAATGTAAGTTTGTAAAAAACAAAGCAACTCTTATGAAAAATGAGTCCACTTGTGTTCTTTTATAAAAAACTATTCGACCAAATTTCTTTCGATCTAAATGTAATTCAATCGAAGACTTTTCGACCAATAAAATTTTTGATCGAAACCGTGTTCGATCGAAATTTGACGAATTACCATGCAAAAAGTATTCATTCATCTCCGAATAAGCTCATCTGGCACCGAATAATTCGGTCAAATAATGGAGGGTTGCCATAAAATTCCGTAATTATTCATGAATATAACAATTTATAATGATTCAAATGATTCAAATGATTCAAGTTAACAATTGACAATGATCCCTTTTTAATGGGAAATTTCTACCTTTATGCTCAGCTCAAAATCAATCAACCTTCAAAATAACCTATAAACATATAAAGAAAGCAAAAATTAATTATTATGTGCTTGAAAAAATATTAAACTATCATAAACAGTAAAAAAAATTATTACCTGTTTACATCTTTTTTGTCATAAGTATCGAAAGCTTGAGTGCATAAGTCGATTTCTATCAAAACTTGGCCATAACAAGTCCCTCCTGATGCTATTATCTTAGTAAGCCTATTCCTTTCCTCCCAACAATTCCCTCTTGATGTGATTGTCTTGATGCCAATGTCTTAGCTAACAGAAGGTTTGTGTTGTATCAGTACAATACAACTTCCTAAAGAAGATCTATGGATATGTGAATCTATATTGTATTAATACAACACAAACCTTCTGTTAGCTGATATACATTGTCCAAGATGCCATTGATCTTCACTTATTGATACCTTCTCAACCCTTGAATTATAAAAAAGAACATAAAACCTTTTTCAACAATTACAATAGTTTTTAATTCACAATCATACACGCACATGCACATACACAATCATATTTGATTTTCACTTGCAATCATATAACATACATGCACATACACATACACATACACACTTGCATACACGTACTTTCATGTGCACATACATACACATGCATACACATACTTTCATGCACACATACACATATACATATACATATAGATACTTGCACATATACATACACACACGGCCACACATACACATATACTCACATGCATAGATACACACACATATGCATACATACTCACATGCATATGTACATGCATACATACACACATGCATATGCACATTCATTATTATATTCTAGAAAAAATACTGAACTATATCATAAAAAGTAAAATCTTTTTTTTTTTAACCTGTTTGCATCTTTTTCATCGTAAGTATCCAAGGATCAAATGCATAATTCGACTTCTATCAAAACTTCATCATCCCTGTGGATGCTATTGCCTCAACAAATTGATTTCTTTCCTCCCAAAACATCCCTCTTGATGCTATTGTCTTGATGCCAAGGCCCAACCTCTCAGCTAAGAGAAGGTTCTTGCTGTATCAATACAATACAACTTTCTAAAGAAGATCTATAGATCTGTGAAGTTATATTCAATCGATACAACAAGAACCTTCTCTTAGCTGATATGCAACCTTGGATGCCTTTGATCTTCACTTATTAATACCTTTTGAACCCTTGAATTATAAAGAAAACACACATATACATGCATAATCATATAACATACATGTACATACACATACACATACACATAGTATTGTGAAGTAAGAATCAATATTGATTCAAACAATCACAATACATTTTTATTCACAATCATACACACACACATATACTATTGTGAAGTAAGAATCAATGTTGAATCAAACAATCACAATAGATTTCATTCACAGTTATACACTCAAATACACATACATATACTATTGTGAGGTAAGAATCAACATTGATTCAAACAATCACAATACATTTTTATTCACAATCATACACACACACATATACTATTGTGAAGTAAGAATCAACGTTGAATCAAACAATCACAATAGATTTCATTCACAATTATACACTCAAATACACATACATATACTATTGTGAAGTAAGAATCAATATGGATTCAAGCAATCACAATACATATTTACTCACAATCATACACACACATACATATACTATTGTGAAGTAAGAATCAATGTTGAGTCAGACAATCACAATAGTTTTTAATTCGCAAACAAATATATTTTTCTTTATGCTTTAAGTACGAAAGTAAATATGTATAGCAAGAGTTTATACTTTGTTCTATCTACGACACTGTAAGTTCGTAAAAAACAAAGCAACTCTTATGAAAAATGAGTCTACTTGTGTTCTTTTATAAAAAACTATTTGACCGAATTTCTTTCGATCGAAGACTTTTCGACCAATAAAATTTTTGATCGAAAGCGCGTTCGATCGAAATTTGACGAATTACCGTGCAAAAAGTATTCGTTCATCTTTGAAAAGCTGATGTGGCACCGAATAATTCGGTCGAGTAATGGAGGGTTGCCATAAAATTCCGTAATTATTCACGAATAAATGAATTGTCGAATAACGAATAATGCAACCTAGGTTCTTACCCTTGATCAAGCACTCCGGATCTTAGAAGAAAAAAAGTTGTTGAGCTCTAACGTTGAGTGTTGCCATGTTTTCTTGGGTAGGCTGTAGATGAGTCATTGGGCATGGTGAGATCATTTATTTTACTCAATCTCTAGGCCATCAATATTTCTATTGCAACGTTCTTTATAAATTTTGTTTTATTAAAAAAAGAAGCCATCGCTAGTGCCATTGCTACATGTGTCCATATCTGTGTTGAAAATGTATTTAGAAAAATACAATTTACTTCCGTTTATTGGTTTGTCTATTAGGAAGTGTCTGGCAACAACCTCTATTAAGAAGTATAATTTTCATCCGAATAATGTTGTTCTAGGTTCATCGGCAGAAATTAAAAAAATGTAATATTTAATTCAAAGAAACCTGCAACTGGTCGCTTTGGCCGAGTGGTTAAGGCGTGTGCCTGCTAAGTACATGGGGTTTCCCCGCGAGAGTTCGAATCTCTCAGGCGACGTGACCGATGATCTTTTGCTTCTTCATCCTGCGAATCCTAGATCTACCTAAATCGGAATAGAGTGTTATTGGTGGCGTAAATCTCTGCGGTAATATACTTACCGACCAAAGCAAGTAAAAATGAGATGTTTCAAATCGTCAGGAATGTTCTATTATGATGATAGAAAGGCAGCCACAATCAGGAAAGAAGAGATACACAGGAAGTCTACAACCTTTCCACTCTAAACCTCATCTCCCACAGGCACATACTCCTTATAAGAGTCGGCAAACAAATCATACAATTGCTTGTGGATGAAGTCCGAGTGATCTCCCACAAGTCAATACTCACAGGGAACAGAATGGATCTCCCATGAACACAAAATTCTTGTAGAGGTCAGCAATACACTGTGTTGACGTTTTGGGTAGACGTTGATTCCATCTCCCATTCCTTTATCGTGAAGCCGATTCCAATTACGCAGTTGCATTTCTACTCAACCAAGCGCAATCACATTCTTTCACATCTTTCCCGGTATTTAGTGGATTTGCCTCAAATTCTTTGAATAAAATGTCTTGCAGAATTTCGCAGCAGATGTAGTGAGCATGTACGAAAATATGTCCCCCTATCACAGAAATATTGTGTTCTATATTTCATCTCCTCAACCAAGCCCTCGTTCTTATTGTCTGCTGGTTGTCACATGTGTATCTCTTATGCAGAACACATCTAAGATCTGGAGAGTGATTAAAGGGATATACTCTTTATAACAATGTCTCTCTCTCTCTCTCTCTCTCTCTCCCCATTGGTTAGTCTAACTCCTCCAATTTCACCCCTAGACCATTATCATACTTCTACCAATCTTGTATCTTAGTTTAAATCTTGGATCTATGTGCTTTGCTCGTGTTCAATCTTGTTTGTCAATGCCCCCCTCCCACACCCATGTTTCGAACCCTTTCTCAACCAAAGTTACTACTTTAACTTGTGACATGATGCCCTTTTTTATCAGCCATTTAGTGAGCCATTAGCTTTTTTAGTCAGTTGGGCAATCCTATGCCCACGGAGCATCATCTACATAATTGGTCTTCTTCTAGCATGTCGCTTATCTTCCATCTTAGCTATTTAATGTTGTATATCCTTTCCCAGATAAGGCTGGCTATCTCGTCGATCCCCCTACTGCTAGACCCACATGGCAACGTATGCAATTCGGAAGAAGATAATTTTGGCATCATCGAGGGGCATTTCACGAGACTCCTGGGAACCTCGAACCCCCTTTCCCACCATAGAAGGGACTGTATGGCTGCCATTTCTAGGGTTTCCCCCCGGAGGATTCCACCCAACCTCCACTCCCTGCTTCATGCCCCTATCTCGGAATCAGAAATCATTGAGATCATTGATGCCCTCCCTCTCGGTAAAAGCCCGGGACCCGACGGACTCACTAACGAGTTCTTTAAATCCTTCAAGCTGGTGGTTGCCACCCCTCTTCGGATGGTTTGGCAAGAAGCGCTAAAGTTTGGTGCTCTTCCTTCTTGTCTAAATAATGGAATTATCAAGTTGATACACAAGAAAGGGGAAAAGAACAGAATCGAGAACTGGCGGCCTATTACGATGCTCCAAACAGGATACAAGATCATCGCCAAAGTCATTGCCAACAGACTCTCGTGCCACCTGAGATCTTGGCTTAGTGAGGACCAAAAAGGTTTCATCAAAGGCAGGTCTATCCTGGAAACCATTATGGATATTTGGGAAGGTATTCAATTTGCAAATGAGTCTAATCAAGATGTGGTTTTCCTCAAGATCGACTTTGACAAAGCCTACGACAGGCTAGAATGGGACTATATTCTGCAGTCGCTCCAAGATCTCGGACTTAGTCAGAAATTCACCAAGATGATCGCGACCCTTCTCGGAAACGCGACGACCCAAATTAACGTTAACGGCAAACTTTCGAAGGCGATCCATCTTAGAAGATCTATTAGACAAGGGTGCCCTCTGGCCCCCCTTCTTTTTGCCATTGCCACTGAGGGGCTGAGCAGACTTGTGGCTCATCACGTGGAGGCTGGCAATATCAAAGGCCTCCGGCTGCCTCACGACCACAGTCAAATCATCATGAGACTTTTTGCTGATGATATGAACGCGTTCGTCCACAATGATAATACCAGCCTGGAGACTTTCTGGAGGTGTCTTGATACCTTTTGTGATGCCTCCGGATCCAAAATCAACCACTCCAAGACCGCCTTTAGGGCTATTGTGGGTCAGCATCCTGGCCTTCTCACTGATCATGGCTGTCAAATCATTCCGCAGGGCCAAATCCTTCGACTTCTTGGAATCCCCTTAGGGTTTGGCGTCTCTATGGAGCAGCGTTGGAACTGGGTGTTGGCTAAACTCGAAAACAAACTTAACTATTGGAGAGGTATGCAAATCAATCTCGCTGGGCGTGCGATGGTCATCAACACGTTCCTCCTCTCCTCTACCATCTATTTCCTTTCTTGTTGGAGACCGAATGAGCAAAGCCTGTCCAAACTGAATAGTATTTGTAGAAACTTTCTCTGGACGGGCGATCATAACAGAAGGGGGGTGCCTAAAATCAAATGGGCCATCTGCAATAGCCCTAGAGTTAGCGGGGGGCTTGGTATCCTGGACATTGGGTGTATGGCTAACAAGCTGGCAGCTAAATGGATGATTAAGGCTTGGTGCAATAGGGAGGCCTCGTGGGCCAAGCTGATCTTCAGAAACAAGAATGAGTTGGCCCTCACGGGGTTCCCGAACTGGAAGAATCTTGACATCATGACCCTGCTTTTCTCCCCGATCCCCGTCTTCCCGAAAGGCTCCAATCTCGTGTGCTCCCTTTGGAAGGGCTGGAATAAAGTCAAAAGCTTCACAAGAATTAGTGAGGACTGGAAGTGGGCGGCCGGAATCAGACAAAACGACTCTATCTGGTTTCCGATACATGGCATCCGGAGTGTGGAGTCGTGGAACATTCAAAATGCCAAGAAGCTATGGAACAAAGGATTCAAAAAATGGAAACACCTCTGGAAACATGACACCAACAACTGGATCAACTTCGAGGATATTGACCCTCGCATAAACATCTCCTACGAAGAATGGAACACTCTGCAAAGCAGATGCCTCGCTTGGGATCGTCACAAGACTCGCCTTCTCATGGGACACGACACACCGAACTCGCTTGGTCTCAAATGGCACAATGGAAACAACCTACTCAAAATCCCGAACATCAAAGAATCGGCTGACCTCCAGATCAGCCTCAACAAGAAGTGGTGCCTGTCTTGGACGCGGCTTCGGTGGGACATGAAATTCATGGGTATCTGGCACCCACTTATTGAGATTAAGAAGTCTGTCCTCTTATGGCAAATTCTTCATCGAGGAATTTGGACCAACCATAAGGCTAGCAAACTTTGTGGGATCCCTCCTTGGTGCAAACGCTGCCACCGTGCTATCGAAGATGTCCCACACATCTTCCTTACTTGCCCCAACTCCTACAGAATCTGGCAGACGGTTAGAATGAAAATCAGACTTCAAAAACAGCTTAGTTGGAAACAAGTCCTTTTGGGAGAAGCGATCGGCTGCTCTGCGACACTCTGGAACGCCATCAGAGGGGAAGTCCTGTGGAAAATCTGGCGGGAGAGGTGTGCTCTCAACTTCGGCGATCCCCCCAGGGAGTGGTCGATTGAGAAATCACTATTCCTCCTGGGCAAAAGGATCGTTAACAGTAAGAAGTCCCCCCCCTTCAGGCACCATCAAGTCCTCCTTTTGATCAACAACAAGCTCAAACCCAAGTGGGCCCCGCATGAGGGCGATGAGAGGGTGATTAACCTTCTCTGTAATGCAACCTAGGATTCAATCAAGCTTCCCCTGCTTTGTGGGATTTGGGGGGTCCCGTGGGCACTAGTCCCCTTCGCTTGTACCTTTGTTTCTTAATTTAATTCAAGTCCGGGAGAGTAGGCAATTGCCGAACTTCCTTTATATTAAAAAAAAAAGGCTGGCTATCTCAAGAGAAGAAGAAGAAAAAGGACGAGTTTGGATTCCTCTAGGTGTAAATTGAAAAAGTGGGGGATAAAAGAAATCTATATAGGCTACGGTTCTCCCGCATCTATGAACCTTTATTAAGGGAGCAATAATCTTGTTTCTCAACATCGGTTGGGCTTCGGAACTCCTTTGGTTGTGCAAATATATACTCACCCATTTAGAAGCCAATTTATTAGCGGTGTTTAGAACACTAAGAATAGAAGGCTTCCTTTAGACTTGGATAAACAATAGGTGGACCAATAGATGTTAGGGATAGACCGTAAGGTAGACTCTTCGACATACCAATAGGTAGACCTTTAACCCTAACATGCTACATATCATTTTGTACATTCACTTAGCAATACACTCAACATTGATCTCCAAGCTTCCTCTTCTTCCTT
This sequence comes from Ceratopteris richardii, assembly GCA_020310875.1. NCBI lineage: Eukaryota > Viridiplantae > Streptophyta > Polypodiopsida > Polypodiales > Pteridaceae > Ceratopteris > Ceratopteris richardii. Next base: position 196,224,358 of record CM035414.1, on the reverse strand, counting down.
GTGTTGTCTGTGTGCTCACATAGGCCCTAAGCACCAACAATTGGTACCAATGTAGGTCGCCACCTATTATAGGGCATCATTGATGCCCTTCCAAGCACTGCCTCAAAGTCGCGAGAAATTTGATGAGCATACTTGTGGTCAAAATTTTTATATGAGCTTGTTATGAGTGTGCATGCAATTCGGCCTTTTTGTGCCAAAAATATATATAGTTCCCAGTTTCCAATACTAGTGCCCTAAAGTTTCCCACATGTCTAGTGGGGATTGATTGTTTATCTTTGTGCAACTTTTTTCAGAAAGAGTCGATTATTTTTGGAACAGGGCATAGTCATTGGCCATGGCTGAAAAAAATGATGTATTTCATATGTTGGATGTTGATGATAAGCTGGATGGCGGTTCTAACTACCCATTGTGGGCATACATGATGTGTCATGTATTGGTAGCAAAAGGCCTGTGAAATATTGCATAGGGTCTTGAAATACATCCTGCTACACCTCCATGTATTGTGAGAGTAGGTGATGCAAGTGGTATTGAGCATGATGATCTTCATGTTCTTGCTACTAAATAGGGTTCCTATTGCACCTATCACATATCAGAAATGAGAATCTTGTCGCTTACCTTCAAAAACACTTGGAGAGTGAGCATATGAAGGAGGGAGATTCAATGGACACTCTTCTCATAGAGATGAAAGATTCAAAAGAGCACTTGCATTAAGGGAAAAAGTGAACCCTGGCTGGGCATTGTAAGGATTTCTAATTTTCAGGGATTAAAATTAAGATTCAAAGGGATTAAGGGCATAAGCAATACCATTGGTGGTTTTCTCCATTAAAATATACATAGAAAATGAAGGGATAGTCAAATTCATTCTAAGCCATTAGATCTTTGTATATCAATGGCCATGATTAAAACCATTGAGAAGAGTGTAATCATTGTATACTAGATCTCAGAGGGATAGTAGAGAGAGAGAACGTGAGTTTGCAGTCCATCCACACCATTCAAATTGAAAGATCGAACGGCAAGCCATAATCGGCGCTGATCGAAAAATTGGGTAATCAATGGCCATGATTAAAACCATTGAGAAGAGTGTAATCATTGTATACTAGATCTCAGAGGGATAGTAGAGAGAGAGAACGTGAGTTTGCAGTCCATCCACACCATTCAAATTGAAAGATCGAACGGCAAGCCATAATCGGCGCTGATCGAAAAATTGGGTAGCAATCTGCAGCGTTAGATTTTTCTAAATCCAATGGCAACCCATAATCGACACTCATAAGAAATCGAGCAGGTTTGAGGGTTGTTGGATGGATCTAGAATCCTATGGACAATAGAAAAATTCTCTTTTGAATTAGAGGGCTCATTTAGAGCCCTTAGATCATGAGTAAATCCAATGGCATAGATTTCTAAGCAAGCTTCATGAGTTGCACCTATTCTCATCCATTCGATGGGCATGCGATCCAATGATGAGCATGAAATTGCACCTTTTTTTGGAGCTTATAATCAGAGCCATTGTTTTCCCTTTCAATCCAAGGGTGTATAATGAATGCCGCCTTCAAATTCAAATTCTAAAACCATTCATTTCACGAAAACCATGAACTTGTGGTGGTTTTGAAAGCTTTGACTAGCACAAACCAAGGCAAGCCTACTCCTAGTCTAGTGGATTAAGAAACTAGACTGTGGCCACTGCTCTCTTCTCATTGGTGGATCACTAATCAGCCCTTAATCTAAAAGGCCCAAAGAGGGCTCATTTTTTCCCCTAATGGATTTCTAAAGATGAAATCTTGCCAAATTGTTCTCTTATGCAGTTTGTTCTTAATGGTCTCCCATATTAGTTTTGCATCTAGCTTTCTTTGATTATAAAAGACAGTACAAATGCTTTAATTTTTGACAAGTTAGACTCTCTTGGGTGATCCTATGCTCGCAGAGAATCTATATGTTTTTTTTTTTAATATAAAGGAAGTTCGGCGTTAGCCTACTCTTCCGGACTTGAATTAAGTAAAGAAAAGTACAAGAAAAGTACAAGAGAAGGGGACTAGTGCCCACGGGACCCCCCAAATCCCACAAAGCAGGGGAAGCTTTTACAGAGCTTAGATGACATTACAAAGAAGGTTAATTACCCTCTCATCACCCTCATGTGGGGCCCACTTGGGTTTAAGCTTGTTATCGATCAAAAGGAGTACTTGATGATGCCTAAAGGGGGGGGATTTTTTACTGTTGACAATCCTTTTGCCAAGGAGGAACAGCGATTTCTCAATTGACCACTCCTTGGGGGAGTCACCGAAGTTGAAAGCACATCTTTGCCACCAGATTTTCCATAGGACCTCCCCTCTGATGGCGTTCCAGAGAGTCGCGGAGCAGCCGATCGCTTCTCCCAGCAGGGCTTGCTGCCAATTGAGACGTTTTTGAAGTCTAATTCTCTTTCCAACCACTTGCCAGAGTCTGTTGGAGTTGGGGCAGGTAAAGAAGATGTGTGAAACATCTTCGATAGACCGGTAGCAGCGTTTGCACCAGGGAGGGATCTTACAAAATTTGCTAGCCTTAAGGTTGGTCCAGAATCCATGATGAAGAATTTGCCATAAGAGGACAGACTTTTTGATTTCTATGAGGGGGTGCCAGATAGCAATGAACTTCATGTCCCACCGAAGCCGCGTCCATGACAGGCACCACTTTTTGTTGAGGTTAACCTGATAGTCGATCGTTTCTTTGATGTTCGGGATTTTTGATAGGCTGTTCCCATTGTGCCATTTGAGACCAAACGAGCTCGACATGTCGTGTCCCATGAGAAGGCGAACTTTGTGCCGGTCCCAGGCGAGACATGTGCTTTGCAAAGTGTTCCATTCTTCATGTGAAATGTTGATGCTAGGGTCAATATCCTCAAAGTTGATCCAACGGTTGGTGTCTTGTTTCTAGAGATGTTTCCATTTTTTGAAGCCTTTGTTCCATAGCTTCTTGGCATTTTGAATGTTCCAAGATTCCACACTCCGGATGCCATGGATCGAAAACCAGATAGAGTCGTTTTGTCTGATACCGGCAGCCCACTTCCAGTCTTCACTGATTCTTGTGAAGCTTTTGACTTTATTCCAACTCTTCCAAAGGGAGCACACCAGATTAGAGCCTTTTGGGAAGACGGGGATCGAGGAAAACAGCAAGGTCAAGATGTCAAGGTTCTTCCAATTTGGGAAACCCATGAGCGCCAACTCATTCTTGTTTGTGAAGATCAACTTGGCCCACGAGGCCTCCCCGTTGCACCAAGCCTTAATCATCCATTTGGCCGACAGTTTGTTAGCCATGCACCCAATGTCCAAGATACCAAGTCCCCCACTATCTCTATGGCTGGTGCAGATGGACCATTTGATTTTATGCACCCCCCGCCTATTGTGGTCGCCCGTCCAAAGGAAGTTTCTACAAATACTATCCAGTTTGGACAGATCTTGCTCTTTCGATCTCCAACAAGAAAGGAAATAAATGGTAGATGATAAGAGGAACGTGTTGATAACCATAGCACGACCAACAAGATTGATTTGCATACCTCTCCAATAGTTAAGCTTGTTTTCGAGTTTGGCAAGCACCCAGTTCCACCGCTGTTCCATAGAGACGCCAAACCCCAAGGGAATCCCAAGAAGCCGAAAAATTTGGCCCTGCGGAAGGATTTGATAGCCATGATCAATGAGAAGGTCGGGCTGTGACCCACCAATAGCTCTAAAGGCGGTCTTAGAGTGGTTGATTATGGATCCAGAGGCTTCACAAAAGGTAGCAAGACACTTCCAGAACGTCTCCAGGCTGGTACTATCATTGTGAACAAAAGCGTTCATATCATCGGCAAAAAGTCTCATGGTGATCTGACTGTGGTCATGCGGCAAACGAAGGCCTTTAATGTTACCAGCTTCCACCTGATGCTCCACCAGCCTGCTAAGCCCTTCCGTGGCGATGGCAAAGAGAAGGGGAGCCAATGGGCACCCTTGTCTGATAGATCTTTTGAGTTTGATCACCTTTGAAAGTTTTCCATTAATGCTAATTTGGGTCGAAGCGTTTCCGAGAAGGGTCGCGATCATCTTGGTGAATTTCTGACTACATCCAAGATCTTGTAGCGACTGTAGAATATAGTCCCATTCTAGCCTGTCGTAGGCTTTATCAAAGTCGATCTTGAGGAATACTACTTCTTGTTTAGACTCATTTGCAAATTCAAGACCTTCCAAGATATCTATAATGGTTTCCAAAATTGACCTGCCTTTGATGAAACCTTTTTGGTCCTCGCTTAGCCACGCTCTCAAGTGGCAAGAGATTCTGTTGGCAATGACTTTGGCGATGATCTTGTATCCTGTTTGGAGCATTGTAATGGGACGCCAGTTCTCTATTCTGCTCTTTTCCCCTTTTTTGTGTACTAACTTGATAATGCCATTGTTGAGACAAGAAGGAAGCGCGCCAAACTTGAGTGCCTCTTGCCAAACCAAGCAAAGAGGGGTGGCAACCACCAACTTGAAGGATTTAAAGAACTCATTAGTGAGCCCGTCGGGTCCCGGGCTTTTACCTGAAGGGAGGGCATCGATGACCTCGATGATTTCGGCTTCAGAGATAGAGGCATGAAGCAGAGAGTGGAGGTTGAGTGGTATCCTGTGGGGGGAAACCCTAGAAATGGCTGCCATACAGTCCCTTCTATGGTGGGAGAGGGGGTTTGAGGTCCCCAGGAGTCTCGTGAAGTGCCCTTCAATGATCCCAAAATTATCTTCTTCCGTATTGCATACATTGCCATTTGCGTCTAGCAATAAGGGAATCAATTCTCTGTTGTGTTTCCTTTTGAGGATACGGCACATCTCTTTGGTGGGTTTGTCGGCTTTGCCAGCCCACCACTCCTTGAAGAAAATTTGCAAATTTTTCCTTTGTATCTCTTCCTCGTATCGCAGCAGCGCTATGATTTTTCGAAGTCCTTTCTGGGCTTGAGATTTTCCTTTGTTCACTTCCTCCTCGAGCCTCCAGAGTCTATGATATAGAGCTTCTCTACGGGCCCGCCGCACAGTCTCAAGCATCTTCCTGGATCTAATCATGATCTGTCGTGACTTATCGACCGCGCTTCTCCAACACTTGGCTGGGGACAAGCCAGAGGCGAAACCTTCCACACATCAGAAATTTCTTGATGGACGGAGGGGAGAGAGAAGGAGGGCACACTGGCATGGAACCAAGGAGCCTTACGGATCTTGATGGGGGGTTGAAAGGTGATGACGATCGGGTAGTGATCAGAGATGGTGAGGTCGGTGCGTTGCGAGAGGGAAGGGTGGCCCCACTGATGAGTAAAGCTCTGAGAAATGTAGCATCTATCAAGTCTAGCTTTCCTGAGGTCCTTGCCTGCTTGGAGATTTGACCAAGAAAAGCCATTCGGGTCTTTGAATTTGACCAGATCCAAGTGTAGTTTAGTTTTGCCCCACGTTTCTTTCTCGCGACTATCAATGACCCTACTCTTGCCCATCCATCTGTCCATAGGGTCCTCAACCATGTTGAAGTCACCACAAATTAGCACGTTGTGGGGGAGCGAGTCCAAGGAGGCCCAAGTGTTAAGTCTCTCTAACTCCCCATTAGGGGCATACAAAGAAGCTAAGGTAAAACAAAAGGGAGCACCGAAAGAAACAGCAATCCATCGATGGCGTTCATCTTCAATGGAGTTCTCAAGCTTTTCAAACCAGCGTTGATTAATACCGATTACCGTTCCACCGGACCCCCGCTGATGCGCCGTTGAAATCCAAACATGGGTCGAGGAGACATGTCTAAGCCGTTTCTGGAGGTCTTCTCCGTCAATTTTAATCTCTTGGATACATATAAAATCTGGGTTTAGGCTAATGTCGTGAAGCCATTGACCAATGATGGTCGCTCTTGAGGGGTCGGTTAGCCCTCTAGCATTTAACGAGATGATGATCATTGTCGTAGTAATCCCTCTTTGCGGGAGGGAGCTTTGTCCTTTCTTTTCTTGGGTTCATCTTTCTTTTTCGCTTGGATCGGATCCCGAGTTAGCAATAGGTTCTTGTGGGGGCTTTTCCACGGTAACTCCATAGGTTGTTTTCCTTTGCGGGATGCCTCCTGCTGGGAAGAACTGGGCACCGTTTTCAGCTCCGTTTCCGGAATAGTCGATCCGATGATGGAGCTTTCACTATCCATGTTATCTTCGTTGCTAGTAGTAAAGCCGTCTTCTTTGCTTGTAGTGTAACCCTCCTGCAAGGTTTCTTTACTGTCGGGGATCTCTAGGCCTTTGACGTCGGTGTCCACCTCAAGTTGGTTCCCACCTGGGTAGTCAAACTCATTGATTTCCTTTTCCAAATTGCAATACAAGTTGCTGGAGGGGGAAACTGACTTGTTGTTTCGCTCAGAGGTTGCCCTAGGGCTTCTTTTCCTTCTTCTTCTGACTTCGATGAACCCGTCTGCATCAGCTTCTGGATTAAGGGGACCCTTGAAGTCCTCTACTTTTGTCGAGTGATTCAAAGCTCCATTGCTATCTTGAGCATTTTTGGGGGCTTCTTGATTTCGCTTGCTTTTTCGTCTCAAAGGGCAATCTTTGATCCTGTGACCTTGTTGGCCACAACGAAAGCACGCGTTGGGAAGGTTTTTGTAACTGATGTCGAGAATCTATATGTTGCTTATATTTCATCTTAGCTATTTAATGTTTTATATCCTTTCCCAGATAAGAATGGTTACCTTAAGAGAAGAAAAAAAGAATGTCTAATGTTGTTTTCTTTCTAGGAGAATATTTTGCACCAAGGGGATGCCAGGGCCATTGCCTCAACCTTGGAGTTGGTCCAAATTTCCTTGTGAAGGATTTTCCATCAATTGGTACTTGGGGCATTAGGACTTGGACACCTACATGATCCAAAAGACATTTCATGCTCCACTTTCACTACAACATATGAGTCTCATACTGATGCTAGCCATACCTACAATCATACCCCAACATTGGTATGACCATTGGAAATATCTCGAGAAACCATGATAGCCATACCGACGGTCAATCCGGCACCGAAATAACCATTGGAAAATTATCACTGGTATGTGTGTCGAGAAATGTTTCCTCTGATATAGGTGTTAGTATGTGCATTGATGTACACATCAATATCTACGCCAATATAAGCGTCGGTACTTTTTGGGAAGTACCAATGCCTATACTTGCATTCATACTAATGCTTATACCAACACATGTACCGACAGTCATGCCGATGGCATTTTTAATAACACAAGAGTTGAAATTGGACTAGTCCTCTATTTTGAAATAGGATCGATTTTCTCAGTTGAATTTGGGCACGAGCATCTCGATCTCACCTACATTGTGCTCACCTTGGGCTTTTTGTCTCTCCTTCACACACATCCACCCTTCTCTCTTTCCATACACACACAAAGATCTCTTTCGCTCTCTCTCTCTCCACACACATATATATATCTCTCTCTCTATAGACACATATCTCTCTCTCTCTCTCTTGCATCTTGGTAAATGATGCACTCCTTGAACCTCTCTCTTTCTCTATTAATTTTTTTTCCTAATTTCTCTTTTATTTTGTTTTGTAGGAGCTTTTTGGCGTCAGTTTTTTGTTTGATGAGAGGAAAAATTGATTGTGCTTTGATGAGTGATCTAGAGGAAATTACATCGATGTAAGTGATTTATGTACATGCCTACATTGTTTTCTTCTTTATTAGAAAGAGAGAGAGCCAGAGAGAGAGAGCCACAAAGAGAGAGAGAGAAATGAAAGAGAAAGAGAAATGAAATTAACGTTTGCTAATGTTAAACATTGGTTTTCGAGCATATACACACATACACACACACACTCACATGCGTACATACATACATATACATATGCACACACATACACTCACATGCATACATGCACACACATACATATACACATACACACATATCATACACACACTTTTTCACACATACACACATATATACATACACACATAGACACATGCATATACACACACACACACTCACATGCATACACACATGCATATGCATGCATGCATACATACAGACATCTACATACACACATCTACATACACACATTTACATACACACACATATACATACACACATGCATATGCATACATACACACACATATATAAATACATGCATGCACAGAAATATACATACATGCACACACATACACACATGCACACACATACACACATGCACACATGCACACACATACAGTTACATGCATATATACACGCACAAAAGAGACACATGTCTACACACATGTAGGCACACATGTAGACACACATACACATACACACACACACACACGTACTTACACACATATACACATACACACACATACACATACACACACATATACATACATACACATATACATACATACACATACACATAGACACACATAGTCACATACACATATATACACATGCATACACACATACACATACACACACATATACATACACACATACACATACACACACATGTTTTAGAGTTATGGTTTTAGGATTAGGGTTTAAGGGTTAGGGTTTTAGGGTTAGGGTTTTAGGAGGGTTAGGGTTTTAGGGTTTTACATACATACACACATATACTCATACACATATATATATACACACATACACACATAAACATGGTTTCGGGATAGGGTTTTAGGATTAGGGTTTTAGGGTTTTACATACATACACACATGCATACAAACATATAGACATATACACATACACAAATATATATACAAATGTATACATGCACATACACACACTCACATGCACACATACATATACACACACATATATACACACACATATATGCACACACAGACATATACACTCACACACACTCACATGCACACATACATACACACAAATACACATACACACATATATACATACATACACATACACATACACACACATAAAGTCACGTACACATACACATGCACACATTTCACATATGCATACACATATACATGTTTTGGGGTTAGGGTTTTAGGATTAGGGTTTTAGGATTAGGGTTTTATGGTTTTACATATGTACACACATGCATACACATATACATACACACATATACATACACACATGCACACATGCACACATATACATCTTTTAGGGTTAGGGTTTTAGGATTAAGGTAGTAGGGTTTTACTAGAATGCATACATGCATATACACATACAGACATATATACATAGACATAAAGTCACATGTATGTTTTAGGGTTTTACTAGAATGCATACATGCATATACACATACAGACATATATACATACACATAAAGTCACATACATACACATACACACATGCATACACACATATACACACATATACATACATATACACACATATACACACATATACACATACACATATATATACACATGCATACACACACTTTTTAGTTTGCTTCATCTATAGAAAACTGAAATAGAATCCTCTTTAGCCAAATTTGAGGAACCTTCTACGCATTTTCGCAAGGGCTGCATCTCGGGTAAAATTCAACATTCTTCATTTTCCAAGGATGGATAGTCAAATTGAAACAAAATTTATAGCTTGTTCTTAATGGTGTACATGGTGCCATGCACACACCTTTGTTTGAGAATTATCTTCACACTATGACTTTTACGGATGATTCTCTAGGCATGCATGGGTGTATCCATTGAAAGCACTCTAAGAGTTAAAGACATGTCTCTCATGGAAATTGCAAGGTGTATGATCAAAAGTTAGGCTTCACCACATAGCTTCTTGCTTAAGCCTATTATATGCATCATATGTTCTTAACATCTTCTATATCTCCATTAAGATGGACAATGCCATCGTCCTCGTTCTTTTTGTAAATAGTAGTAAATTTTAATATTTGGGTGACCAACTTTTACTCTCCTCTCTCTGTTTATAGTCTGATTGGTGAGGGGGCCATCTTTTTATCTTTTTATTTTGTATAAAAAATATCATTGAGTGGAAATACGGGGGGTAGCTCTTTTGCATCTTAGTTCCCTTTGCAACGAACTTTCAATGGAGAATATTTGGTGGAACTCTCAAATTTGATGGAGCGTTTGTTTCTCTTCATTTTCTTTCAGGATTCTCCTCTAATATAGTTCCCTAGTGTAAACAAATAGCCCGAAAGTCCTCAAGCATGTCCTATTACCAAGATAAATTCCATCTTAGCTACATAATTTTTTATATCCTTTCGTAGACACGGGTGGTTACTTAAGAGACAAAAATATGTTTAATGTTTTTTTCTTTATGGAAGAATATTTTACACCAAGGGAAGGCAAGGTATATTGGGCCAAACTTGGAGTTTGTCAAGTCAAAGAGTTCCCAGAGAAGAACCAGCCTTTTGGTTTCCATTAATGGACACCTACATGATCCAAGACATTTCATACTTCACTTTTACTTTATTCTATACTCAACTCCAACTTCTTTGAATATCCTAGGGACATTTTTCAATGTGCTTACCATTTATCTATATCATACCTCTAGGATGAAGGTCTCTTATTCAATAAATAACCTTTTGTGTTCCCTATCCCAAGCTTACATATGGCTTTTGATGAGGAGCCCATCCTCAAAATTAATATTGAGACTTTCCAATGTATCCCATATGAACACTCCTATTATTTGCATGATTCGAAAAAGATCCGTCCATGTGTGGAATCTCTTTCATCAAAGCTTCTTGGTACGTAGGATCTCTTCCTCAATGCCCCCCCTTCCGCACCCATGTTTCGAACCCTTTCTCAACCAAAGTTACTACTTTAACTTGTGACATAATGCTTTTTTTTAATCAGCCATTTAGTGAGCCATTAGCTTTTTTGGTCAATTGGGCAATCCTATCCCCACGGAGCATCATCTATATAATTGGCCTTCTTCTAGCATGTCGCTTATATTCAATCTTAGCTATTTAATGTTGTGTATTCTCAATGTGCCTACCATTTATCTACATCATACCATTTGTCTAGATTGAGGCTCTCTTCTCTAGCAAACAATTCTGTAGTATTTCCTATCCCAAACTCGAACATGGCGTTTGATGAGGAGCCGATCCTCAAAATCAAAATTAAAAGTTTCCAATGTACCCCATGTACATACTCCTCTTTTCTATTTGCATGATTCCAAAAAGCTAAGATTCATCCATGTGTGGAATTCTAGAGGAGGAGGACCACGAGTTAAGATTCCTCTAGGTGTAAACTGAAAAGTGGGGGATAAAAGAAATCTATATAGGCTACGGTTCTCCCGCATCTACGAACCTTTATTAAGGGAGCGAATATATAATCTTGTGGCAAAAACATATATACTTCCTAGTTTCCAATACAAGTGCCTTAAAGTTTCCCACATGTCTAGTGGGGATTGATTGTTTAACTTTGTGCAACCTTTTTTAGAAAGAGTCGATTATTTTTGGAACAGGGCATAGTCATTGGCCATGGCTGAAAAAAAATGATGTATTTCATATGTTGGATGTTGATGATAAGTTGGATGGTGGTTCTAACTACCCATTGTGGGCATACATGATGCGTCATCTATTGGTAGCAAAAGGCTTGTGAAATATTGTGCAGGGTCTTAAAATACATCTTGCTACACCTCCATGTATTGTGAGAGTAGGTGATGCAAGTGGTATTGAGGATGATGATCTTCATGTTCTTCGTACTAAATAGGGTTCCTATTGCACCTATCACATATAAGAAATGAGCATCTTGTCGCTTACCTTCAAAAAGACTTGGAGAGTGAGCATATGAAGGAGGGAGATTCAATGGACACTCTTCTCATAGAGATGAAAGATTCAAAAGAGTAGCTGATTTCTAAAGATGAAATCTTGCCAAATTGTTCTCTTGTGCAGTTTGTTCTTAATGTTCTCCCATATTAGTTTTGCATCTAGTCTTTCTTTGATTATAAAAAACAATACAAATGCTTTAACTTTTGACAAGTTAGACTCTCTTGGGTGATCCTATGCTCGTAGAGAATCTACATGTTGCTTATATTTCATCTTCTCTATTTAATGTTTTATCTCCTTTCCTAGATAAGGGTGGTTACCTTAAGAGAAGAAAAAAAGGATGTCTAATGTTGTTTTCTTTCTCGGAGAATGTTTTGCACCAAGGGGAGGCAAAGGACATTGCCCCAACCTTGGAGTTGGTCCAAATTTCCTTGTGAAGGATTTTCCATCAATGGGTACTTGGGGCATTAGGACTTGGACACCTACATGATCCAAAAGACATTTCATGCTCCACTTTCACTACAACATATGAGTCTCATACTGAGGCTAGCCATACCAAGAATTATACCTCGGCATTGGTATGACCGTTGGAAATATCTCGAAAAACCACGATAGTCATACTGATGGTCAATCCAGCACTGATATAACCATTGGAAAATTATTACTGGTATGCGTGTCGAAAAATGTTGCCGCCGATATAGGTGTTAGTATGTGCATCAATGTAAGCATCAATATCTACGCCAATATAAGCGTCAGTACTTTTTGGGAAGTACCGATGCCTATACTAGCATTCATACTAATGCTTATACCAACACATATACCGACGGTCATACCAATGGCGCTTTTAATAGCACGAGAATGGAAATTGGACTAGTCCTCTATTTTGAAATAGGATCGGTTTTCTTTGTTGAATTCGGGCACGAGCATCTCGATCTCACCTACAACTCCTCCACACACATCCATCCTCCTCTCTTTCCATACACACACAAAGATCTCTTTCTCTCTCTCTCTCTCCACACACACGTATATATATATATATATATATATATATATCTCTACAGACACGTCTCTCTCTCTCTTGCATCTTGGTAAGTGATGCACTCCTTGACCCTCTCTCTTGCTCCCTTCATTTTTGTTTCCAAGGAAAACAAAGCGTAAAGGGAGGAGTTGGAAGAGTGAGGTCGTATGCAAGAGTTGTGGGCAATTACCAAGCCAAACGGAATAGTGTTGCTATCAAGAGCTCCTTGGGCACTCTGTAAGATGGAAGATCAAGAAGTCAAGAAGGTGATTTTAGAGCTTCAGACTTCTGCTAGGTGTGTGAGGTGTCCAAAGACGACCTTTACATGGAACGACAATCATAGAGGGCTGAAGACTCATGATTGGCTAAGAAGCAACCTACAATGATGACATCGAGTTGTGAAGATTGATATTGCTACACATATTCTCACTAATAGTCAGAGTGCAAGTGTTGTTGCATGAAATCCAATGTTTTATGCACATACCAAACATATTGAGGTGCATTATCACTATGTGAGAGAGAACCTTCATGTAGGAGATATTGATTTGGTATATGTGCCTAGAGAAGATAATGTGGTAGACATATTCACCAAAGCTCTTCCATGGGAAAATCTTAAAGAGTTTTGCAAAGCTTTAGGCTTATTGCTTAGTGGGGCCTGATCTGTCACTCCCTATATGTGTTCACATCATTTGGTCTGGGGGGTTTGTTACACTTATGTGTTCCTTTGATGTGAAACTTTTCACTATACATGGACACTTTTTACTTTAGTGCTAGCTAGAGGTTTTTTTCGCATGTTACCACATACATGATTCACTCATCTTTGGTGGTACTTTGTACTTAGGGATATTATTCATCTCTTCGTTCAATTTTGATCATCATCAATGGAGTGAGTTATTCTAGCCATCCATCTTCTCCATGTGTCTTCCTGCATTTGTGCTCCTTATGTGTGTTTCTCGTGTGTCTCTCACACTTCTATACACACCCAATAGTCAAGTGGCTTATCCTTTAACTTTTCTTAAAATTTTGTGGTACTTTTTGAGATTCTTTTCTAGTTTTTTTAGGTTTTCCTCTACTTTCTACACTTTGATTAGGGAGTTTATAAGAAATATGGAGGTTCTCTTCTGTTTTTGGCTTTAAAGCATTTGTTCTAGTCCTAAAATAGTTCTTAATTTTTTTTCGATTTTTTTAAATTTTTTCTTTGCATTGTTCAGTTTTCTTGGGTTATTGTTTCTTTCTTTTAGTATTTCTAAATAATTATTGGAAAAAAGTATTCCTTTATCCCCTTTTTTCCTTTCAAACTAAAATTAATAAATTAATTAATTAAAATAAGCCCTCCATGACCTATCCAACTACCCCTTGTGCTCGATATATATATATATATATATATATATATATATATATATATATATATATATATATATATATATATATATATATATATATATATATATACATACATACATACATACATACATACATACATACATACATACATACATACATACATACATACATACATACATACATACATACATACATACATACATACATACATACATACATACATACATACATACATATATATATATATATATATATGTGTGTGTGTGTGTGTGTGTGTGTATGTATGTATGTATGTATGTATGTATGTATGTATGTATGTATGTATATATATATATCTCTCTCTCTCTCTCTCTCTCTCTCTCTCTCTATATATATATATATATATATATATATATATATATATATATATATATATATATATACATACATACATACATACATACATACATACATACATACATACATACATACATACATACATACACACACACGCACACACACACACATATATATATATATATATATATATATATATATATATATATATATATATATATATATATATATATATATATACATATATATATATATATATATATATATATGTGTGTGTGTTGCATTGTATGTGTGTATTCTATTGACATGAACAAATCATACATGGGTCTAGAGCCTACTTTGGATAGCCATTTTTATGAATCTAGAGTGAATTTCATGTTTTTTACATGTTCGAAACAACTTTCATCATCAATTTTCCCGAAATCCCCTCAGATTTCCTTCTTTTGGTTAGAAAATATCTTTTTGTTTCCTATTTGCACATGTTTCATTTCATTCATAGATGTTTCACATTGTCTATTTCCTCTCTAACTATCTATATGTTCCACATTTTTCATGTGTACACCTTGTATTGTGCCATGTCATTGATTTTCTCTAAGCCTTAAAAACTCCCTTAAACCTCTAGTCTAGCCCTTCCATAATCCTACCCCATACCTACCTATCCCTTATCCGTATCCCCCCCTTTGATCCCCACCCCTTTCCCCTGACTCAATTTTCATCATTAGCACTCACTATTGGTCTATATTTGCTCCCCACTTTTGGAAGTTTTTTCCATTATCTTATAGTAAATGGCTTGATGGATGTTCCTCGAGTGGTTATATAGTCATGTACAAATCGTTGTTGGATGGTGCCTCTATCTATGTTGTTTCTGGATTATGTTCTCTGATATCAAGATCCCAATAGGTCATGGGCAATCGTTGAGTCTCTCTTAGTGCTTAGTTGGAAAAGAGGTGCATAGGTGGTTCACATGTGGCCATTGGGCATGGAGAAGATAGTTGGTGCATAGGTAGTGAATATGTTTATGGTCCAAATCAATCTTTGGTGGAATTTTGTTACACGTTTGAAAGGGTTTTTGAATGATTTTGAAGGGTTTTGAAGGTTTTGGATGGTGCAAATGAACCCTCCCTTATTTATGCATTTTCGAGATCTCAAGCTCAAATGTGGAGCATATACTTAAAGTGAAAAAATTATATGCTTGGCCCCCTATTAAAGATTTTTTTTTCTCAAAATACTTTCCTAAGGGCACTACAAGAAAAAATAAGATCCACGGTACGTGATATGATTCTTGGAGAGAACATGAAGTGAAAAGGTGTCATAAGGAATGCAAGAAGTTAGGAAATGTGTGTACGAAGGAGTGGGAAATATGGATACATATCGAAAACCAAGATCTTTTATAGACATTTGAATTGAAGTGAAGTGAAGTGTGCATATGCATAAGTGTCCAAAAGCAAAGCAAAGAGAGTGTAAGAAAAATCCATAGGTTAAGTGCAAGCATAGAGAAGAGAGACAATTGGCAACCATGTGTGGTGTGATAAGAACTCCTAGAAAACCAATTGAGAGTAAGAGAGCCAAGTGAAGAGTAAGTACAATTATGTGTTCTCGAATCTCTACCATGCATTGTCTATTGGAGACTAGCGTCCTCCAAGGAGGAAGATAAACCAAAAATTTGCTTGGGTGCAACCAAGGAACGATTGCTAGTTGCCAGTTGGAAGTGATCACTGATTCAACTTGCGAGGATACTTAAGTGCAAGGGTGCATAGAAACAAGTCATTAAGTCAAGCTGAAAAAGCTGCACATAGACCATCTACCCACATAGTACTTGGAAGCACTTTTTTGTAATTGTGTGTACTTTTTGCCTTAAAATGTAAGCTACGTTGAGTGCATGCATCTACTCTCTTGTGCTTTTCATAAAAGAGCTTTAATCTTTTTGCATTTCTCAAAGTGAAGAGAACTTTCAGGCAACTTGTGTTCATGCTTCTTTACTTTATCCTCTACAAAGACTTGTTGGAGCAAATGCCAAGCCTTCATACTTGGCTAGGCATTGGAAGTACTAAATGCAAACAATGGAAGGATCATATGAACCATTTTTTATGAGCTTTTGCCATTAACCATTGTAAAAGTCTTTTTGACTTGAGAGAATATTATAAGTCCACATATCTCATGGAGTTTGGAGATCTAAAAGCTACGAATCTTTCTTGTTAAAGTCACTCCTAACTTAGAGGATACTTTTAGGTAGAGGATCTATTTGAATTTCAAAATTCAAACTTTGAAAAAGTCTATAAAAGAGACTTGTAGTCTTGAGGCATGTGTGCCCCCATTGCTAAGAATATTGTAGATCATTTGATATAGCTGAGGTCCTAAAAAGTCGGGGGTAAGCTTCTATTTGCTAAAGACATTGCTCTGTGTATAGTGAATTATTTTAAGTGATTTCACTTGGAATCATTAGATACCCTCAGAAGGAACTTTTTTGAGTGCTATTGCATTGTGAGTACTGAGGAAAACATCCAGCAAATATCAAGACCAAAATAGTAAGTTTTTGGTCATAAGCTAGTTGCAAATTTATCTGTTTTGATCTAATTGGTTGAAGAGGTAGGTACAAAGCAAGGATTAGCAGTACCAGCTCATTTCTTGAGGTGTCCATCCATCTTTCCCAATAGTGGTATCATAGAAAATTGAGGTAAAATGGGAGATGGTTTCCCTTCATTTATTGATAAATTGGATAGGAAAAACTACCAAGCATGGTCCTTGAGGATGAAGACATACTTACAAGGAAGAAGTCTCTATGGATACATATCAGGAGATGAGGAGATGTCCATTTTCAGAAGCAAAGGACAACCTTGTAGAGGGACAATCAAGCAAGAAGAAAAGAAGAAGAAAATCAAAGTCCAAAACTATTCATTAAGAAGAGAAAAAGAACATATCTCTGCAGAGAGCCCCGCAGGGGCACGCACCAGGCTACAAAGCTAAACCCCAGGGTCCCGAGTCATGGACTTTTCAAACATCAGAGTAGGACCAAAAGTAAGAAAGGGGTAGAGGCTGAAAAGTTGAAGAGGGTGACTAAGAACATCACATTCCTAGTCACTGGTGGCGTGCGTGGCAACCCGAGTCAACAGGCAAGACAACTACATCAGGCTCTCGAGTAGTAGAGCTTGAATCAAGAAGGCCATCGAATCTGCATGTCTGTTTAACTGCAGACAATACTGACCAAGGGGAGCGTGCGGAGAAAAGCAAGATCAAGAATCAGGCAACACAGCCCAAGGGACGCGTTCGCGAAGCAAAGTCTGTCAAGGGACGACAGAGACGAAGAGGGGGAGAGTGTTGCAGAGCTAAAGAGCGCACAAAGCAGAGAAAAAAGATGGGCCCCAAAATTTTTCCGATTTGGACACACAACTTCTGTATCATAACCATTCTTGTATATATTTTTTCCGTTGTAAATGCACTAGAGGAGTCCTCTAGATGCATCCCCACAAAAGATTAGTGATATACCCATGTACAATAGTAGGAAATTAGTCTTTTAGAGAATAAAGTGCCGGTCTCTTGTGTGAAAGGACCAAACTTAGGGCACTAGTATATAAGTCAAAAGTGACTCATTGTAAAGGACTTCTTGTCATTGTGAAGAAGAGCACTTCTGAAATTTCGAGTTTGCCTCTTTCATGCTGATTTTGATCTTCATTTTGCTCATGTATGTGTGTGTGATGCTTGAAATGCAAGTGTAGGACTGTTGTCTACCCCTTCCCCCTTGTTTTGAGTGGCTGTAGTGCGTGCGTAAGCTAGGAGAAGCAAAAACGCGGGTGTTAGTAGTTCCCGTAATTCACTGTTTTTGCCATAACTTGCAGCAGAGTGGTCAGAATTGAGTGAAACCACCACCGTTGGATTCGTCTCGTCGAGAGCTTCGAAACGAGTACTCTATTGCCTATGTTCGGAGTTCTGAACTGGGAGAAAACCTCAAAAAACCAAAACTGCTGAAAAGAGGCTTGCGGCAACACTTCCAGTTTTTCAGTAGGTGCGGGTAGTATTAGTCTTTTCTCATGCTTGAATAGCTAACTCACTTCATTTTCTATCACGTGTGCACATGTCTTCATACACTTGGTAAGTCACTCCTTAGGATTGATAATTAAATGTGTGAAAAGAACTCCACTATATGCACTTGTATGGCAATCGAGGTATAGTCTCATTGGTACAAGTCCTTGAGTCATTGCGGCTCAAGTACACAAACCTACAAGAGAGGAGCTTGAAAGACTTAACTCATGGTGTGCCAAAGATGCATTAGCAAGGTCATATCTTCATAACTCTATCTTTGAATTCCTTCTTCCACATATTAGGAATTGCAAAACATCCCAAGATACTTGGGATACATTGTCTTCATTTTTTTCTTCCAATGCAAGAGCTAGAAAGAATCATTTGTGGATTGAATTTACCACTCAAAGGAAGCAATCCAAACAAAGTATTTCAGAATATGTGACCAAAGTCAAGGATATGTCTGACCAATTGGCAAGCATAGGAGAGGATATTGAATAGGTGCATATTGTGAGACAAGTAATCAATGGCATCAAGGTAGATGACAAATGGGAAAGCTTCACAACTTCCATGGACTTATACCTGGACATGCAGATTCTAGATCTTACTACACTCATGGGGCAACTCTTTACCCATGAAGCCAAGCTCAACAAAAATGGAGATTCATCAAGAGGTAACAACACTTCTCCCCTATACACAGATAAAGGCAAGTCTAGAGAGAAAGGGAACATCAAAAAGATTGAAGATGAAGGTACTACTTCTCAAGCTAACTATGCAAGAAGAGGTAAGAACTCAAGAGGTAGGTGCAGAGGGGGTAAGCAAGGTAGGGGGAGACCTTTCAACTCTTCCCCATGCAATATATGTGGATTTCCTAATCATACTACAGATGAGTGCTATAGGAACTTCAAAAATTAGAGAGGAAGAGGGTATCAAAGAGGTGGCTAATCACAATCAAGAGGAAGATTCAATCATACTCAAAGCTACAACAACAACTACAACAAAAATTACAAAAATAACTACCAAGGAGGCTACAAATCAAGGAAAGACTACAACAATTACACAAAGGATCAAGAAGATTCCCTTCTGATTATGAATATGACTTCAAAGCAATGTATGAATGATGAACACCTCTTCTATATTGACTCAGGTTGTTCAAACCATGTAGCAGGCAATGTAGCTCTTCTCTCTGACCTTGAGGAACCCAAGGGAAAGCACCAAGTACAAACAGGTGATGACACCAAGCATTAAGTCTTCAAGGTACGAAATGTTAAAACCTCTGATGGAATAGAAATCTGTTGAGCAGGGTTCTTTATGTACCTACAATCACCAAGAAATTGATGAGTGTTGGATAGATTTTGGAAAAGGGTTTGCAGGTTAGGTTCAACAAATGTGGAGCCTTTGTGGAAGATCCCCAACATGGATTCAAGAGAATTGCCAAGGGAGAAAAGATAGGTAGATTGTTTACATTTGAACTTGAAGATACAAGGAATATTGCACTTTATAATTACAAAGATCAAACATTGTCAGAGCTTGAGATTTTGCATAAGAGATTAGGGCATATTGGCGAGAGAAGCTTGAAACAAATATGTAGAGATCAATGTGTGCTTGGGATACCTAATGTATCCAAGCAACACATGATCTATAAATGTGGTGCATGTCAGTTTGGTAAATCACACTGGTTACCCTTCTCAAGGAAAGGCTACATGCATGAGGATTACTTGGAACTTGTCCACACAGATGTGTGGGGACCAAGGAAGGACCCATCAATTTCTGGCTCAAGGTACTATGTGTCTTTCATTGATGATTTCAGTAGGTGGACTATCTTATATTTTATGAAGCACAAAGATGAAGTGTTCAGTTGCTTTAAGAAGTATCTTGCACTTGTGGAAAACCAAACATGAAGAAGCCTAAAAAGATTAAGATAAGATGGAGGAGGTGAGTACTTCTCCAATGAATTTTGATGCATTTTTGCAGGATAGAGGAATCAAAAGGGAAATTACAAGGTATACCCTTGAGCAAAAGGGGGTGGTAGAGAGGAGAAATAGGTTGACTGTTGAAACAACTAGGTCAATGTTAAATGAGAAAAAGTTACCTAACTATTTATGGGCAGAGAGTGTATCTACTGCCACTTATCTTGTCAATAGGTTGCCATCCAAATCACTTGATTGGATGACCCCATATGAAGCTTGGCATGGTAGAAGGCCATATTGCAGGATCTTTGGATGTGTTGTTTATGTGCATATCCCATCTCAAATAAGAGGTAAACTAGACCCTAAGGTAGATAAGTGCATCTTCATAGGGTATGATTTAAATAAGAAAGTATACACGTTCTATAATCCATCCAACAAGGGTTTTATAGTCAATATAGATGTTGTGTTTGATGAGAATGATTCTTGGTTTGAAAGTGAATGCAGGAAAGTCAAGTTGCCTTATGACTTGGAGGAAGGGTTTCCAAGTCTCACCAAGGAAGAGCCAAGCCAAATTGAAGACATCAAATCAGATGATGAAGACATCATCAACCTAGAAGAATTCAAGCCATGGAAATCCAAGGGCAAAGCAAGATGAAGAATTTGGAAGACATACCTGAATCATCCAACCAAGCAAGTAGAAGATCACAAAGGGAGAGCAAGAAACCAATCAGATATGGGTATGACACTTCTTTAGTTACTAAGCATTCCATTTATCTTGCGAAAGATCTATCACTTGAAGAGCCTTCATCATATGAAGAGGCAAAGACCAAGGCAGAATGGAAGGAAGCTATGGATGAAAAAATAGAAGCACTCAAGGAAAATGATACTTGGGAGATAGTGCAGAAGAAGGAATCAATGAAGGTAATTGGTTCTAGATGGATTTACAAAGTCAAAAGATACTCAGATGGATCCATAAACAGGTATAAAGCTAGACTTGTGGCTAAGGGTTTTGCATAAAACCAAGGTGTTGATTATGAAGAAACCTTCTCACCTGTGGCTAAAATGCCAACCATCAGAGTATTGGTAAGTGTGGTTGCATCAAGGAATTGGAATATGTACCAATTGGATGTAAAAAATGCTTTTCTTAATGGCTGGATTTTAGAGGGGGTTTACATGGCTTAACCTCTTGGCTATGAAGATCCAAGCAAGGTAGATTATGTGTGCGAATTGAACAAATCTCTTTATGGATTGAAGCAGGCACCTAGGGCATGGAACTAGAGGTTGACTACATACCTTCAAGATCAAGGATTCATCATGAGCAAAGTAGATACCTCTCTGTTCAAGAGAAGTAATTCAGAGGTGATATATCTATGTGTGTATGTTGATGATATCATACTTATAGGTAGTGATGCCAATGGCATCAAACAGATCAAGCATCTAATGATGCAAGAGTTCAAAATTAGTGATCTAGGGTCACTAAAGTATTTTCTTGGACTTGAATTGTTCTACACTCATTTTGGAATTTACATCACTCAAAGAAAGGATGTGTGGGACATGTTGAAGAAGTTTCACTTGGAGAATGCCAAAGTAGCTAGCATTCCTATGGAGGTAAATAAAAAATTAAGTGCTCATGAAGGTGATTGGGTTGATGACATTGCATGATATCAAAGCATAGTAGGAAGCTTAAACTATGAAGCATTGATAATGATTGATATTGCTTATGGAGTAAGTGTCTTAAGTCAATTTATGCACAAACCTAGAGCACCTCACTTAGAAGCTACCAAGAGGATTTTGAAGTATCGCAAGGGTACTCAAAATCAAGGATTATACTTTCCATACACTTCAGATTTGGACATCAAACTTTATTCAGATGTAGATTGGGCAGGGTGTAAGGATGACAAGAGGAGTACCTCAGGTTATCTTTCTTTTGCAGGTGATAAGCCCATCTCATGGTCTTCCAAGAAGCAACCCACTATTGTTTTATCCTCAACAGAGGCTGAATACAGAGGATTAGCCAATGCTATACAAGAAGCCATATGGATCAGATTGCAATTCAGATTTGGGACTACATTCTAATTCACCAATGATTTTTTGTGACAATACTAGTTCTTTACATCTTGCAGCAAATCCTATCTATCATGCAAGAACCAAGCTTATAGAAGTTCACTATCACTATGTGAAAGAGAAGCTATTGAGCATGGAGATTCAATCGACATATGTATCAACTAATATGCAATGTGCATATTTATTGACCGAAGCACTTGATGGTACTAAACTTTGCAGGTTTAAAGCTATGAATGGATTGCAGGACATTCAAGTGGATTGATGAAGAAGAGCAAGCCAAGATGTTTGGCTTGAGATGGAGCTATTGGATCAAATTCCAAGCCTTCACACTTGGCTAGACATTGGAAGTACTAAGACAATGGAAGGATCATATGAACCATTGTTTATGAGCTTTTACCATTAACCATTTTAAAAGTCTTTTTGACTTGAGAGAATATTGTAAGTCCACATATCTCGTGGAATTTGGAGATCTAAAAGCTACGAATCTTTCTTGTTAAAGTCATTGCTAGCTTAGAGGAGTACTTTTAGGTAGAGGATCTATTTAAATTTCAAAATTCAAACTTTGAAAAAGTCTATAAAAGAGACTTGTGGTCTCGTGGCCCGTGTGCCCCCATTGCTGAGCATATTGTTGATCATTTGATGTAGCTGAGAGGCTTACATTATAGCCTAATCCTATCACTATCATTGGGCATCATATTCAAGCCAATGATCATGTTCAATATTGTTATGTAATACACTATTTCATTGATCAAGTTCATCTTCTTCTCTTCCATATCTACTCAGAACAGTGTACTTGTAATGACCATATGTTAGTGAATTGTTATCCATTTTCAATGATCTATAGCTTGTTGAAACAAACTCAAAGTCTACCACAAGCTATAAAAGTTTGAAGAAATTTAATTCAGCCAATTGGGAGAAAACTGTCTCGAAGTAGTCACTGGTCATTCTCTGCAGAGGTCCTAAAAAGTCGGGGGTAAGCTTCTACTTGCTAAAGAAATTTCTCTGTATATAGTGAATCATTTTAAGTGAATTCACTTGGAATAATTAGCTCTCTAAGATAATTAGATACCCTCAGAAGGAATATTTCTAACTGCTAGTGTATTGTGAGTACTGAGCAAAACTTCTAGCAGGTATCAAGACCAAAATAGTAAGTTTTTGGTCATAAGCTAGTTGCAAAACTTATTTGTTTTGATCTAATTGGTTGAAGCATCATCACCAAAGTACATAGGAACTTATTTAGTGTCATTGGAAAGCTAAAGGGCCTACATCACAACTTTGAAGTAAAAGAGGGCCGGTACAAAGCAGGGATTAGTAGTACAAACTCATTTCTTGAGGTTTCCATCCATCTTTCCCAACAAAACTCAAGCCTCCTTCCTCCGAAGAATCCCCCAACAAGAGGTTATGATCCACTATTAATGGCCAAAATTTCATTAGGAGAGGCAATCAATTTAGCTAGCATAGATAGAAAAATATTGACAAGCTATATTTGTGAATGTAATTATTGGGAGTTTCTCACTAAAGAAATGTTGGCATGATTGCTTGAAGCCAAAAAGAGAAAAAAACAAGAAGAAAGGATACAAGAGGAATCATGAAATGGCACGAAATAATCAAGAAACGAAGAGAGTGGATTTGACAAAGGGATGAGAGACTAATTTAATATGAACAATCCATCTCAATGGATAAATATCAAGGATGAATAATCAAAAGTGAAACTTTTATACATAGAAGACCTTATTTGAAACCAGCAAGAGTCCAAGGGAGAGAGGTTTATAGCTTCTTAGAAGAGAGGAAGATTCCTATGGAAGAAAATTCTAGTCATACGTGTCAATTGCATGATTTCCTTCCCAAATCTATCCCTAGTAGAATTTCTTCTATTTTTTTCTCTTTTGATCTTTCCTCTACTTATGATTCCAATGTACTCCAATCATCACAAGAACAAAGAGCTAACCCTTCGTCTGATTCATTTATTACATCAATTCCTAGTAAACATAATGAGGGCCTTGATGATGTAGGAAATATTTGGTGGTAGGGGGGGTGATCCTTCACAAAACCCCTAGGAAACATGTATAAAAGACCTCTTTTTTGTTGCACAATGAGTAAAAATTCAAAGAAGTGTGAGCTGTCAAGAATGATTCACAAAGCCGTTCTACCTCAAAGTCAGTCTAACTAGAAAAGAAGAATCAAATGCCAATGGGGTTAGAAATTCATCTTTGAAGACTAGGGATGTTAAGTATAAGCAAATCTAGGTCCCCAAGAAGTTAATAGAGGATCAAAGAAAGACACCATGGAAGTGGATATCAAAAGAGCTTATAACAACCCAAGAATAGAGGAAAAGATCAATGAAGAAAATAGGGTCACCCTTTAGTCGAACTCCTTGACAAGTATTCAAAAGCACAAACTAGGCCAAGGAGTTTTGCAACAACTAAAGCACGCACCAAGGATACAAAAAATTCAGCCAAGGACTTCACTAAGAAATCAAGAAAAACAACACCACACCAACATGCAAGCAAGAGAGCGTCACCAATTACTTGGAGATGGAGGCCAAAGGAGTCAGTGGCCTTGCAAAGGACCAATCAAAAGGTCCCTAATGTACACATGAAGTTGGATGCACCTAAATTATGCATACATAGGGTCTAAGCTCAGAGGACATGTCCTATGATTTGACATCTATTGAGTGGTGCACAATCCTTAGTAATTAGGTTTCTCTTATCACACTCGAGATTTTATTCTTGTAGACTAGGAAGCTTTTATTTTTGCTACTCACCATAATGTTTTCACCATAGAACTAATTGTATTCGGCTTCATTTTGCTAGCTAAGAAAAGGAAAAAAATATTAAAAAGAATTAAAAACATAATTTAAAAAACCGAAATATAAAGCAAAAAAAAATTGGGAATCGAATTGAAGAGGACCTAAGCATATCATCAAGGAATGTGGATTGGATAATTAAAAACAAAATGAAATAACACCCTATTGACACGTCAATCAATAATCTTTTTAATAAAATGCATTACTTATGCATGATTGAATTGATGGAGAATCTTCATCAAGTGGTGAATAGTTGATTAATAAAGCACGAGGACACTAGATAATGGACATGAACCAACATTTTGACATATTTCTCAGGAGTCTATGCAGATATGTACCCTTCCAAGTGTACATGATGTGTGGGCGGCTGTTGGAATTTGCACATATCTTGCTCTCCCTATTTATATGGTGGACCATGATAGTTATGCCAAGGTGATGGATACAATTCACTTGACTATACAAACCAATGCTCTACCATGGAATATGTCACGTATTTTAATGGAATATTGAAAGTAATCAAATTTTATCATCAGATAATCAAGGGAGATTTTGGCAAGGTCAAGGATGCAACAATAGATTTGAAGGATGAGATCATACATCCGTGCACAGAACCTTTGTAGAAGTTAACATACTGGATATTGAAATGATAGTTTAGGTCATGTTCATTACCTCGTTGGGGTAAGACTGTACAAGTTTATGGGAGAAAGAGCCTTCCTTTTTCACATTTTGATCACCTCCATCTAGATATCTTCATGGAAGAGAAGAATTTTGGCATGGGTAAGCCAACTATCAATGCCAACACTCCTCCACCAAAACCACCTTTTCCGAATGTGTTAGTCTATTTCATACATCCATGGGCTCTTTCATGCATTTATTGATCCATCCCATTCCTTCAAACTATCGAGATGGAATGTTATATTAGCTCTCATCTACCATTACCGTCCCTTATGAACATGATTGAACTTGGTATGTGTGGACGTGCCTTTTTCTCATTGCATGAACATGAACACGTGACCACTGACCTAAATCTATTATGATATATGTATTTCATATTTGTGTTGTACATACAATGTGTTGACCAAAATCTATTATGATATGTGTTGTACATACAATGTCGCCCATGAATGATCATTAAAGTGTGATAAGCACTCTATCCCCATCCTCGATAGCTTAGTAAGTGGATAATTATCCATGTCTTGGACACAAGTTTAATGTCTAAATTCCCATGGTTTCACCTTGATATCCTTTTCAACCATAGGCATCTTAATAAATAGTTC
The DNA here is from genome assembly GCA_020310875.1 of Ceratopteris richardii. Taxonomy (NCBI): domain Eukaryota; kingdom Viridiplantae; phylum Streptophyta; class Polypodiopsida; order Polypodiales; family Pteridaceae; genus Ceratopteris; species Ceratopteris richardii. Next base: position 196,197,935 of record CM035414.1, on the reverse strand, counting down.
AAAATAGAACAGCTTATCGTTTAGAGCTATTTTCAACTATGGCGATTGTTTAGATGTGAATATGGCTATTCGAATTCATATACAGCTCAAAGAGAGCTCAATTTTTATCGAGTTCTATTCATAATCAAGAAGATATGCAAGAAGGTGAGGATGTGTGGGTTATTCTTCTTAGTTTCAAGGAAATTGTAGATAACTTGCTCTCTTCCCATTTTCAATTTGAAATTCACCTCATATTTATTGAGATTATAACAAGTTTCTTGCAATTTCCTGTTGTCTATTGCCTTAATACATAATCAAATTGATACTAGCAATGATGTGTAATCCAATATCTTGATATTGATGTGATGTTGTTTCTAATTCGAAGGTTAAACACAACAAACATTGAAGTACACCATCAGTTGATCAATGAAACGACATTATAGGAAACAGAAGCTCATCTACTTGTTCATTTTTCCACTGGACATGGAGACGGAATGAAACATGGATTAATTTGCTCAATAAAAGAGATTCAAATGGAAGGCCAAGCGTTCAAAAGAAGATGCATTTTGGTTCTTCAAATCTAATGCACAGAGAATAGTGAGATGTATGAGTAAATGAAAACCGACAGAGAAGATGTCCCTTCCATAAGAAAATAACAGAAATATCAGAAATTGTCTATGATGTATTCATGCCATGTTTTGTACATCTGTTCCTTGGAACTGGAAGAAGTCTTTCTTCTTCAATTATCATCAGGCATAAGAGGAGCTTGGTTCCCATATCCCAGTGAATTGCAGATCTGGTGAGAAGGAAAAGTTGGAGCACTTCTCGCCACGCTGCACTGGCTCTGTCGATGTAGAATCGTTTAGGTGAACATGAGGAAACAGTGTGTGAGATATGGTGGCAATGTAGGACGTCGTAGGATTAACTGTGGAGTCTATCAGAAACACTCTGCGCAGTTCATATGTCAATTCCTTGAGCTCCAGAATCGAATGCAAGTTCACCAGGGACTTCTGACTCATGCCGCGCGCAGATGGTCTAGACCATTGAATGATGAAGATCTTGCTCGTGGAAATGACTAGCGGTTCCGAAGAGAGGGACTTCGTACGGCGGAATGGATACATAGAAGTTGTTATCACATTCCAATCTCGCGATTTTAAACTGTAGCTAAGGAGTGCGTTTGTGTCTGCTCCGACAGCAAACAGCAATGGTGAATCCAGAACCGCCTTACGTTCGGAAGGTTTTGAATGCAAGGAACGCTGCGGCAGAGAAAAAACATCGTGATCAGGTGGGTTCACGAGTTCCCACGTATTGCTCTTCTGTCTGTATACGAGCATTTCCATGTTCTTTGAGATCAGAACTATGTAAAAGCCACGATTTTGCGATTTGCAATGGGGGTTTCGCTGTTCCTCTTCGTGAAAAAGGGAGACCTTTTGAAACAATCGTTTCCCCACGATGCTGCCATCATGATCAAGTACATTCAGCAAATGGCCGGGAGGAAGCGGAACGGAAGCGATGGCGCCAGTAACAAGATTGCACAAACAAATCAAGGTCCATCGCTCAAGAACATGGAAAACGCCTGTTCTTGCACAGCATGAACATCGCTGAAGAATGAAACAGAATAGGTCGCGACTGCAAGCACAATACTGAGCTCCAAAACCTTTGGAATTACTCACAAAGCTGTGCAGCGGGTATTGCTCTTCCGACCAACTGAAGGGGAGGTCCTCACCCGCAGGAAAATCCTTCTTGTTCAACAGTACCTTCTCTAAGAACAAGGCTTTAGAAGGTCTGTTAACGTAGTAAACTTGAAGCAAAGTATACACCCTTTCGAGCGTCGGAACATATATAAAAACTGTGAAAGACATTGTGAACGTGCTAGAAGCTTCAGGCGTGTAGATGCAGAAGACCAAACACTGCTCGCCTTCGGGAGGCCCGAGCCATAGTTTTTCAAGAAAGCTTTCGTTGCTTAAGAACGATCTCCACTCCTTGTTTACGGCTTTCAACTCCCATAGTTTTGGCCATGGTAACCATCTCGCAACTTCGCGTTGCAAATCTGACGGAAGGCGTGGACATCTGCAATCCATATCTGGTTCAGACAGAGCAAGGATGCTCTCCTTCGCAACATCTGCCATTACTGCTCTTCCTAGAGGTGTTCTTCTTTCTGTTGTCCGCCGCTGAGGATGCAGATCTCGACGAATCAAAGTGGGCGACAGACTGTACTTATCGAGTCTAAACGAAAAGAAATTCAAGACACGTTAATTATCCCAACCTGATTAAATAATACCTAAGAGGGAAGCAAAGCAAAAGCCAGTACGTCATACGTTGCCTGTTATGGCGCTGTCGACCTTCCCGCGTTTTCGTGTTCGAAAGAAAAACAGCAACAGACATTAAAATTAAAAACACCAAAACGCCACAAAAAAGCAGGATGCGCGATCTCCGGATTCCAATACGGAGCCTGCAAAAAAGCAAAATAAATAAAGCTTCTTGGCGCAGGAGGGGAGGGCGGGTTAGAACAGAGGAAAGATTTTTTTTTTTTTAATTTATTTTTATAAATAGAGTACAATGAATTGGAAACACACTCAGACATCGACCTTGTAAGTAGAGGCATCTATTTTTGAGAACTCAAGGCATCAAATCACTAAGCTACACGAGCCTGGACAAAGAAAAGAAATTTGTTTTATCACACGGCACTAGATTTTCTTTTTATATATAAAAGAAGTTTGGCATTAGCCTACTCTCCCGGACTTGAATTAAATAAAGAGAGAAAAGTACAAGGGAAGGGGACTAGTGCCCACGGGACCCCCCAAATCCCACAAAGCAGGGAACGCTTTTACAGAGCTTAGATGGCATTACAAAGAAGGTTAATCACCCTCTCATCACCCTCATGAGGGGCCCACTTGGGTTTAAGCTTGTTATTGATCAAAAGGAGAATTTGATGGTGCCTGAAGGGGGGGGGGATTTCTTACAGTTAACAATCCTTTTGCCAAGGAGGAACAACGATTTCTCGATTGACCACTCCTTGGGGGAGTCTACGAAGTTGAGAGCACATCTTTCTCGCTAGATTTTCCAAAGGACCTCCCCTCTGATGGCATTCCAGAGAGTCGTGGAGCAGCCGATTGCTTCTACTAGCAGGGCCTGCTGCCAACCGCGATGTCTCTGAAGTCTAATTTTCTTTCCAATTGTTTGCCAGAGTCTGTTGGAGTTTGGGCAGGTAAAGAAGATGTGTGGAACATCTTCGATGGACCGGTAGCAGTGATTGCACCAAGGAGGGATCCCACAAAGTTTGCTAGCCTTAAGGTTGGTCCAGATTCCATGATGAAGAATTTGCCATAAGAGGACAGACTTTTTGATTTCTATGAGGGGGTGCCAGATAGCCATGAACTTCATGTCCCACCGAAGCCGCGTCCATGACAGGCACCATTTCTTGTTGAGGTTAACCTGATTGTCGATCGTTTCTTTGATGTTCGGGACTTTTGATAGGCTATTCCCATTGTGCCATTTGAAACCAAGCGAGCTCGCTATGTCGTGTCCCATGAGAAGGCGAGTCTTGTGACGATCCCAGACGAGACATCTGCTTTGCAAAGTGTTCCATTCTTCGTACGAAATGTTGATGCTGGGGTCGATATCCTCGAAGTTGATCCAGCTGTTGGTGTCTTGTTTCCAGAGATGTTTCCATTTTTTGAAGCCTTTGTTCCATAACTTCTTGGCATTTTGAATGTTCCAAGATTCCACACTCTGGATGCCGTGGATCGGAAACCAGATAGAGTCGTTTTGTCTGATACGGCATCCCACTTCCAGTCTTCACTAATTCTTGTGTAGCTTTTGACTTTATTCCAACTCTTCCATAGGGAGCACACGAGATTAGAGCCTTTCGGGAAGACGGGGATCGGGGAAAACAACAAGGTCAAGATGTCGAGATTCTTCCAATTTGGGAAACCCAAGAGCACCAACTCGTTCTTGTTTCTGAAGATCAGCTTGGCCCACGAGGCCTCCCCATTGCACCAAGCCTTAATCATCCATTTGGCTGTCAGTTTGTTAGCCATGCACCCAATGTCCAGGATACCAAGACCCCCACTATCTCTAAGGCTGGTGCACATGGACACGGCACTAGAATTTTGTTGCGACATAGCTATGTGTGAATAAAGAGGTTGCGAGTTCTGCAAGGTGGCAGATTATGATTGGATAAACATACGAGGCACCCCTATGCGTAAGGCTCAATTCACATAGAGCAGAGCCTCGCTCGTTCTAATATCAATGGTTCTTATTTCAATCTTTTTTTTTCATGTGAGTTTTTTGCATGTGTATTTATATATATATATATTTTCCCATTAGTATACTGACACATATATCAATGAATAAAAAATAATTCCCCATGCATATACTGATGTATATAGCGATGGACATATGGACGAACCAATTTAAATAAAAATAGCCTACACCATATGCATGAAATTGCCCCAAAAAAAGTTTGAGTGTGTGAGCATGACAATACAGCAAACAGGTCTATGTTCTCACTCTTTTGCACTCATCTTCGTGCGTTTTTCTTCCCTTTCTTAGGGCATCTTTGTCTCTCATTCATTCATACTCTCGGTATCACTCTAATTCAATGTTTTTGTTTTACTTATAAGCTATTTTAATGTATTTTGAAGCAAATCAATGTCAATTTGACTTACGAAGCTTCTAATCTATGCAATTTGTTTTATGACCTTCCGAACTATGCAATTTAGCTTATAGTGCTTCATATCTATGCAATTTCACTCTAAATATTTGAAGTACGTGAAATTATAATTATTTATTTATTTCTTCATTGAAAATTTGATACTTTTTCTTAATTAGGAAACAAAAAAATAAAAAATGAAAAAATTTAGAAATGTTTTACAATAGAAAAAAGAAAATAATAAATACAATTGATAAACAAAAAAATATATACACATGCGTATGCACACTTACACACATATACACACACATTCACAAACATTTGAAAACATCCACGTATATTCATACATACACACACACATACGTACAGTACACATACCTACATGCACATACATACATGCATAAATATGTCACGAGGCAGGAGATAAGGAAGAGAGCTCACACACACTCTCACAATCTTCTTCCTCTTCTATTACAAAAAAGGAATGTACAAGAATGACCTAAAAACCAAGAATACAACAAGTGCAATACATAAAGGACATTACATAAGGAAAACCTAACGTCCATGGATGAGTGAGCTGGCAAGAACAAATGTGCCATCACTCTCAGTAGATAAATCTAATAAAGCTCAATGAAGTGTCCTTGACATATACGAGCGTGACCACTATACATGCCAGTGAAATGAAAAATGATACATGTCATCCTGAATCATCACATGTTGAGCTTGATATCTCAACATTCCCCCTCAAGCTCAATGTCATATCCTGTAATCCAAGCATCTCCCGTAACTTCTTCAACTTCTTAGATCCAAGTGTTTTAGTGAAAATATTAGTAAACTTCCTTTCTGATAATTTTCTCAAAACATTAGATGCCTTCTCTAATGCACTAGTGATGAGATTATGGGTATCTATGCAAACTTTGGTGCTCCTTCATCCTTGTAGTATGGTACTGGTTTGGAAAGACAACTTAGAGTGTTCCTCTCCCTAGATTAGGATAAACTCCTACTTTTAAGCATACGATGGTGAGACTTTGAGGCACACTATTGAAAATTTTTTGATGCTTTGAATTATCTCTTTGATCTCGTAATCAATGTCGAATAGAAGAAATTCTCAACTGATATCAAGGGATGACTTGAAGTGCTCAAATTTTTTGATGCTAGAGAGCTATACTTGATGCACTTGTATAGAGCACTTGAGTAATGAATACTTAGCTTTTTTGGTCTATAAAAATAGCAGTTGAGGATTGTTGGGATGGGATTTGGGTCCTTTTAGTGCCCCATCAACTTTGTGATGCAAAAGAGACACTTTTAGTACAATCTCCTTATTGCCCTCGAGAGAGATCATTAGATTCAATGATGTCCTTTAAAACAAAAGAATCACCAAAATTTAATGGTGGTTTTTATTCAGATCAATCATCAGGTGTTAGCGATGCACATAAAATATTAAAATAATGCAAAATTCGCAATAGCAATCAACATAATCATGGAAAATGTTACAGAAACTACTTACCAATATGATAGTCAGGTGATGCTTTGGCTATGCAAAAGATTCACAATGATTTCAAGGATTGTTGTAGAATCCCACAAGGCTTATGTAATCTTTTTATAGATTTCTTTCAAGAAGTGAGTATAGTAAAAAAAAAAAGGAAAAAGGCCTTGTCACTCAATTTGCACAATTATTTTCTAAAAAAAGTATCACTTCTTAAGTTGTCAATTTCTAGAGGAAAACATCGCTAGGTTTTATCTCAAAGGAAATGCAAGTCCGGAAAACAAAACAGTCACCCAATTTGTGAAACATTTTTCTCAAAATACATCGCGCAATTTGCATGACATAAGTTACTTGGTTTTTCACTCATCCATCGACAAATTTAGCCGATGTTTTTATTTGGAAAATTTTCACCGATGTTTTAAAGTTGTTTGCTTGGTTTGCTTTGTCATCAAATTGTAGCATTTGAGAAACAAAAAAAAAAGCAATGCTTTTTAGAATTCTTATTGCTAAACTTAGCGATGTAAGTAGGCAGCTTTTCTCAATGCCTTTGACGTTTCTTTTGCTCAAGAAGTATTACCGAAGATTTTCAAGAGCTTTTCCAAAAAGATCTCATAATTCTACCTTTGTTTTAGTGATACTTTTTTCTCAAAAATCATCTCTACATTTTAAGGATAGTTTTTTTTGGAATACATTGCTAAGTTAATGTGAATCTTCTTTTATCATATTTTTTTACAAAATAGGATTTTCAATCCCTTCAAAATCGTAGATCTTTTTCCAAGCTACACAACCCAAGTTGAATCCTGTCAATCCGTTATTTTCATATCTTTGACCTATTGTGGCCCTAACCTATTGTGGCTATCCAAAAATCATTGAATGAAATATAGGACTTCTACTTATAAAAATGAAACTTGCATGCTTGTCGCATTTGTGCATGATGGCTTGATAAACAACTTTTTTATTCTCTTTTTTCAACACAAATCATGACAATAACATCCTTTTTCTCTCATTCTTTGACATGAGGAGCCCCATGAAAGAGATTAATCATAGCTTTGTGAGCGTCTTCAATATCTTGATCCATATCTAGTAACGAAGACCATCTCCTACCAAAGGTTTTCACGTTCTCCATCTCCTCCTTGACCTAGACCTCTAAATGGCTGTGATACCAAATGTAGGAGGATACAATGGCATGTGTGGGACTCGCCTCCCAAGCAATATATAGCACTATCCTAATCACCATCTAGAATCCTCTATGTGATATCACTATTCATCTTCCCATCATGAATAGGCAACCAAACATAGGATCAATGAATCTTGGCCTTGGCTACTCCCCGAGCAAGGAACCTTTGGTTCCTCCAGGCATGTTTCATCTTCGAGATATAACACATAGAGACCTGATGATAGATTTGACTAATTCATAGAAGGTTTTTAATGAGAGTTGTGTTTGTTTAGAGGTTTGCATCACTTGTATTCCAATTTCCTAACAAACCTTATTGCTAAAACATATATTTTAGCTTATTTTTGGAAACTCTTCCATTATTCTTGCACGAAATATGTGATTAATTATTTTTGTAATATTTTCTTGTAGATCGTTGGTTAACGTTAATTGGCAAGGCGAAGGTGTTCTATTATATTCCTCAAATAGAGAATTAAAAGTTCATGTGAAGCCCTTTGGAATAAATTATTGATCTTTTATACTATATAGTTGGAGAGGTCTGTTACACTTATGTGTTCCTCGAGTAGCTTTGATGTGAACCTTTTCCCTATACATGCGCACTTTTTACTCTAGTGCTGGCTAGAGGTTTTTTCCCCATGTTACCACATACTTGATACTCTCATATGTGGTGGTACTTTGTACTTAGGGATATCATTTAGCTCTTACTTCAGTTCAGTTCATCGATCAATAGAGAGAGCTATTCCAGCCATCGTCTTCTCTGTGTGTCTTGCTGCATTTGTGCTCCTTGTGTGTGCTTCTTGTGTGTCTCTTGCACTTCTACACACACCCAACAGTGGTATCAGAGCAGGTTCAGCTTCTTCTCAAGTTTCGGTTTTTCGTGTCATGGCGCGCGTGCACTTTAACAGTGCAAATAGACTTCGAAGCATAGAGGTGTGAATTTCAGAAGCCCGAAAACATTTCCATCAGGTGCGCTGGGGTTTTACCCCCATTTCAAAGCCATTCGTGCAGTCAGAATCGCCATCAGAGTGACGGTTTGTGAGCTGAAATTTCATCACTCATTTCAGCTTTCATCGAAGTGAAGATTTTGTCACATTCTTGTTCCTTAGTGAAATGGCGGGCAGCAATGACTTCTTTGGCATGCTTCAAGCTGAAGATAAGCTTGATGGGACCAACTATCCGATGTGGTCTTACATGATGAAGCATGTTCCAGTGTTGCAAAACAACTTTGGAACATAGTGGCAGATGTAGATCGAAGACCGACATGTGCTTCTACTTCATAGTCTACTATCACAGATGGAGCTTCTTCTTTGAGTACAGTGGTTTCTCCTTCTCCACCTACACAGAAGCAGCTTAGATGGGATGGAAAAGATGCTCAAGCTCATGCTTTGATTGCGCTTTCAGTGAAGCGTCATATAGTTCAACACATTCGGTCATGTTCTACATCGAGACACGCATGGGACACTCTTGCTTCTTTGTATGCCGTGCATAATGAAGCACGTGTTGCATACTTGAGGAAGCAACTTGACGATGTATGTATGGCTGAAAATGAGTCGGTGGATGTGTATGTGACACACATCAAGGACTTGAAAGAGCAATTGGCAAACATAGATGAGATCATTCCGGATGCATCACTCATTTCTACATTGTTGAAAGGATTACCAGAATCTTTTCAAAGCTTTGCTACTACACTTCGCTTGGTTACAAAAGGAAATCCTAATATGTATGCATTTGATGAGGTTGTGTCTCTTCTTTTGCAAGAAGAGCAATCTAGAGTGAATAGGAGTGGTTTGATTGAGGGAACACAAGCACTTGCTATCTCACAAAAGGGGAAAAGCAAGTATGGTTCAGCTTTGGGTTCATCAAAACCAAAGCCTCAAGCTTCCTCTTCCACTCATTCCTCTAATGATAGTGATTTGCAAAAGAAGAAGAGATGCAAATATTGCCAGAAGGCTGATCATACTATTGATGAGTGTAGAAAGCTTGCAAAATGCAATGAAAAGAAGAAGGAATCCGGCATGTCTATTGCTGAAAATTCAGCAAATGCAAAGAATGATGAAGCTAACATGGCTCAAGATTTTTGGGCATGTGTTGTTACATGTCATTATGATGCTTCTTTACATTCTAAATGTATGGTTGTGAGTGAGGCTGATTCGGATTGGTTCTTTGATAGTGGTGACTCAAAGCACATAACATCATGCACAAGATTTTTTGCCTCTTTGAAAGATGCACCTAAAGGAGGACATGTGGTGTGTGCAAACAATGCCTCTTATCCTATCATTGGAGTAGGAGAAATTGAGCTTACGGCTGCAAATGGAGGTGTGATTCTCTTGAAAAATGCATTGTATGTGCCCGGTATCAAGAAGAACTTAATTTCAGTTCCGTTGATTGCCAAAGCTGGACTTCATGCACACTTTGTTGATGATAAGTGTATGGTTCATGATTTCAGCAATGGTGATGTTATCATGATGTCCGGTACATTATGTAATGGTTTGTATCGCATGGATACATACAAGAGGGCTGCCTCAAATGCCTTAGTTGCTCATACTTCTTCTATGGCTGAAATGGAGCTTTGGCATGCTCGTTTTGGTCATTTAAACTTCAATAGTTGCTCTACTTGCAAAAGAAGGACATGGTTATTGGCTTGCCTACACTTGAGTCCATTGAAAAGCATGCATGTGAAGGTTGTATTCTTGGAAAAATGCATCGTGCTTCGTTTCCAAAAGATAGTCATACACACACTACAAGAAAATTGCAACTTGTTCATAGTGATGTATGTGGTCCGATCAAGACTCCATCTTTTGGGAAGCATGTATATTTTGTTACCTTCATTGATGATGCTACTCGCCATACATGGGTGTATCCTATGAAAGCAAATAATGAGGTATTTTCTTGCTTCAAAGAATTTTTAGCTATGGCTGAAAATTTTTCTTCATAAAAGCTTTTGACTCTATGCACGGATCGTGGCGGTTGAATACATGTCACATGAGTTTAATGCTTTTCTTCGTGAAAGAGGTATTTCGCACCAATGTACGGTGCCATATACACCTCAACAAAATGGTGTTGCCGAGCGTAAAAAGAGAACTCTACTTGAAATGGCATGATGTATGGTTAAAGGAAAGCATCTTCCTCATAAGTTTTGGATGGAAGCAGTCATGTAATATACCCACAATGGAAGTTCTTTGATGGAACATGCAAAACAAAAAAAAAAAAGAAAAAAAAAACATCCAAAGGTCTAAGAGAGATACCAACAAGGTTTTACTCAGAGCTGATGCGGAGATCAAACGGACATCCTTCTAATATTTAGAACATTCATCGAGGCCGGGGTCTATTGCCAGATTGCTTGAAGAACATGATGTCCTTCATAGTCTTAGATGATCTCGGTGATGATATGCAACAACTCAGAAGCCTCTTGATATTGGAAAAGCACATGCTTGGTTCAGGCCATCACATTGTTGTAACTAGTCAACACACTGATGTATTAGACAATGTGGCTAAAGTAGATTGAGTTATAGACGTACCAACTTCAATCAAGGAGGATATGCATTCCGTGATAGTTTTAAAAAGGCTTGTGATTTGCTCTGAAAGCAAGGATGGGAATGAAATATTGGATATGACCCATGATGTGCAATCTACAATGATTCTGATCATCTGATTTGGAAGCTTCAATATCGAGTCTCCTCATGTGCGTAGCACTCTGAGTGAGGTGAATACATTGGTAGGTGACAAGGTTGTGTGTCTGCTATGGTCAACAATTGCTTGCCATTGGACCGAATGCCAATAGTAGTGGTGACGTATATGTTATAGTGTGAACCAAAATATAGAAGCAAAAGTAATACAATATAATACGTATAAAACATGAAAGCGAAAGTGGTGCTATTTTTATGATATAGAAAGGTAGGAATAAAACGCGCACGGAGATTGCCATGCATACACACATCTATTTTTAAAGCGTTTTGGTAAAATTTTTTTCAGGTTCTTCGTGGGTGATTTTTCAGGTTTCTTGGGCTCTCAAGAAGCGTTCGTCGCATCCCAGAACTCTAGCAGTAGCCTTGAGTAAGACACGAGGTGTGGCAGTTTTATGCTGATGATGAGCAGACTACCAAACAAAACAAGCATCGAGCTCCACTACGGAGTCCCCTATCAAGCGCAAGAGACCAAATATGAGGGATATATGGAGGAGGAACGCTCTAAAAGAAGAGGAAATGATTGGTTCTGGCAATCTCTTGGATGCTGATATCAACGAGCAGACTATATTGATGAACGTCGTGCGCAGATATTGGAAATTGACGATTATGTTTACACTTGTCAATCAGAGAAATCTACAGCTGCTCTCACATCTGATTGTCTGACATATTTGTCAGGTGGTTCATATTGATTCATGAAGATAAGTAACTATCTTGTATTTTATTTTTCTTCTGAGATTATTATTATTCTTGATCATTCCATTTACTGCCTTGTTTGATTTTTATGATGGAGGTTTCCTTATATTCATGTGATTATGAGATCATGATTGGAGGAATGTTACAGGTCATGTGTGCAAACTATGTGTTGAATCGCTGCCCTACAAAAGCATTGAGAGTCATCACTCCTTATGAGGCTTGGAATGGTCATAAGCCTATGGTTAGTCATATGCGTGTGTTTGGTTGTTTGGCATAATATAAGACCTATTTAGGAAAAATGGGAATTACACAAGATTTTGAGACAGTTCTTTGTGTCCCAATGTTTTAGTTTTTGACTCATTCACACACTACAACATGATATTATCTCTTGATTGGAGTATAATAAATTGACACTTTAATATTAAGGATAATTTTATGATAAATGGGGTATCAAGGTAGGGCTCAAACTTAAGATGTTAACATAGTAAATAATAAAAATGGGACTTGAATAACTCCCAAATTTCTTGAATAGGCCTTAATATGCTCTTGTGCCATCACAACAACGTCACAAACTTGAGGACAAGGCAAAGAAATGTATTTTTGTTGGTTATAGTGCTGAAAGTAAGGGATATCCGAGATGTGGTATTTGCTGAAAACTCAGTTTTCCCTCTACTTGAATGCAAAAAACTGCCAACAGTTAGCTCACAAGATGTGTTCGATACACTCATGCCTTTGTTCAAAAATGGTGCGCTTGACTATGGCCATGTAGGCCAGCCAACTGAGGTTCAAAGGGCTGAAAAATTCCAGCCAAATAGGGCTGAAAATGCAGAGAATTTCCAGCCAAACATGGCTGAAAAAATTCAGCCAAAATTGTCAAAACTGTTGGAAATTTCCAGCCACATATGGCTGAACATTTGCATCAAAATATGGCTGAAACTGAGCATGAAATTCAGCCCACGCATGATGTACATATTGAAGATGTTTTACATAATGAACGCATGTCTATCAAGAGTGCACAATCTATGCCAAAGTGGTTGAAACAAACTTTGCAGGACAGCAAATTGAGTGCACCTTTACTTGGTAGAACAAGATCAAGCTCTCACCATGCATCAAGTAATTTTGTGGATTATTCTCTTATTGCTACAGCATGTAATGAAGAGCCACTTTCTTTTGAAGATGCATGCGATGATCCACAATGGATGAGTGCTATGCAATCAGAAATGGATTCCATACATAGGAATGGTACTTGGGAGTTATGTGAATTGCCAAAAGGAAAGAATGCCATTGGTACAAAGTGGGTTTACAAAATTAAGAGAAAATCTGATGGTAGCATTGATCGCTACAAAGCTAGATTGGTTGCCAAAGGATATGTGCAACAATATGGTATTGACTATGAGGAAACTTTTGCACCTACTTCATGCATGACTACCATTCGTACCGTGGTTGCGTTGGCTGCCCATCGAGGTTGGAAAGTGCATCAATTGGACATAAAAACAGCCTTCTTGAATGGAGATTTGCAAGAAGAGGTCTATGTGAAGCAACCTCCTTGATTTGCTATGAAAGGGAAAGAGCATATGGTTTTTCGCTTGCATAAAGCTTTGTATGGTCTCAAGCAAGCTCCACGTGCATGGTATGACAAAATACATAAGCACTTGATTGCTCTTGGCTTCACATGTAGTCCGATTGAAAGCACACTCTATGTACGCAAAAATGGGGCTGACCTTATAGTGCTTGTTCTTTATGTCGATGACATACTCTTGACTGGGTCATGTGATGCAAAACTTGATATTCTTATGGCTGATTTGCAGCATACTTTTGATATCACTTATCTTGGTCTTTTGAGCTACTATCTTGGCATCCAGTTTGTATCCGTTGAGGGGGGAATTGTTATGCATCAAGCAAAGTATGTTGAAAAACTACTTCAGCGTTTTGACTTTGAAAATTGCAAGCCAGTTTCCACACCAGTTGAGACAGGATCTAGATTCTGAGTTGAGGATTCTAGTGATACATTTGAGACTTCTCTTTATCAACAAGTTGTGGGATGTCTTATATATGCATGCAACACAAGGCCGGATATACAGTATGCAGTTTCCCAGTTGAGTCGATTCATGCATAGCCCTGGCACTAAGCATTGGAAAGCGGTGAAACGTGTGTTTAGATATCTTCGAGGCACTTTGAGCTTAGGTCTCTTTTATGGCAGAGATGTTTAGCCATGCTTGCATGCTTTTACAGATAGTGATTGGGCTGGTTGTTATGATACTCGTGTGTCCACTAGTGGTAATTGCTTTTTCCTTGGAGACTCATGCATATCTTGGTTGAGTAAGAAGCAACCTACAGTGGCCACATCGAGTTGTGAAGCTGAGTATAGGGAACTTTTCACAACAACAGTGGAGTGTATATGGCTGAGACGCCTATTGATGGATCTTTGCATGGAGACTGATGCTGCTACACATATTCTCACAGATAGTCAGAGTGCTTTGGCTGTTGCACGAAACCTAGTGTTTCATGCACGGACCAAACATATTGAGGTGCATTATCACTATGTGAGAGAGCGCCTTCATGCAGGAGATATTGATTTGGTATATGTGCCTACACAAGATAATGTGGCAGACATATTCACGAAAGCTCTTCCACGGGAAAAGTTTGAAGCTTTTCGCAAAGCTTTAGGATTATTACCTTGTGGGGGCTGATCTATCACTCCCTATATGTGTTCACATCATTTGCTCCAAGGGGGTTTGTTACACTTATGTGTTCCTCGAGTAGCTTTGATGTGAACCTTTTCCCCATGTTACCACATACTTGATACTCTCATATGTGGTGGTACTTTGTACTTAGGGATATCATTTAGCTCTTACTTCAGTTCAGTTCATCGATCAATAGAGAGAGCTATTCCAACCATCGTCTTCTCCGTGTGTCTTGCTGCATTTGTGCTCCTTGTGTGTGCTTCTTGTGTGTCTCTCGCACTTCTACACACACCCAACAAGGTCAACTCCATCATCAAATAGTATGTTCATCCATTATTTTAGCAGAGAAATGTGCTCTTGAATCTCCCACATGGACCACTCCGAATATTGTACATATCCACTTTCATGAATGCATATCCTTTGAAAAAATATATGTTCTTCTCCAATAAATTTCATTATCTATTAGAACATAATATCATGCTTCTTTCTCAAGAAAATTCTTTTTCTTTTTGTTGGCATAATTCTATCTGATTATGTGTCATCTTTGAAGTAGTTCATTATTGATTTATGCACAATAGTTCTTGTAGCATTGGTGTTCATCTCATGTGTGTTCTCTTCAAAGCTTCCTTTTTTGAGTGGGCAGCCTTCACACCTTGTTAGAGGGATTCTAATATAGGTTTCCTTTTATATGATTCGATGATGTTCATACTTGCCCATGTACTGAGTCAACAATTCAAACTCTTCATCCCCGTCTTTTTAAAGCTTCATTAGAGAAGAATGCTCCTTGCTATGGTATTCTATAAATGAATTACTTATAGCCCAACTAATATGGTCTATTGGTGGACCTTGATGATTATCTTTTTCCTTATCTCGTTTGGCATCTTCTACTTGATTCCATAATTTAAGACTCAAGAAATGATAGGGAGGAGATGGTTGAACCACACCTTAAGCGGGAGGATTAGGAAGTAATCCTCAACCATGGCTTTTGGGGCAAGTGGTTAGCCCATCATACTCCTAGCCAATAGGTCATGAGTTCAATTCCCACAATTGGTATTAGAGCGTTTTTGGAGAGCGAAGGAGGTCTAGTAAGGGGAAGAGCAGTGCAGGGTTGGATCAAGACCCAATGGGTGCATCATCCCCCTCGTCCGGCAAGCGACATCTACACACTATGCGCTTAACCTTGATAGGATGATCGTATCGTACATCGTAGGCCCACGCCTCGAAAGAGAAAGCAAAAAGCACTTGATCGCATGGAACGAAGTCGTAGGGCATATGCATCATGAATGCGGAATGAAATAATACTATGCTAAAAGATAGAAATCACCGGATCGATGCACCAAATAAACTAACTATGCTCAATGATGACAATGTATTTACAACCAATGTCACCACGTGACTCTGAATGATACAAAAGAATTCCGTCACAGTGCGGATCGCTCAAATATAGTATAGTCACTCGGCTATAGTGCGAATGGATGCCCTTCCACTTCTCTTTAGTCCTTGCGGTCAAATCTTTTCTTTATTGTGATCTTCAATCTTTGTAACTCCAGAAGCTTTACTTCAAACACCAGTCTTTACTTCAAAGTCCTGGGGAGAAAATTCGCGAGGCTATAATTCTTCACTTTGGTCTCCATCTTTTCTTTACTTCATATAATCCTCCATCATCAGTACCTGGATAAAATCCATGGGGGATGAAAAATCATTAGTACATTAAACTTCAGGAAATAAATCACACTTACAAAAACTTTGACTCTTTATTTCTTTTTATGGGATAAACCTAGGACTTCTTAATTTGCATAAGTAACATCATCCATATACAAGCATTGAGTCTGTTTCTGGCTTATAGAGATTAATGCTTTTCATAAAGTCTATTTTCTATATGACCTGGAATTAATGTGTTTCAAGGCACCACATTCTGGAATGTGTTACATTCCTTCTTAGAGAGGTTTTTCTTTACCTATTAACCTTCGTTTAGCATTTTATAATAGCTTTTTGCAATGTTGTGATTCAAAGGAGGGTTCAAAGCAAGAACCATGACACCTGCCATAACATTTTTGCCATACTTAGTGGTTGCTTTGAGATCTTCTTCTTTTAGTTACTTGGCTTTGTTCGTAAGTTTTTCCATTTCAATTCTCAATTGTCATTGCAAGCCCATCGATATTCCTCAAAGGATTAAAATCACCATTTCGAGGGAACAACATCTAAGATTTTTTTGCATGGAGGGTCTCTATTGGGTTTTACCATCTTTACATCAAAACCAACCATCTTAGCTACTTTAAATCCTTGCATAAAATATCTTGGATAACCTTATTTGACTTATTCATGAGGAAAAAGATACATATTCACTGCAATCAATACCATCAGTTTTATAAATAATCAGATTCCATCAATACATTTCATGTGTGGCATACAACTTGACTCATTTGTATATCTCTTTATTCTATAAATAATCAGATTCCATCAATACATTTCATGTGTGGCATACAACTTGACTCATTTGTATATCTCTTTATTCTGGTCTTTTTATACTCTCTCTCTCTCTCTCTCGGTGATGTTCTCCACCGCGTCTCTTTTTCTCCATAACCAACCTTTAATCATTTTATTGTGCACGATCAAAATCCCTTTCTCTCTCTCTCTCTCTCTCTCTCGATGTTCTCCACCGCTTGCAAATTCTATGCCTCTCTCTCTCTCTCTCCCCACTAGATCTCTGTAGTCGGCACCATAGCTCCTCCCATCTGTCATCTTTAGGTTTTGACTACACACCTCTGCATAGTTGTCCATTTGTGCCACCCTGTTGCCTTCCATCTCTCTCTCTCTCTCTCTCTCTCTCTCTCTCTCTTTGGCTTTCTCTCTCCTTATCTCCGTGCGTTATCGTTTTCAAGCTTCAAGGCTGCCTTCATTTTCTATTGGGCATCAATCTCTAACTCTCTCCATGTCTCCCTCCCTCTCTCTCTCTCTGTAGGTCCATCGATCTCTGCCTTTTGCTGCATAAGCTCCCTGTAACATGTTGGAGAACCAATCACAACTCTGAGTGAGAAAGCATCCGTAAACTTTTTGAGTTTCCATACTTATCAGAAGGACTAATAGAAGTTCTATGTATGAAACTTTCTCCTCCATCTTCAGGCTTTGCCTATTGTGGTAATGACTTCAAAACTTCAAGCTTCCCAAGCAACTCGATGCCTGGCATTGAGTTTCTGCTGATAAGTCCTTGTTTTATTCTCTAAGTTTTTAATCATTGTTGAATCTTCTTAAAAACATGAGCTTTGTGGAGCACCTCGATGCCTAACATCAAATTTTAGCGTAAAGTCGATGCCTAGTATTGAATTCCAACATAAAAGTGGTTTTCTTCATACCTATGTTCAAGGGGGTATTTCAAGTGCTGAAAAAGTGGTAAAAAATACACCAATTCAATGCCTAGCATCGAATTCTTGCTGCAAGTCAATGCTAAGTTGAAAACTTTTATATTTAGATAGGCCATTTTACTAAAATAGGTAAGATTTCCTATTTTGGCAGTTAGACATAGTCATGTTGTGAAGGCTATAACTTGGTGTGTAGTGAAAAATATTTAGCACGTAATAGATTCTTGGAAATCTCTTCTCTTCTACTTTCATTCACTAGAAGATCTTGGCAAAATAATATTTTTCCTAAGATAAATAAGCAAAAGAGTGAAGCTATGTTATTTTAGTGACTCGAAATTTCTAAGGAAGTAAAGTTCTCAGTTTTGGCTACCATTTTTCAAAGTTTGGAGAAGCATTGAGTTAATGGTGACCATAGAGGTTGTCTAGTTTCACATTAATTCATTTCTTGTGATGTTTCATACATCAACAAATGGTATTAGAGCAAAAAGGTTCTAAAGAGCAGAAGGGGTCAAAGATAGGAGAAGTTTTGGAAAGTTTTCATCAAAGTCTGAAAGCTGAAGCATTCAAAGACATAAGGCATCATAAAATTACTTCAAAATTATATTCATACACAAAAAAATCCAAAATTTATTATTCTTTATTCATTAAACTCATAGGTTGAAGTAGAAGCAAAGAATTATGGCAGATCATATCTCCATTGACAAACTAGACAAAGATAATTATCCTGGAGGAGTAATGAGAATGGAAGCCTTACCTATGAGTAAGGATCTCATGGTGTACATAACAATTGAAGAAGAGAAGCTTGTATTTGAATATGAAAGCTGACCAAAGAAAGAAGAACTGGATGCTTTAAATCATTGGCAGAAGAAGGATGCGAGTGCAAAGGCCTACACCTATAATACAATTTTAGATCATTTTCTACCACACATCATAGGATTGGAATCTGCTAAAGATATATGGAATGAATTGGAATATCATTTCCAAAGTACTACGACAACAAGGAAAGCAAGCCTATGGTCAAGGTTTACTACATTCAAGAAGAAGCCAAGTCAAAGTATTAGTGATTATGTCACTAAGATGAAGGACCTAGTAGATAATCTTGGATCCATAGATCAAGATATTGAAGATCATAGATTGATTGCTCACTTGCTTGCAGGTTTGAGAGGAGATGAAAGGTGGACATCTTTTGTCTTTTCAACAGAAATTTCTTTGAATCATTATGTTCCATATTTGAATCAATTACTTGGTTTGCTCACATTTGAGCAAGACTTGAAGGGAAATGGAGATAAAGGACAAAGTTCTGCAATGTACATGAAGGATAAGATGAAAGGAGATAAAGGTAAAGAAAAGGATGAAGAGGAATCGAGTTCTCAAGGTTATTATGCAAGAGGTAGAAAATTGGCACACGAAGAGCAAGACGTTTTGGAAGAGAAAGAGGTAATTAGAATAACAATAAGAAGGCTTGCTGGATCTGTGGATTGAGGAATACTTTGGCTCATGACTGTTGGCATAATCAACAAGGATCAAATCAAAATCAGAATAACAATAGCGAATGAAGAGGTGGAAGATATCAAAGTTATTCTCAGAGAGGTAGAAAAAATCAAAGAGAAGGCTATGGTAGAGGTGGAGGAAGAAGTTGGGGGTAGAATCAATCCTACAACACCACCTACTACAATTATGAAAATGACACACAAAATGAAAGTCATACATAATTGATGATGAATTCAATCATCCACTACAACATATCAAGGGAATACCGACGGTCAGTGTACCGACGTGCAGCTGTCGGTGTCGGTATACCCCTCGGGAAATTTGGGAAAGCTGCATTGCCTCGAAATCATAGCCGCGTCGGTTCGGAATCACATCGTTGGTATAAGCGTCGATATATGCGTCGGTATATACGTCGGTATTTTGCTGAAACTACCGACGCGTATACCGACGCATATACCGACGCTCTCTTTTTAATTGGGCCCGAACCCAAAATTTGTCATTCTGAGCGTTTCGAATGTAGAACTTCTCCTTTCGGGTTCGCGTGCACCAACAGCAGAGCAGAACTCTGTTTGTCATCCTCTCTCTCCTTCTCTCCCTCCCTTCCCTCTCTCTCTCTCTCTCTCTCCCTCTCTCTCTCTCCCTCCCTTCCCCCTCTCTCTCTCTCCCTCTCTCTCTCTCTCCCTCCCTCTCTCTCACTATCTCTCTCTCTCTCTCCCTCTCTCTCTCACTCGCTCCTCGTCTCTCTCCCTGTTTCTCTCTCCCTCTCTCTTTCTCTCTCCCTCTCTCTTTCTCTCTCCCTCTCTCTCTCTCTTTACACAGACCTCTATCTTTATAGATTTGAAGTTTTGGTTTTGCTAATATGTTCTTTGTTTGGTTTTGCAAGAGAATTTCGCATCAAAGCTTTGGAAATTCGACGAAGAAGCACTTCAAGTGGAATTAAAAAACTTACATCAATGTAAGTAAAACATATATCACACTTTTATATTTCTTTATATTTTTGTTTTCTAATATCTTCTCTCTTTATATTTTTGTTTTCTAATATCTTCTCTCTTTATTTTTGTTTGAGAGAGAAAGAGAGCGAGAGAGAGAGAGGGATATGCATATGCATACATGCATGCATGCACATGCATACACGCATGAATGCACATGCATACATGCATGTATGCATATGCATACATGCATGCATGCATATGCATACATGCATATGCATACATGCATATGCATACATGCATGCATGCATACATGAATGCATATGCATACATGCATGCATATGCATGCATGCATACATGCATGAATGCATATGCATACATGCATGCATGCATATGCATACATGCATGTACATGCATGCATACATACATGCATACATGCATATGTCTACATGAATGCATATGCATACATGAATGCATATGCATACATGAATGCATATGCATACCTGAATGCATATGCATACACATGCATACATGCATGCATACACATGCATGCATGCATACACATGCATACATGCATGAATGCACATGCATACATGCATGCATGTATGTATGCATATGCATACATGCATACATGCATGCATATGCATACATGCATACATGCATACATGATCACGAGCATGCATGCATGCACATGCATACATGCATGCACATGCATACATGCATACATGCATACATGCATATGCATACATGCATGCATATGCATACATGCATGAATGCACATGCATACATGCATGAATGCATATGCATACATGCATGCGCATGCATGCATGTATGCATATGCATTCATGCATGTATGCATGTGCATTCATGCATGTATGCATATGCATGCATGTATGCATATGCATGCATGTATGCATATGCATGTATGCATGTATGCATGCATGCATGCACATGCATACATGCATGCACATGCATACATGCATGCACATGCATACATGCATACATGCATACATGCATATGCATACATGCATATGCATACATGCATGCATATGCATACATGCATGCATATGCATACATGCATGCATATGCATACATGCATGAATGCACATGCATACATGCATGAATGCATATGCATACATGCATGTGCATGCATGCATATGCATACATGCATGAATGCACATGCATACATGCATGAATGCATATGCATACATGCATGTGCATGCATGCATATGCATACATGCATGTACATGCATGCATATGCATACATGCATGTGCATGCATGCATATGCATACATGCATGTGCATGCATGCATATGCATACATGCATGTGCATGCATGCATGCATGCATATGCATACATGCATGCATGCATGCATACATGCATGCATGCATGCATACATGCATATGCATACATGAATGCATATGCATACATGCATGCATACACATGCATACATGCATGCATACACATGCATACATGCATGAATGCACATGCATGCATGCATGTATGCATATGCATACATGCATACATGCATATGCATACATGCATGCATATGCATACATGCATACATGCATGCATACATGCATGCATGCATGCATATGCATACATGCATGCATATGCATACATGCATAAATGCACATGCATACATGCATGCATACACATGCATACATGCATACATGCATACATGCATATGCATACATGCATATGCATACATTCATGCATATGCATACATGCATGCATATGCATACATACATGCATACACATGCATACATGCATGCATACGTGCATGCATACACATGCATACATGCATCCATACACATGCGTACATGCATGAATACATGAATGCATATGCATACATGCATGCATACACATGCATACATGCATGCATACACATGCATACATGCATGCATACATGCATGCATACACATGCATACATGCATGCATACACATGCATACATGCATGAAGCACATGCATGCATGCATGTATGCATATGCATACATGCGTGCATATGCATATATGCATACATGCATACATACATGCATACATGCATGCATGCATGCATGCATGCATGCATGCATACATGCATGCATATGCATACATGCATACATGCATACATGCACATGCATACATGCATATGCATACATGCATGCATATGCATACATGCATGCATACACATGCATACATGCACGCATACACATGCATACATGCATACACATGAATATGCATACATGCATATGCATACATGAATGCATATGCATACATGCATGCATACACATGCATACATGCATGCATGCACATGCATACATGCATGAATGCACATGCATACATGCATATGCATACATGCATATGCATACATGCATATGCATACATGCATATGCATACATGCATGCATATGCATACATGCATGCATATGCATACATGCATGCATATGCATAGATGCATGAATGCATATGCATACATGCATGCATGCATGTATACATGCATACATGCATACATGCATGCATATGCATACATGCATGAATGCACATGCATGAATGCACATGCATACATGCATGCATACACATGCATACATGCATACATGCATATGCATACATGCATGCATATGCATACATGCATGCATATGCATACATGCATGCATACACATGCATACATACACATGCATACATGCATACATGCATGCATACACATGTATATGCATACATGCATGCATACACATGCATACATGCATGCATATGCATACATGCATGCATTTGCATACATGCATGCATGCATTTGCATACATGCATGCATGCATATGCATACATGCATGAATGCACATGCATACATGCATGAATGCACATGCATACATGCATGTGCATATGTATACAAGCATGCATGCATATGTATACAAGAATGCAGATGCATACATGCATGCATGCAAGTGCATGCATGGATGCATATGCATACATGCATGCATGCATGCATACATGCATGCATGCATGCATACATGCATATGCATTCATGTATGCATATGCATGTATGAATGCATGAGGGATATGCATACATGCATGCATGCGGGATATGCATATGTATACAAGCATGCATGCATATGTATACAAGCATCCATGCATATGTAAGCAAGCATGCATATGTATACAAGCATGCATGCATATGTATACAAGCATGCATGCATATGTATACAAGCATGCATGCATATGTAAGCAAGCATGCATATGTAAGCAAGCATGCATATGTATACAAGCATGCATGCATATGTAAGCAAGCATATGTATACAAGCATGCATATGTAAGCAAGCATGCATATGTAAGCAAGTAAGCATATGCATACATGCATCCATATGTATACAAGCATGCATATGTAAGCAAGCAAGCATATGTACATGTATGTATACAAGCAAGCATATGCATACAAGCATATACAAGGAAGCATATGTATATGTATATGTATGCACGTATACATATACAAGCACATGTATACGTGAATGCATATGTATACAAGCATATGTATATGTGAATGCATATGTATACAAGCATATGTATACATGAATGTATATGTATACAAGCTTAAGCATGCATATATATACATTGGATGAGATGAGATCTTCATATTGCATCAGATGGGATCTCCACGTACACCATGGGGTGCACACGCTCACGATGAATCAAAGATATATCATATCCGTAATGGAGCTCCCATTATGGATGCGGCGGGGAAGTCAATGCGACAACGTATACGATAACTCTGCTCGATCGAGTCATTCAGTAATGTTAAAATGGACCGAACAGGATAGAGACTCTAAAAATCATATCACACAATGCATATATGAAGAGTACCGGCCAGCACCTGGTAATCCTATTGTGAGTTCCGATTGGATACAGCATACAACATGCGAGGTGATGTTGCATCGAGGATCGGAAGCTCGCGATGCTTTCAAAGCAGGCTTACCGAAGCCTGTATGGCTAGACGCCGAAGAATGGGAATCGATTCAGGATGAGCATCAACATACTCCTGATCGGTATCGACAACAAAGAGATGCGGCGGCCACTCGATTAGATACGATTGGAAGGTCGCATTTAGGTAGTGGCGGATACGACAGTATGCGCTACCAATTTGTAAGTATGATGTTAACTAACATTTTGCATATTTACTATAGGAGTTGACAGTGGGTCGTCCTCCAACGCGAGCAGAAGAATCGTATGGATATCGACATGGATTGATTGCATTGTTACAAGACTTAGAGGGGCGCGGTGCAATCGTCTCATGGGAGAATATTCTTGATTAGGTAAAGTTATATCTTGGTTTCGTGTTTCTAGTTGTTGTTTATAAATGTCATGTTGATTGGTTTTATTTTATAAATATGTTTTGTTGCAGGATTGTAGGTGTAAATATTTTGATCAATGCCACAATTTTGTATCACACTCGCATACGACAATCATGAACCATAATTTTGTATTCGATTCTTATATGGAAGTGTTTTTTCACATTGCCACAATTTTGTATTACACTCCTATGTGGCAATGATGTACCATAATTTTGTATTCGATTCCTATATGTAAGTGCCATTTATGGAATATACGACTTTCTGTACATGAATCATTGTTCATTTTTGTTCATATAAGTTTATGTTTTGGTTGCCATTAGAGTACATAACACATGTACTCAGTTGGGCAGAGTGTATTGTCTTTTGCTAAACAACATCATGCTGTAGCAAAAGACAACACACTCTGCCCAAAAAAATTTGTGAAGGTATGGTCGTCGGTATACGTGTCGGTACGTCCAGTATGGTCGTCGGTATATGCACCGATACACCCAGCGGGGACGTCTGTATAAGCATCGGTATATCCGTCGGTATTTCCGACGGATATATCGACGCATATACCGACGCCCATACCGGCGCCATACCGGCGCTTTCTTTCCGACGCATATACCGACTGTAACACCGATGTCGCCAAGATTTCACGCCCGTTCATTTGCCTCGGTAGCAACCTCGGTATACCCTCGATATGTTGTAGTGATCACATCAGATAAAGAAGATCTAAAGGTATTTTACATTGACTCTAGATGTTCTAATCATTTGTCAGGAAGCATAGAATTGATGTTAGAATTGGAAAAAGGAATTTCTAGCTATACATGTCAAACAAGTGATAATACAAAACATAGTGTACATTCAATTGGAAAAGAGAAATGCAAGAGTGGAGCAGATTTGCTAACCAATGTTTTGTATGTTCCCACAATACCTAAAAACATGATTAGTGTGGGACAGATAGTTGAAAAAGGTTTTCAAGTTAGGTTTACAAATGGAGTATTTGTTGAAGATCTAAAGAATGGATATAATTAGATTGTTTCTGGTAAGAAAGAAGGTAGACTCTTTACTTTAAGAGTGCAAGGGAACATTGGTCAACCTTTTCTCACACATGGTGAAGGAGTGATTACAGAACTTTATCTTTGGCATAAGAAATTACGTCATTTCAATGAAAGAGGAATTAAAGCTATGGTTGCAAATCACTCTGTACTAGGATTACCAAATGTGCAGAGTCAACATATGATTTATAAATGTGAAGCATGTTAGATGGGAAAAGCACACAGGTTACCATTTCAAAAGAAAGGATTCAAACATGATGGAGTACTAGAGCTCATCCATACAGATGTATGGGGACCAACAAAAGAAGGATCTATCAGTGGCTCAAGGTATTATGTTCTTTTCATTGATGATGCTACAAGATGGACAACTTTGTATGTTTTGAAGGAAAGATCAGAAGTGTTTTGAGATTTCAAGCATTTTCATGCATATCTAGAGAGAGTCAAAGGTCAAAAGCTTATGAGACTAAGGTTTGATGGAGGGGGAGAATACTTCTCCCAAGAGTTCAATGATTATCTTTGGAATGTAGGTATTAAGAGAGAAATAACCTGCATGTATACACCAAAACAAAATGGTGTAGCACAAAGAAGAAACAAGACTTTGGTTGAGTTTGCTAGAACTATGCTGAAGGAGAAGAATTATCCAAATTATCTTTGGGTTGAGGCTGTAAATACAACTACATATCTTGTGAATAGATGTACAACTCTAAATGAAATGAGTCCATATGAAGCTTGGTGGGGTAAGAAACCAACTCTAGATCATTGTAAAGTGTTTGGATCATTGCATATGCTTATGTGCCATCACAACTTAGACATAAACTTGAACCAAAGGTAGAAAAATATATGTTCATTGGTTATGATGAAAAGTAGATGGGTTACAAGTTGTGGAATCCTCTAACCAAACAATTTCTTGTTTCTAGAGATATTACATTTGATGAACAGAGAAGTTGGTATGCAGATCAAAGTCATACAGTTGAAGAATTTGAAAAAGAGGTAAGAAGATGTGAGAAAGGAAAATCAAGTATGCAAGTGAATGGATATGAAGAGTATATGCAAGCAAGTACAACCAGAAGTGGATTAACTAGAAAAATGAAGAAGCTCCTATATTTGATGAAGAGGTGTATCTAGACACACATGAAGAATGTGAACCAAGGAGGTCAATCAAGACAAGAAGGAAACCAGAAAGGTATTCTTATGATAATTCTTACATAACTCAGAATAACTATGCATATATGGTCAAAGATGATGAAGAACCTCAGAAGTATCATGAAGCAAAAGGTAAGAAGCAATGGGAAGAAGAAATGAATGAAGAATTGAGTGCACTAGAGGAGAACAAGACTTGGGAACTTGTTTCTAAACCAAATGGTAAGAAGGTAATTCGAAATAAATGGGCTTATAAAGTGAAGAAGCTTTCAGATGGAAGTATATCCAAATACAAAGCTAGAGTGGCGGTGAAACGTTATGCCCAAACTTATGGCATAGGTTATGATGAGACATTCATTCGTGTAGCTAAGATGTCAACTATAAGGACAATCATTGCTATTGCAGCTTCAAAAGGATGGACTTTGAGTCAACTAGATAATAAAGAATGCATTCTTGAATGGATACATATCAAATGAGGTATATATGGAACAACCTCAAGGGTTTATAGATTCCAAGTATCCAAATTTTGTCTCCAGATTGAGAAGAGCACTCTATGGATTGAAGCAAGCTCCAAGAGCATGGAACTATAGATTGGTGAACTATCTCAATGATCTTGGATACTAAAGTTCAAAAGCAAATCCAAGTCTAGTCATCAAAAGAATAGAGGAAGGTACAATCTACATTTGTATTTATGTAGATGACATTATAATCACAAGTACTTTAGATGAAGGAATTAAGGAGGTAAAGAGATTACTTGAGAAAGAATTCAAGATCAGTGACCTAGGAAAGTTGTCATATTTTCTTAGAATGGAAGTCACTTATAGAGATCATGGCATATATGTATCACAAGAAAGGTATCTTTTGAGCCTATTGAAGAAGTTTGGTATGGAAAATTGCAGAGAAGCTTCAACTCCACTTAAAGTCAATCATAAGCTCAGTAAATATGATGTTGTCAAATACATAGATGTGAGTAAGTATTAATCTCCTGTGAGTAGTTTGATTTATGCTACACTAACAAGCCCCGATCTTAGTTATGCAATGGGAGTTCTGTCACAATTCATGCATTGTCCAAAGGATCCACATTGGATTGCAGGTCAAGAGTTCTCTGATATATCAAAGGAACCATAAAGGAAATATTATATTATCCGTTTACTTCAGATTTGAAGTTAAGAGCCTATAGTGACTCAGACTGGGCAGGTAATCAAGATGACATAAGATCAATGGTGATAAGCTTGTAAGTTGGTGTTCAAAGAAATAACATACAGTAGCATTATCATCAACTGAAACTGAGTACAAAGGACTCATGGCTACATGATATACATTGGTGATAAGCTTGTAAGTTGGTGTTCAAAGAAATAACATACAATAGGATTATCATCAACTAAAGCTGAGTCCAAAGGACTTGTAGAAGCAGCTACAGAGGTCATATGGATGCAGATATTGTTCAAAAGCTTCGGCATTAATCAAGGTATACCTATAATACATGGAGATAATATGAGTTCACTTTATCTTGCAAGAACAAAACATATAGAGATACATTATCATTTCCTCAGAGAAAAGGTAATGGAGAAGGAAATTGAAGTGGAGTACATTTCTACAAAGGATCAAATAGCATATATAATGACAAAGAGCTTGGATAGTGTGAAGACCATCAGATTCAAAAGTATGGCAGAAGTAAAATAAAAGAAGAAGATATGAAGAAATAGAGACTGTAAATTAGTGATTTTGGGGGAGATGTTGGAGAACCAATCACAAATTGGACATAAATTTGAAGGTCAAAGTCTAAGAAGAAAAGCACATGCCTATGTCAAGGGACAATTTCACACATGTACTATATTTGTAAAGTTAGACTTAACTTTAGTTCTAGAATTTTCAAAAGTCACGAGATTGAGAAAAATCTTTATAAGCTAGTTTGTATTTACAGACGTAGAGAGAGAGAGAGAGAGAGATTTTGCATGACTGAGTATAGGTCGGGCTTCTGTGAGTGAGAAAGCACCTGTAAACTTTTTGAGTTTCCATAGCTATCAAAATGATTAATAGAAGCATTATCATCAACTGAGACTGAGTACAAAGGACTTGTAGAAGCAGCGACAGAGGTCATATGGATGCAGATATTGTTCAAAAGCTTGGGCATTAATCAAGGTATACCTACAATACATGGAGATAATATGAGTTCACTTTATCTTGCAAGAACAAAACATATAGAAATACATTATCATTTCCTCAGAGAAAAGGTAATGGAGAAAGAAATTGAAGTGTAGTACATTTCTACAAAGGATCAAATAGCATATATAATGACAAAGAGCTTGGATGGTGTGATGACCAATAGATTCAAAAGTATGGCAGGAGTAAAATAAAAGAAGAAGATATAAAGAAATAGAGAATGTCAATTAGTGATTTTGGGGGAGCTGTTGGAGAACCAATCACAAATTGAACATAAATTTGAAGGTCAAAGTCTAAGAAGAAAAGCACATGCCTATGTCAAGGGACAATTTCACACATGTACTATATTTGTAAAGTTAGACCTAACTTTACAAATAGAATTTTCAAAAGTCACGAGATTGAGAAAAATCTATATAAGCTAGTTTGTATTAATAGACGTAGAGAGAGAGAGAGGGAGAGAGATTTTGTATGACTGAGTATAGGTCGGGCTTCTGTGAGTGAGAAAGCACCTGTAAACTTTTTGAGTTTCCATAGCTATCAAAAGGATTAATAGAAGTTCTATGTATGAGACTCTCTCCTCCATCTTCATGCTTTGCCTATTGTGGTAATGGCTTTAAAACTTTAAGTTTCCCAAGCAACTCGATGTCTGGCATCGAGTTTGTGTTGATAAGTCCTTGTTTTATTCTTTGTGTTTTTACTTATTGTTGAATCTTCTTGAAAACATGAGCTTTATGGAGCACCTCGATGCCTGACATTGAATTTCAACGAAAAGTCGATGTCTAGTATCGAATTCCAACATAAAAGTGGTTTTCTCCATATTTGTGTTCAAGGGGGTATTTCAGGTGCTCAAAAAGTGGCCAAAAACACACCAAGCCGATGGCTAGTATTGGATTCTTGCTACAAGTCGATGCTAAGTTGAAAAATTTTATATGTAGATAGGCGCTTTTACTAAAATAGACAAGATTTCCTATTTTGGCAGCTAGATATAGTCATCTTGTGAAGGCCATAACTTGGTGTGTAGTGCAAAGTTTTTAGCAAGTAATAGCTTGTTGGAAAGCTCTTCTCTTCTACTTTTATCTACTAGAAGATCTTTATAAAATAATACTTTTGGTAAGAGAAATAAGAAAAAGAGAGAAGGTATGTTATTTCAGTTACTAGAAATTTTTGAAGAAGTAAAGTTCTCAGTTTTGGCTATCATTTTTCAAAGTTTGGAGAAGCATTGAGTTAATGGTGACCATAGAGGTTGTCTAGTGTCACATTATTTCATTTCTTGTGATGTTTCATACATCAATACAACACATCTTCTGTATCTCTCTCTCTCTCTCCCCTCTCTCTCTCGACATCTATGCGAATGTCCTCTACAGTGTCGACTTACAACTGGCCCTTCTCTCTCTCCCTCTCTCTCTCCCCCTCTCTCTCTCATCATGTCGTGATCTGATGCACATGATCTCTACTTCTTCTATAAGCACAATCATCCTTTGTCTCTCTCTCTCTCTCTCTCTCTCTCTCTCTCTCTCTCCCTCTCTCTCTCTCAACTGTCCTGCGTAATTGCATCGTCGAGCCATCTATCTCTCTCTCTCTCTGTGTGCCATTCACTTCTGCGTCTGTGCATATGACCATCCCACTCCCTCTCTCTCTCTCTATCTCTCTCTCTCTCTCTCTCGTGTCATGTCGGGATATGATGCACATGAGCTCTCTCTTTCTCTCTATGCATCGATGGTGTGCACACCGCATTCTCTACTCTGCACCCAACCACCATCACTTCCTCCCCCTTCTCTCTCTCTCTCCTCTATGATTTTCTCTATCAATAACTACTGCTACTAACATCGACTCACTCTCACAGTCAACTTATGCACCCTCTGTAACCAATCTGCTATGCTTGTGTGCTAATGCAATAAACCTCGACTTTGAGTAGGAGATCGGGAGGAGCGTGGGTCACTCGATGGTACCTCACAACCTTAATGGTTTCTTCAGACTGTTCACTCAGTTGAACATTAAACTACCTTCGAGTCAGAGTAATTCAAACCACATTAAGTAACAACAGTAGAGCATGAGTCCATGTTCTAGGGAGAATGAACACTATTTTGACAGTATAGAAAAACACTAGAAGAGGATATGCCTTTCAGGAAATCATATTTTCATAGAGCTTCCACTAAGAGAAATATATTTTGGACCAATCATGTGCATAATGTGCTCTCTCTATCTCTCTCTCTCCACAATCAAGGAGAAAGAATCAACAATTTAATCGTAAAGCATAAACGTGAAAAGTAAAACATGAACAAAGATAAATGAACAAGAAAAGTCAAGAAGCATATTTGGAGAGAATCCGCTGGGAACACTAAATGAGCATGGGATCTCTATTTATAGGTTCCCCATAGGGCTTCTCTCAAGAATCTTCTAACCTCCTCATTGATTCTTTCTATTTTCAGAATCTTCTTCCATCTTCTTTTGCTATTTTTGAAAAATCCCATCTTTTATTTTTATTTTTGTTTTTCTTCTTTTCATTTTTCTAATTTTTCTTCTTTCTATTTTTATTTTATTTTTTTTATCTTTTTATTTTTGGACTAAGGTTTGTTTTCACACCTATGTGCAAATTAAATTAAATCAAAGGGTTAGACTTAGGGTAAACAATAGAACTAAGATTCCAACCTAGGGTTTCAATCGAGAAAACTTAGGGTTTTCCTACAATTAAGGTGAGGCACATCAATCAAAGGGTTTATTTACACTTATGAGATAAAATCCTACGGTTTCTAAGGGTCAAAATTAGGGTTTCAAGGGTCAAACCTAGGTTTTCCAAGGGTCAAAACTTAGGTTTCAAGGACTTACAGCTAGGTCAGTGAGCTATGTACAAGTATACAGGCCCAATGTACATAAATGACATGGTTTCACACAAGGGGCTCAAGAGACCAAGGTTTGGAACAAGGCAGTCCATTGGTAAGTGCTAAGAAAGTGGAAAGGCAAGGTTCAAGAGACCAAGGTTGAGAGCATGGGTTCAAGAGACCACAGTTGAGAACAAGAAGGTTCAAGATACTATGTAAGGGTAAAGATACCAATTCAAGGAGAGATCAAGGATTGATCATTGCGGACAATGATCTCTAGAAGGGGAAGAGAGTGTTAGAATCGAGAAATGACATGAAGGAGATGGTTGAGCCACACCCTAAGAGGGAGGATTAGGAAGTAATCCTCAACCATGGCTTTTGGGGCAAGTGGTTATCCCATCATACTCCTAGCAAAAAGGTCATGAGTTGGATTCCCACACATGAATATTTTAGCCAATCCTCTTCAAACATAGGTATCATAGAGCTTACTTCTTTTTCAAGATAATTATCAGTTCCAATCACATTCTTCTTTTTATAAAGGATCTTTCCATCTCTAGAGTAGTGAACTAAATGGAATCTCTTTCATTTTCTCCTTATTTTGGATCTTTCTTCTCCACTAATCATTTGACTATCTCCCATAAACGAGTACCTTCATTCATAACTTTTGAGCTACCTTTATAGGTAGCTTAGACACATAAAAAATCTTTTCTTTTATAGCTTTACATTATGGTAGCTAGTATGACGAATGCATTGGTCCTCCTTTTAAGTTAGACTGATATACCTTGAACTTCATCTCTATTTCCTCCTATACCTACTTATTTTTTCTTTATAGCTAGATCAAAACCCATGGGTGGTGTCTTTTCTCTTGTATATTCTATTCTCGTAGCTTATAGTTATCCTCCACATACATGTGTGCATGTTGATGGGCAGTCTCCAACTCATAGTCTCCAACTCATAGTCTCCAACTCATATCTTCTGGCCCCTGACCTATGGAATGAAATATAGGACTTCTACTTGTAAAAATGAAGCTTTCATGCTTGTCGCTTTTGTGCATGATGGCTTGATAAACAACTTTTTTATTGTTGTTTTTGCACACAATCATGACAATGACATCCTTTTCCAGTGGCTCTAATACCAAATTTAAGAGGATGCAATGGTGTATGTGTGACTCACCTCCCAACCAATATATAGCCCTCACCTAATCACCATATGGAATCCCCTATGTGATATCACTATTTATCTACTGAGCATGAGTGGGCAACCAATAGTAGGATCAATGGATTTTGGCCTTGGCTATTTCACATTTCGGAAGCTCTGCCGCTACTTTGTGCAAGCAAAAGATTGCCGAGACTTGATCCGACGACCTCCATATTCCCCGAGCAAGAAACCTTTGGTTCCTCTATGCATGTACATCTTGGAGATATAAGAGATAGTGACCTAATGATAGATTTGACTTCATAGATGGTTTTTTAATGGAAACTATGTTTGTATAGAGGTTTGCATCACTTGTATTCCTATTTCATAACAACAATTATTGCTAAAAAATTGATTTTAGATTATATTTGGAAACTTTTTCGTTTTTATCACACAAAATATGTGATTGATTATTTTTGCAATATTTTTTGTAATTCCTTGGTTAAAATTGATTGGCGAGGTGAAGGTGTTCTATTATATTCCTCGAATCGAGAATCAAAAGATCAGGTGAAGCCCTTTGGAATAGATTGTTGATCTTTTATACTATACAGTTAGAGAGGTCAAGTGCATCATCAAATAATATGTTTGACTATTGTTTTACTAGAGAAATGTGCTCTTTAGTCTCCCACATGGGCCACTCTAAAAATTGTACATATCCACTTTCATGAATGCAAAGCCTTTAAAAATATGTATGCTCTTCTCCAATAAATTCATTATCTATTAGATCGTAATATCATGCTTCTTTTTGTTGGAGTAATTCTATCTGATTATGTGTCATCTTTGAAGAAGTTCATTATTGCTTTGTGGACAGTAACTTGTTGGAAATGTCATAGTTCCAATCATTAGTATAGCATATGTTGTTTAAATATGAGAAAAGCACTTGGCGACGTGGTTAGGTGGGGTGCTTTTCAATACGGCATCTTGAGTTCAAATCTTCCCGATAGTGTATAGATATAAATTTTTGTTTATTTTATTCCGTATGATATACATTTTTCGAGCGTGAATCAGCCGAAGTGTTTTGTTTTTTCCAAATTGTTTTCCATTAGTGATCGTAGCATTTAGAGTTGCTTTTATAAGGTCACATAAACTATAAAAGGGACCTCTTGAGCCATTGCTGTATCATCTTCTCAAGCTCTTGCATCGACTCAAGAAGTTCAACTTGAAGGTGATCAAGGAGGAGGTCATTTGGGAGGAAGTGTTGTTACACACTTGGAGGAGGTGTGCTCTATTTGGGTTTGCTGTAAAACAATTCTAAACTATTTATATTCTCCATATTCTCACACACACACTTCATACCTCTTAGGCACACAATCTCTTGTATCTAGTTCCTATTTGTGCTAGATTCATATATTCTTAGCTTGTATCTTATTTGCAGATTGTAATTTGAAATTGGAATATAACATAGTGCAAGTGAGCATCTGAGCTTACCATTACACTTTGAAGATCTTCTCTCTCTCTCTCTATCTATCTCTCACTCATCTTCTTTTTGCATATTAAGGTGTGTATGTTAAGGTTCATGTGTTGGAAGATCCTGTAAACCTGTGATTAATTGTTATTAAGGCCCACCCCACTTCCAACATTTGGTATCAGAGCATAGTTGACATAGACCCTTAGCAAGATGAGTGACTATAGACTTGAGAATGAAGACAAGTTTGAAGGAATTTCTTACTATCCAATGTGGAGTTTTATGATGATGAGTTTATTAGTATCTAAGGACTCATGGAATATTGTCAATGGCACTTATCCAAGGCCAAGATGAGTCAGAGAAGATGTTTCTTCATCTTCTCGAAGACCCATTGTTCCTATTTTTGCTCAACAGGAGGTTAATGAAGAAGAAAGAACTAATTCATCATCAGGAATCCATACTACTACTAGATTGTTTCCTGGAGAAGACCAATCTAGATGGGATTCAAGGGATGCAAAAGCACTTTCATATATTGCTATGGGAGTCAAGAGGCATATTATACCCCAAATCAGGTCATGTAGAACCTCTTGATAGGCTTGGTTAGAGTTAGAGAATCTCTATCAGAGTAGAAACTATGCTAGGAAAGCTCATCTAAGTAGACAACTAGCCAACACAAGGATGAAAGTTGGTGAATCAGTTCAATCACATATTTTGAAGCTCAAAGATTTACAAGATTAGCTACTCAATGTTGGAGTAAATATTTCAGATGAAGAGATGGTGAACACACTTCTAAAACCACTTCCATCTTCATATCATGCTTTTGTTATTTCTTTATCTCTCTCTACAAGGGATAGAGAACTTTAATTTGAAGAACAATAGTCTCTGTTACTTCAGGATGAAGATCAGCAAAAGGGTATGGAAGAGAATGATGAAGCCATGTTATCATTGTCGAAAGGGAAGGAAGGTCAGTCTTAAAATCCTAAGTCTTCTAGTCTTTCTCCTAATGCTTCCTCTACACCCAAAGAAAAATTTTCTACTACATCTGATTCAAAGAAATGAGTATGCCATTACTATAAGAAAGTAGGTCATATCATAGCAGAATGCAAAACAAGGATTTAAAGCGAGAAAAAGAAAGCATCAGGTAATAGTGATGAAGATGATCCAAAACATAAATCTTCAAACGTGGACTCTTATGCATGTGTTACTATTGAAGGAGTAGCTTTTGATCACGCAACATTAAATGCAATCTCAAATAATCCTTGGATTGTTTTATTTTGGAGCTACTAAGCATATGACAGGTTGGAGAAAGGTATTTTCTTCTCTTTGTAACTCTTCAAGTAGAAGAGTGACCATTGTAGTTGTTCATGATTTAGATTTTGTAGGTGTTGGAGAAGTGGACCTTAAGTTTGGAGGAGGTGGAAATTTCATAATTTCTAATGTTCTTTATGTTCTAGGCATTGTTGGAGTTTGAGGTCTATGGAAGCATGCAAATAGCACAAGGAAGAAGGAGAAGCTTGGAGTACAACACACAATACTGAATGTATTACCACTAGAATGTACAAAGATAAGTAACCCATTAGGGCAATAGTCATAAATACAAGCTGGGGGAAAAACCTCCTAAAGAGGAGAAAAAAAATAAGCTAGCACTCATGTTTAAGGAAGCGCCAAGCTATGTGGCATCAATCCACAAAAGGAAGTAAGCCCAAAGCTTTTCGGAAAGCTTCAAACTTCTCCCTAGGCAAAGCCTTCATGAAAAGGTCTGCAATGTTCTCCTACATGGGCACATATGCCAAGCTGATCTCTCTAGTAGAGAACCTCTCCCTCACATAATGATAATGCACCTCAATGTACTTAGTGCGAGCATGGAACATAGGGTTCCTCGCAACTGCCAATGCGCTCTGATTATCAGTGAAGATGGTGGTGGCAAAAGACTGACCAGCACACAAATCAGCCATAAGGCATCTGAGCCACACACACTCAACAGTCGCTTTGAAAGCCACCCTATACTCAGCCTCACAACTGGAAGTGGCCACAATAGGAAGCTTCTTGCTCAACCAAGATATACATGAGCTACCAAGCATGAAGAAAGAGTCAATACTGGACACACAAGTTTCATAGCAACCAGCCCAATCGGAGTCAAAAAAGCATGCAAATCTGGCAGTAGTGATCCCCCCTTGGGATAAAACAATGCAAGTAATCAGGTACTACTCAAGTAGCGAAAGATGCGCTTAACTGCCTACCAATGCTTGACACCTAGGCAATGCATAAATCTGCTCATTTGTGAGACAACAAACTGAATATCTAGCCGAGTAATGCATACGTAAATCAAGCATCCAACAAATTGCTGATAGGGAACATCATCAAATGCCTCTCCAACATCATGAAGACTCAATCATAAATGTATCTCCATAGGAGTGGCAATAGGTTTATAGTCTTCAAGGCCAAAATGTTGCAATAATGTGTCAATATATTTTGTTCGACACAAATCCATTCTGCCATCAACTTGCATAAACTGAATGCCCAAATAATGATGCAAATGCCCCAAATCAAACATCTCAAATGAAGCATGCAAATCAGCCTTAAAATCAGCAATATGCTTCTCATGAGCACCATTGAGCAGCATGTCATCAACATACACAACAATGATCATAAGCACATCATTTGCATGTTTAACATATAAGGTGCTTTGAGTTGGACTGTTCTCAAAACCATGTGCAATTAGATAGGCATGTATCTTTTCATACCAAGCACGTGGTGCTTGCTTTAAACCATATAATTCCTTCTTTAACCTGCACACCTAGTTTTCATGCCTTTCTACACAAAGCCACAAGGCTAAAAAATACACACTTCTTCATGCAAATCACCATTCAGAAATGCAATTTTAACGATGTACATTCCAACCATGATGAGCTGCAAATGCATAGATGCTATGAGCAGTAGTCATTCGACAAGTAGGTGCAAAGATCTCATCAAAATCAATTCCTCTTTTGTGTGCATAACCCTTTGCAACAAGCCTAACCTTATACGTGTCAATTGTTCCATCACGCTTATGCTTAAGCTTGTATACCCAGTTAGTGCCAATGGCCTTCTTGCAAGGAGGCAAGTCACATAAAGACTAGGTACCATTTTTTATTATAGCATCATATTCACATTGCATAGCAACCATCCAACTTTTTTAGACATTTGTGCTTCATCAAACAAAAGAGGCTCATTCTCATCACAGAGACTAGAGGAAGCCATATCATAGTAATATGATGCAAAACAAGCACTAGGAGAGCCAAAATGAGTATGATATGATAGAGGTGCATCTAATTTGTTATCATGCAAAGTCTACACTAGCCATTTTGGTGTAGTTTTAGCCTCCTAAATATAAGCTCTCTCGTCAACAAGTGCATCATGCAAATCTGCATCAGAAATGGAATGATCTTGATGATACAGATAATAGGCTTTGCTTTACGAATTATACCCAATAAAAATCCATTTCACTCCTTTATCATCCAATTTTCGGCATTGTTGTTAAGGCACTAATTCATATGCGAAACAACCAAAAACACATAGATGAGCAATAGCTAGTTTGCGACCATGCCAAGCGTCATATGGAGTGATAGATTATAGCGCTCTACTGGGACACCTATTAAGTACATATGTTGCACACACAATAGCTTCAAGCCAAAAACTATGTGGTAAAGCCTAACTCTTGACCATACACCTCACCATCTCCATGAGTGATATGTTCTTCATTTCAACAACTCCATTTTTTTGAGGTGTATTTGGCACTATACTCTGATGTTTTATCCCACGTTGAGCCTAAAATGCATTAAATTCAGAGGATATATATTCTTGCCCTCCATTAGAATGGAGGGTGCCCTTTTTACATGCTAACAGATTTTCAGGCAAGACCAAAAAATTGTTTGAAGCATAGAAATACTTCAGACTTGGCCTTCAATGGATATATCCATGCATGCTTGGAAAAATCATCGATGAAAGCCAACAAGTAAAGATAGTTCCCAGAAGAAGTTTTCTACATAGGACCACTAACATCACTATGAACAAGCTACAATTTCTGAGTAGCTCAAACTGAACCATCTTTTGGGAAGGAGGAATGCTGCATTTTGCCCAAAATACAACCTTCACATTCATGTTTACTAGGTGCCTCAAGTTTTGACAAAGAGGACACCATTTCAGACTTTTGCAGGCATAACAAAGTAGAAAAATTCAGATTACTAAATCATGCAAGCCAAAGCTTTTCATCTAACATAGTCTGAGAATCATGTATTGCACATGCTGAATCATTCATAGTCTATGAACTTATATAGCCCACGACATAAAATGCCAGAAGCAATAATCATGTCGACGTTTCACAGATCATGAATTGTACATCTATCATCAACAAATTTCACAACCAAGCCAATCTTGGCTAATGCAAAAACTGATAACAAAATTTTCTTGATCCCTAGCACGAAAAAAGCATCTGACAATGTAAAAGAACTACCATCAGCAGTAGTCAGAATGATCTTACCAACTCCCATAATAGGATAAGAGGAGTTTTTGGCACATGTGATAATATTCCGTGTAGAGGCAGGCTCATGTGAAGTGAAGAAATTGTGCTGTGAGGTAATATGTTTGGTTGCCCCACTATCAAAGTAAACATATAAGTCTACTTCAGACATACGCTGTTCAGAAGAAGAGAGGTCAAAAGTGCCGACAATAGTAAACACCCATTCTTCATTCTACACTAGATTAGCAGACTCTGTTTTTGGTGTAGAGGCCTCTACAACAACCATTCCAACCTCTTTTTTCTTTACCTCTTTTGCAAACAATTTTGGACAGTTCTTTATGACATGATTGTTTCCTTTATAGTACTTACAAAACTATTTTTGCTTTTTGATTTCTCCTCATCTTTGTCTTCCTTCTTTGAATGTGTAGTATTTATAGATTTCTACTTACTAGTAGATGAGCTCCATTTACCTTTGCCCTTCTGACTAGCTAGGAAAGCTTGATCTGCAATATGCATAATGGACCTATTTTAGCTAGATTAATCTTCATGTAGAAGAATAGAGACTAACTCCTCAAATGTTAAGGCATTTGGATTTCCTTTCATCATCAAACAAAGAGTAGAAGCAAAACTTTGGTATGAATCAGGAAGACCATTCAGAATAGTCTACACAAGTGAGCTTTCAGGCAAGACTTTATGAGCAGAAATTAATTGTTCCCTCAAATCTTTGATCTTTGTTAGAAAACTATCCATAGAATCACCTTCATTCATATTCTCACTTTCCAACTGTTTTTGGAGGTACGCAACATTAGCCTCATTCCTAGCCTGGTACAATGTGGTAAGTGTATCCCAAGCATCCTTAGCTCTTATACAAGAGCAAATGTGAGGAATAATGGCACATTTGACAGACAAGGTTATCAATGCATGTGCCTAAGCATCTATGCTATCCCAATGAATTTTCTCTAAAATAGGTGCAACCAAAATTGTAACACGAACAGGAATATGCAGAATAACCAATCTTTTCCTCCATATCTTTTTGAAATTTCCTTTTTTCTTCTTTCTCTTGGAGTAAACGAATCATATTTAGCAGATTTTGGTGGGAACGTTATTGAGGATTCTTGCATCATCCGAATAGTCTCAAAAATCTTTGCTTGAGCCCTAAGAACAATTTGGATAGGGATACATTCCTTTGAATTCCTAGTAGTAACAATGATCTCCACATATTAAGAGGAGTGTAGATGGAATTTTGAGGGTTATGGAGAGGATCATTAATGAGGTCTTCCTTCCCACATTCTTCACACAAGGCAATAATGCTCTTGGTAAAGAGCTTAGGTGGGTGAGGATAATCTCTCAAGAAATTATCTTCTCCACATTTGTAGCATGGACAACTTATAGTTGGCATACGCTTATTGTGCTCATTGAGAAATGGCACTCTTTTCAACGTAATAAATTATTGCATCATTTGTATTAGTCTAGCCTTGGTTTCTATTAGTGTATCTAGTGTAGTAAGATTCCTCCTAGTACCATCTCCCTTCACTATGAATATACCGAATATGGATTATCTATCAGATGTATGATTTCTTTGAATAGAAAAAAGTTGTGCCTCGATCTTTTGCTTAGTGCTCCTTCTGTGTTTATCTTCTTGAGGAATGCTTTTGTACAAGTCTAATTCTATATCTAACTGACCTTTGTACAAGTTTTTAGAGCCTAATTTTAATGAGGATGAGATAATTTTAAGTAGGAACATTTACATGTGCAAAGAGAAGAAGTGAAGATAGGTACAGGTGGAAATTCGATGGTTAATGTTTTGATGAGATCTCCCTCCATAATGTAAATTTTTGAGCAAGTAAGCACTCATTCTTTAAGTTGACTGGTAAGCTATTTATGGCTAAAACAATTTGGATAAACGGGGTCTATTTTGGGAGAACCATGAACAGTTTCCAACATAGGTACATTGTTTGGAGGAAATCTTAAGATCTAGTGATTCTTTTGGAGAGATTTAACTTGGAAAAGATGCACAACATTAGGCAACACCTCATATAAAGTTTCATTGAAAAGTTTACACATTTGATGAGTCAATGAGTGGATTAAGTCCAACAAACTTTTTTGTGTAATAAGTTTCTTCACAATTAACTCAAGTCTTGATAATTTGGCATTAGTTTTCCAAAATTGGTTGAGGTTATGAGTTGTTCTTGATATAGAAGTGTTCTAACATCAAGAATAACTTGTTCTTTTTGGAGATTAAACATCTCCATCACTACTAACTTCACTTTCAGGTCACTGTGCCGATGGGTTGATTCAAGAGAATGGAATTCATTAATTCTTTGTTCTTAGTATGTAGATTGTGTTCTTTGTCCATGTGAACTTTTATTTGATTTTCTAATAACTTGCTTTGAATGTGCCTCTCATTGTAGTCCTAGGGCTTGTACTCGCTTCTTCCACTTTATAGCAATACCTTTCTTTTTCTTGGGTACTATTGCAGACTTGACGTATTTTGACATTTTGGAAATAGAAGGCATTAGTTGTAAACACTCCTTCATCCTTAAAGCTTGATATATCAGTAGGGTCAAAGCAGAGCTTTCATTTAAAAACTTCCTATTTTCCCATTTCTTTTTAGCTTCAAATAGCCACTCTTGGACATATGGGGTTAAATTGATTCGATTGTCGACCTGCTTGATTACATGTGACAATAGTTGCACTACCACGTTCTATGGAGCTGTGTATCTATAAATATTGGAGAAACAAAAGTGTTGGTGTAGTTGTCTCACTTCCTTTTCTATGTGGATTTGATTGATATCTAGGAATGTTCTATGTCGATTCACTCATTAGCTGCCTTGCTCAACTCATGAGTGAATCTAATATATTGTGACTCTCCATTTCTATCTAGCACAATGGCTTCAGGGACAGATGGCATGTCGAGTGCTAGATATAGAGTATTCATCACTTGCATGCACCTTTGAAAGTCCAATTTGTATTCTTGGAGCGGTCTTTACCTCCTTGTAGTATC
Organism: Ceratopteris richardii; assembly: GCA_020310875.1. NCBI lineage: Eukaryota > Viridiplantae > Streptophyta > Polypodiopsida > Polypodiales > Pteridaceae > Ceratopteris > Ceratopteris richardii. The sequence continues at coordinate 196,156,217 of CM035414.1, read as the reverse complement.
TGTGGCTGCTCCTTGGTGACCTTCAATGTTGTCTTGGGTATCCATATTTGATTTCTTGAAGGTTGATCTACCATCAACTTCTTTGGTATGAAACGAAGTACAAAATTATAGACAAAAAAATCAAACCCATAGCTCAACCATTACCTCAAGGAAGTAATGGAAAAATTATTGATGTGAAAAATGATCCAGCTCTTCGGGATAAGAGAAACATAGGACAGACATTTATGGATGAGACAATCAAACAAGTGAAAATTGGTAGAGATGATGAATTTCTTTTGCTAGCAGAGAGAGATAAATTTGAGAGAGTCATACGTAGCCATGGAAAAGCCTTTACTATGTATCCTCATGAGATTGGTTGTGTAGATCCTAAGCTAGTTGCACCCATGATAATCTTTACTATTCCACATATTCCATGGAATCTTCGTCCTATACCAGTTCCAAAGGCTCACTTACCTGAGCTAATGAAACTACTTAAGGAGAAGATAAACATGAGAATTTTAGAGCCATCTTTTGCACCTTACTCAAACAGATGGTTCACTGTGCCTAAAAGAATGGGAAACTACATTTTATTCAAGATCTCCAACCTGTCAATAAAGTCACCATTGAGTTTGTTGAATCATTTTCAGGACATTCTATCTATTCAATGGGTGATTTATATTCAGGATATGACCAATTCCAATTAGCAATTGATAGTCGTGATATAACCACAATGAAAACTCCTTTAGGCTTAGTGCGAATGTGTACTTTACTTCAAGGAGCGACTAATTCTATGGCTCATATGATGAGTGCTATGAATATGGTCTTACATGATTTTACCCCTCATATAGCCATGCCATTCATTGATGATATTCCAATTAAAGGGAGTGAGGAACGTGCAAAGGACATTACTTTAGATTCATCTGGATGTTGTAAATTTGTTCTTGACCATATTTCTGATTGTGAAAGAATATTTCAACGATTTGAAGAGGTAGGTCTCACATTTTCCATAGAGAAATCTGTTTTTGGTGTCAACAAGGTGCTTATTGTTGGACATTTATGTGGCCATTATGGTCGAAATCCATACCCACAAAAAGTTGATGCCATTAGCAAGACTTTTGAAACATGTAACAACATGAGTGAGGTACGTAGATTTCTTGGTGCTTGCATCTTTTATGTTATTTGGATCCCACACTTTGCTCATGTTGCTGATTGTCTCTATGACTTGTTGAGGAAGAAACGAAAATTTATTTGGACTGACAAACACACTCAATCTATGCGTAAATTGAAGAAATTATTGCTTGAAGCTCCCATCCTTAAGCGTGTAGACTATTCTGCTAACAAACCTATTATATTGACTGTTGATACTAGTCCTATTGGTATAGGTTGGGTCATAAGTCAAGATGATAGTGAAGGGAATAGATATGCAATTAGGTTTGGTGCCAAAATTCTACATGAAACACAACAAAAATATCCACAGATCAAACGAGAACTATGGGGTATGGTAACAGCTTTGAAAACAGACAAAGAATATTTCATTGGTGCAAATGTCAAAGTTGAAACTGATTGTTTGCCTCTCATTGGAATGATAGCGAATTGTTCATCTCCTGATATAGCCATGCTTAGATGGATCTCATATATTAAGTTCATAAATCCTGAGTTAGTTCATATTTCAGGTAAGTCAAATTCAATTGCTGATATGTTATCAAGAGCTAGATTTGATGACCTTGAAAGTGATCTAATAAAGAATATGAACTTAATTGATTATGTTCCACATATATACGAGTATGAGCAATTTCATGAGTCTGAGTACGAAGATGAATGGAGAGACATAGGAAAGTATCTGAATACACTACAACCATTACCTAGCTGGACTACGAATAGATTCTGTAACATTAAGAAACGAGATTATAATTTTTTCCTACGTAACGGTTATATTTGGAGACATGCTAAGGGTAAGGTTAAGAATCCTCAATGAGTCCTAGGAAAGAGAGGTCTTCAATTGCAAGTAATGAAGGAGATGCATGAGACGTTATGGGCAAGTCATAAAGGATTTTTTGGAACATATGAAAAAATTAGAAGTGCCTATTATTGGCCTAGGATGTATGTTGACATTAGTAGCTATGTTTCTACATGTTCTACTTGTCAACTTCATTCTTCAGTCAAACATAGAGATCCGTTGCATCCTACTTATCCACCCTGTATTCACTACAAGTGGGTAGTAGATCTTGTAACTATGCCTAAAGGTATTGACAATATGCGTTACATTGTACATGCAAGAGAAGACTTAACTAATCATGTAGAGGGACGTGCACTACGATCTAAGACCACATCCAATGTTTGCAAATTCTGGCTTGAAGATGTCATAAGTCACTTTGGGTACATAGAGAAAGTAGTTGCCGATCGTAGTTGCCGATCGTGGAGAGTTAAATGCGAGAGAAGCTAAAGAGTTCTTTGAACATCACGGTATTTATTATTCTAAAGATCAACAACTTGAAAACTCATTTCTTGTGATGAATCTAAGCAACAAGGAAGGTGAAGAAGGTGATCATTTATTCTACATAGATTCATGATGTTCATATCATGTTGTGAGTAACATGGATCTCTTATTTGACTTGGCAAGTCCAAAGAATAGACATGAACTACAAACAGGGGAAGGCAGAATGCATAATGTGGAGAATATTGGTAATGTTAAAGCTTCCAATGGTAGGACAAACATTTTGAGCAAGGTACTCTATGTTCCTACAATTACAAAAACCTAATAAGTGTAGGCCACATAGTTGATAAAGGATTGCAAGTTAGGTTCACCCAAAATGGATCTTTTGTAGAAGATCCATGTCAAGGTTTCAAAAAGATAGCTAGAGGTCAGAAGCATGGTGGGATCTTTTCTTTTGAAGTACTTGAAACCAAGAACATAACTCTTTTCAATTTTGGGTCTCAAACTATAAGTGAGCTTGAAGTGTGGCATAAGAGGATAGCACATGTGAATGAAATAACCTTGAAGGATATACAGAGGGATCAAAGTGTTATGGGACTGCCAAACACATCAAAGCAACACATGACCAACAGATGTGATGCATGTTGGATTGGGAAGTCAAGGCTACATCCACAACAACCTATTGGACTTAGTACATACAAATGTATGGGGGGAAATCCAAGAACCTTCTTTGGAAAGATCAAGTTATTATGTCTTTTTTATTAATGATCATAGTAGATGGACTCAAGAAACTCATATCTGATGGAGGGGAGAATACTTCTCAAAGGAATTTGATGAGTCCTCATAGGTTAAAGGTATTAAGTGGGAAGGACTACCCGGTACTCTCCTGAGTGGAATTGCGGAGAGAAGAAACAAGAAATTGGTTGGATCAGCCAGAACAATGCTTGAAGAGAACAAGTTGCGACATTATTTATGGGTAGAGGCTATTTTGAGTGATGTGTACCTTTACAATAGAATTACATCCAAATGACTTCAAGGTATGACTCCTTATGAATCATGGCATTAAAGAAGACCTATTCCAGGACATTGCAAGGTGTTTGGTTGTTTAGCTTATGTTCATGTACCTTCAAAAAATTTAGTTAAGTTAGATGAAAGGGCAACTAAGGGAGTATTTATTGGATATGCTTCAAGTCAGATGGGTTAGAGGTTCTACAATCCTTCAACTAAGAAATTCACTACAAGTAGGGATGTTGTGTTTGAAGAACATAGGTCTTGGCATGATGAAGACAAATAGAAGGTAACTTTACCGCTCATCTGGATTCTTGTTTCTATCAATTAGGAAGAAGCATGATTGTTGCAGAGTGAAGAAGAGCAAAAGGCAGAGAAAAAGAGGGGTCCCAAATTTTTTTCCGATTTGGACACTCTATTTTTGTATTATAACCATTTTTGTAACATATTTTCCATTGTAAATCTAGAGGAGTCCTCTAGATGCATACCCATAGAGATTAGTAGCTTACCCATGTAAATTAGTAGGAAATTAGCCTTTTAGTGAATAAAGTGCCGGTCTCTTGTGTGAAAGGACCATTTTTAGGGCACATGTATATAAGTCATTTGTGACCCTTTATAAAGACTTTTGGCCATTGTGAGAATCAAGAGCACAGAATTTCGAATTTGTGTCTTCTCCTCTCTGTATCATCTTTTGTGTGAGCTTGTATGCATGTGTGTTGCTTGAAAAGAGTATTAGGAAGTGTTGTCTATCCATGAAAGTGTTTTTTTGCTGTTGTTAAGGTGTGTGTGAGGTGTAGGAAGTGCTAAAGTGTAGGAAGCTCATTCCCAACGACTCCGTATTTTGCTCATAACTTGAAGTAGAAGCGTCAGAATTGAGTGAACATACTAGTATTGGATGCGTCTTCTCAAGAGCTTCAAAATGCATATGCTACTTGCTATATTCGGAGTTCGGAGCTGAGAGAAAAGCTCAATTTACTGCTGGCTACTGCTCCAAGTATCGTGACACCATGATTGATAGTTGAAGCTTGTTTGGATTAGACTTAGACTTACTTGCACTCATTAGGGAAGCTCATTTGCATTGATCATCATTTGAATGCATGTCTTCATACACTCGGCTAGCTTTTGATACTCCTCAGATTGATAAATAAAGCATGAATCCCCATTATATGCACTTGAGGGAGATCGAGGTATAGTCTCTTTCTCCACAAGTCCCTAAGTTGGTTCTTAGGTACACACGTTTTTGGCGCCGTTGCCGGGGAGTGTCAAATCAAACTGAGGCATTCGTGTGATGGTAAGTAGCTTTTAACATTGAAGCGAGTAGAGGAGTTGTGAATTTCTCTTCTTTGGTAAGTCACACTCATCTGCACTTACTACTTCTCACTCTTGAAGTGTGTGTAGTGAGTTATTAGTCTAGGGAAGTGAGGGCAGTGAGTAGAGTAGGAGGAAGAAGGGAGCAGTAGGAAGATAGAATAGTTTCCAACCTCTTTTCTCTTTTTCTTTTCAACCTTTTCATTAGGAAGAATTTTTCAAAAAGTATAAAAACCCAAAAAACTTGTCTTCTAAACTTCACTTGTCTCCAAGCAAGTATCGAGAGAGAGAGCGGGCAGTCGAGTATCGCGATCTGAGATTAGAGAGCTTGGAGCCACGCAGAGCAAGAGTGAGTGTTAGAGGAGCTTAGAAGGAGACTCCAAGGTGAGCATTTCAGCCTGATACTCATCACCTTCAGTTAAAATCAATTAACTTAGCCAAACGATCTGCGGTAAATATCGTGAAGGCCATCCCAGGGTAGAGAAGGATTATTTTTCTGATCTAGGCTAGAGGGGAAGGTAGATACACTCTAAGAACATATGTATGTACTCAAGATCCAAAAAAAACTTGCAAAAAATTGAGAAAGTGTCAAGTATCGTGTTCTCCCACAGTTGAGGTATCGCGATACCTAGGTATCGTGAACTCTTGTGGTCGAGTATCGCGACACTTGCAAGACATCGAATATCGTGTATCGCTGGGAAATACTCGCGATACGTATCAGATATCATGTATCCTGTATCATGATTTTATAGCAATACCTCTCAAGTATCGTCTATCGTGAAACTTCAATCACGATACGTGTGACATATCAAGTATCGTCGGGAATTTTCTCGCGATACTTGTGGACGATCGAGTGTCATGGAAATTTTATGATGGAATATCGTGTATTGTGTATCGCAGATTTTTTATCACGATACAGGTCAAGTATCGAGTATCGTTCATTCACTCGTGATCTTGGTCAAGTATCGGGTATCGTATTCTTCAAGTATCGCGTTTCCTGAAGTATCATGTATCGAGTTTTTTCAGTATCGAGGAATTCTGAGGCGATACTTCTCGAGTATTGAGTATCGTGGTTTTTGTTAGGGTCAAGTATCGTGTGTTGTGACTTCTTGATCAGCCTTATTTCAACCACATATCCCCTAGAATCCAGACTCTTAGTAAAGAACTCTAGGATTTGGAGATTAACCAAGTGAGACTGGAACTTGTCAATTGAATGAACCTAAGATCTGGAAGAACCCTAAGAAGCCGAAGAAGTGTGATTTCCTCTGTAGGAAGTGTAGAAGAACCAAGTAGCCATTCCCAGTATTCTGAAACCTCTAGTGAGTCAGAGGAAGAAATTCCCATGGCTTCAGATGACATGCAAAACACAGTACCAATGATTGGCATGATGTCAATCATTGAGGGTGAATATCGGACATCTTTAGAATATGTGAACACCAACCAACATGAGATACCTATCTACCTAGATGGTCTAAATCGATCAGTGGCCAGACTGAAGAAAGCTTCAGATGCTTACATAGTGCCTAGGCCAGCAGTTAAGTATGCAGGAGGGTTTTATATGGACAAAAGGGATATTTAGTACGTTGTTACAGAACACCCTGAAAGTATCAGCAAACAAGGGGAAGAAGATAATGCTCATAACCTTAATGCAGAGGGACATGAAGAGCAAGTGAGCACCCCTAGACGGAGATCAACTGTTGTTAGGGTTTGGAGAGGAGACCTAGTTCCCCAAGATGATTCCCTAATGAATGTGTATTTGATCAATGGAATGGAGCATCTCCTCAGAGCCCACTCTTCATTATGGGAAGTGGCCCCTAAGCCAGCTACTGTCTACGAGTTACAAGATCCTGAATTCCCCACGAACATCACATATTTGGACAAAAACCATAGGAGGTACTGGTCTCTAACGGAGTTAGAAAGAGCAGGGTTGAAATATCAGAACACTCGAGTGTTTCCTCTTAGGGATCAAGCTACTACTTCTCAGAACCCTCAAGGAACCTTTCAAGATAATTCATATCAACATTCTAGACAAACACAACAAACACAAACCCCAGTTAGACCCCATGTGCAGTTTGCTATGCCTCCAAATAACCCTAACTATCGGCCTCAGCCACATGTTGACCCAAGGAATAGAATCCTTGTTCCAGATAGACCACCTGTAGTAAGAGGACCTGGTATACCAATAGGAAGACCAGTTTTCCCGGTGATACCTAGACCACCTGAAGCAGGAAGAAGATTAAGGCCTATTCAAGTTACCAAATGCATGAGAAACCATTATGATGGCTCTAGTGAACCTTACAATCATATAGCTGAATTTAAGCAAGTAATCAGAGCCGAACAAGTGGAAGATTTTTTTATCCAATATCAATCCTTTGGTTTAACTTTGACAGACACCGCTTTAGCTTGGTTCCAGCCATTAGACCCTAATAATTTACAAAACATGGAACAAGCCTATCAAGAAACGATTGAAGAATTCACCGAATTTGGGATTAAAAACAACTCTTCATCATTGATCCATAACTTCAAGCAAGCTCCGATGGAATCGGTGAGATTGGCAGCAAGAAGATTTAAGCAGTATGTGGATAGATGTCCAGTGGAAGAGAGAGACCTACTCAAAACAAAATGGTGTCATTGTTCTTGGAGGGGTTAGTGAATGGATCATTAAGATCACTGGTATACGTGAAAAGAGTTCAAACTTTGCAAGAGTGTATGAAAGAATGTATCGATCTAGAAGATAACCTAGCAGAAGATCTGAAAATACCTCAAGGTATCGTAAAAAGTGAAGATTCCGCCAGCAGCACATCAAACCCTAAAAACAATGTAGAGGAAATTGCTGACTTAGTAGCAAAGAAATTGAACGTTCAAGGACATAGGAACTACCCCTACAACCCAATGAGAGTACCCATGCTTAGACATTGTATGCACTGTGGAGGTGATCATCCTTCTCAGTTGTGCACGAGGGGAGTAGTCCCACCACCTGCTTATGCTTACAATAGACCACCTGTCTTGGGCCCTCTACAATATTGCAACATAGAACAAAAATACACGAATCACAACGCAGAAAATTGTCCTTACAATAGACAGTCAAGATCGGTACCACCTCTTATGAGACCTTATGGATACCCTCAGAGAGAGCAAGGAGGAGAAGCCGTTAGATATCCCACATATCAGCAGCAGGCACCATTACCATGACCTTACACTTATCAAAGTTACACTCAGCCACAACCGGTGTTAGGGCAACAACCGCCCCATCCTCAGAATGTTGTCCCAGTGAAAATGGCTCAACCTGAAGAAAACTTAGAAAGAGCAATAGTTCCAGCCACACCTTTGACTAGTAATGAATCATACGACTCATGCTATGACCATAGTCAAGGAAACTATTTCACTTATGAGAGCTCTATGATAGAATATGGACAAATGTACGAACCCTATGCATATGGCATGGAAGCACCAGATAATTCTTACGGATATGAGCAGGATTAGGTGTCATTGATGTACACAGCTCACAGAGCACCCATACCCCCTCGACCTATGAACAAACCGCCTGTACCTAGAGGACCATGTTATAGATGCGGAGGTGATCATTATATCAGAGAATGTACACTACCAAACCCACCACCACTACAGCGAGTCTGGGAAGGATACTGTAGTGATTGTGGTAAAGAACACCTTTTTAGAGATTTCCCCAAAAATCCCAACAAAGTTAACTCGAACGTGCAAATTAATGTGATAGAAGTAGTAGAGTCATCAGGGAGTGATAAGGAATACACCGTACCATTGAAAGTAATAACATGGGCCAAAGCTAGAGAGACCCCAGAAAAAACTGGAACAGACGATCGAGCCGACAGAGAAGTAAACATACCTACACCTCAAATAGTTGAAGACTCGGAAGATCCTCGGAAAAGTGTTACAAGTAAACAAACACACAGATGGAAGAACCGTAGAGACAGGATAAAGGAAAAGAAACTACAATAAAAGAAGGAAAATGAAAAGAATGAACAAGATCAAAAGGAAAAATCAAAAGTGGAAGGATAAATTCGGAAAGGAAAGTCTAAAAAAGAAGAGGTAGGATCAGTTTTGGCAGATCCCATGCCAGAAGAGTTAGCCATGTGGATCCAGGCATACTAGGCACGAATCACAGCAGGACCAACCATTGAACAACATGAAAAGGAATATCCTAGAGGTGACTTAGAGAAAGAAAGGTTGGAGATTTGCAAGAAATTAATTGAAGTAGCTCAACAGACCTTAGAAAAACCTGTCTATAGACTACCCAATTCACGAATTTCCGAAAAGGAATTCCAAGAGTGTGTCATCCCTAAGGATCCTGAGAAAGGAAAAGAAGGTGAGACACATAGTGGAAATCACTGCGAGGATAAAAGGGAAGGATCCATTGTCCCCGAAGTAGATGGAAAATAGCTCAAAGACTTGTGGGCAAGAGTCCAAGAAGACAGATGGAAGAAAGTGGAAGGAATAGAACCACCCTTTGAGGAGCTGGAAGCAAAAGGTGAAACAGAAGATTCAATACCTGAACTGAATTTAGAAGGATTATTACAAATTGATCAAAGTGACAAAGAAGATGACAGTGTAAAGGTTTTGCCAAATTACACAGGGGAATACCAACATAATTCTGAACTATATTGCATTCCTTCAATAAGAAAAAAAGAGCAGAACCCTTCAATCCAAACATCGGACATCATCCAACACCTTAGAAAGATAAAAATCCCTTGTACTCTGACATTGGAAGAACTGTTGAAGGTCAAACCACATTTGAAGGAGAAATTGACCATCCAATTAGAGACCAAGTCAAAAGAGAAGGAGATGCCTGATGAAGCGGCCACAGTCAAAATCCCAATCAATAAGGTTGGAGATTTCAATGAGGAAGATGAAAGAAATACATTTCTACCAATTACTTATAGGGGTTACACTACTAAAGCTATCTTAGATTCTGGAGCTGGAGTAGGAATCCCGACTAAAGAAATCTGGGAAAAATGGGGAAAACCAACTTTGAGACCAACTCGCATGAAGATACAAATGGCAGATGGACACATTGAACGACCCTTGGGATTATTGGAAAAGGTAAACTTTACTACCTATGGAGTTGAATTCGAGCACACCTTAGCGATCTGTCAATTTGAAAGGGCTAGCAATTACGAAAATGATACTTGGAAGACCCTTCATGAGACCGCTAAAGGTAGTGCAAGATTGGGGAAAAGACGCAGTATACTTACAACATGAAGGAACCACAACAAGAATAAATCTCCACACATACACATATCAAGATGTTCCTCCCTTGCAATGGAATCAGATTCATAAGGAGGAAGATGAGCAGTCGATTCATAGCATAGGTTCAAGCGACCAATCATGGATGAACGAAGACACTCATCTATGGATATGCCAAACTACGAAAAAGGAAGAGGATAGGAGGAAAGGATGGTAGCAAAGGCAAGGAGTTGTTAGATCTGTACAAGATCCAGCTTACATGCCTCAAATATTCCTAGACAAAGAATTCGAACCTCACGGTTGGATGGAGATTTCAGCCACTCTAGATGTGTGTGTAAACGAAGAAGTGATAACCATGAATGAATGCATTGATGAGGAAGGTTATGATGTTAGTCTATACGTGGTAGTTCTTCAAGAGGCGGAAGAAGGAGAAGTAATTGAAAAAGAATGGAAGGAGGATTACGAGAGCATTGAAATGGAGCAAGATAAAATGGAAACAGAAAGTGGAAATCAAGAAGTAAGTGTCATAACTAATGAAATAAATCAAGAAATGACACAGGAAGAAGAGCTTGGATTAGATAAAGAACAAGAAGATGGAGAAAATAAACCACAAGATCAATTTGAAGTGCCTGCCCACTTCAAAAAATATGAAGTAGAAGAGAGGAAAATTGCTATTCAAATGCCGAAACGAGAAGCACAGCCAGGAATAGCATATGATAACAAAGAACAGACCAAAAAAATAGTAGTAGCCTTAGAGGAAGGAGAAGAACGATATACTTTTATAGGTCAAGATGTCTCATTGGAAGAAGAGCAAGAGTTAACACGACTCATAAGGGAATATAGGGATGTCTTTGCTTGGACATATAAGGATTTGAAAGGAGTAGATCCTTCTATTTGTGCCCATAGAATCCCTATGACATCTGAAGCTAAACCTTCCAAACAAAGACCATACACATATAACGATGTTTACTCAACAAAAATCAAGGAAGAGATCGATAAGTTGTTAGATGTTGGGTTCATTTATGAGATCGAACACACGGAATGGGTGTCACCTTTGGTGGTCGTGCCGAGAATGGTAAGTTAAGAGTATGCATTAACCTGAAAAAAGTAAATGTTGCCACCATAAGGGATAGTTACCCATTACCCATCACGGATCATCTTCTGGAAAGGGTGGCAGGGAAGGAAGTTTATAGTTTTTTGGATGGCTTTTCAGGGTATAATCAGGTAGCCATGGCTCCTGAGGACCAACATAAAATAGCCTTTGCCACTGAATGGGGAGTATACGCTTTTAGGGTTATGCTTTTTGGTCTAACCAATGCCCCAACCACTTTCCAAAGATTGATGTGCCATGTATTCATAGAATTCTTGAGAAAGAGTATGGAGGTATACGTGGATGATTTATGCACTTATTCAGCTATACGATCAGAGCATATCCCTGAACTAGGAAAGATCTTTGCCAAATGTCGACAATATATCCAGAAAAGTGCGTCTTCATGGTGTGACAAGGAAAAATATTAGGACACATTGCCTCTAGAAATGGAATTTCAACTGATGAAGACAAAATCAAAGTAATTCTAGATTTACCGAGACCAAAGACTGCTAAAGAAGTACAAGCATTTATGGGACATTGCGGATACTACCGAAGATTTATACACATGTATGCCATAATCGCGAGACCTCTTTACACATTATTATCTTAGTTTAATTGGACAAAAGAATATGAAAAAGCTTTTAATGAATTGAAGAGTCGATTGATTTCAGCACCAATCCTTCGAGTACCTAATTGGAACAAACCATTTCACATTCATGTGGATGCTTCCAAGTTTGCCATTGGTTGCATCTTAGCTCAACCCCCAGATACAGCAAAGTTAGACCACCCTATAGCCTATGCTAGTAGACAATTGAATCGAGTAGAACACAATTATACCATGATCGAGAGAGAAGGTTTAGGGATGGTGTACCCAGTAAAAAAGTTTCGACACTACTTATTGGCAAACAAATTCAAATTCTTCATTGATCATCAAGCCCTATTGTACTTAGTCAATAAGCCGTGTAATACCGGACGACTAGTACAATGGTTTCTGCTATTGATGGAATTTGACTTTGAAGTAGTAGTCAAGAAAGGGAATACCCACATTAGAGCCGAGCACTTATCAAGAATGACACATGGAGAACCACCCATAGGAGTACCTGATGATTTGCCAGACACTTACCTGTTTAATCTCGAAGTATGTCCCCAATGGGCAGAAAAGTTGATCCCGATACTCACATATGGACCGAAACATGGGATCACACCAAACCGAAATCAAGATCTATGGAAGACCAAAAATCTTCATATCATTGCTGGAACCCTATATCACCAAGACTCAAGTGGATTACTCATGAGATGCGTAGAAGAGGAGGAACAAGAAATGTGGCTTCAAAAAGCATATGTAAATCAATGGAAAACTCATTTAAATGCGAACGGAACATGGCAAACACTGAAGAGATTAGGCATATATTGGCCAACCGTGCAGAGGCATACACATAACTATGTATCAGTCTGCCCAACTTGTCAAGAACGAAATCCAAAAGAGAACTCTACGTTATGCTACTCCACAGTGGCACCAAGGTGGAGCATGCCTCTGGTAAAGTTCTTGAAGACCCAAGAGTACCCGGAAGGAGCCACCCTAGCAAGGAAACTTGCACTCACAAAGCAAAGCAAGGACTACGCCCTTATAGGAAAACAACTCTTTAAGCGAGGAAGAGACAATCATTTATGAATGTGCATTCATGAAGACGAGTATCTTGCTGTCTTAGGGATGGCACATACAAGAGCTGCAGGAGGACATTTCTCTGCAGATAAAACTGCAAAAATGATTCTCTTTGCTGGAATGTGGTGGCCAACTCTACATCAAGATGCAGCCACATATGTGCAACGATGTGATACTTGTCAACGAACGAAATATCCAATTAGAAGGGATGAAATGCCACTAAAACCCATGATGAGTGCTAGAGCCTTTACTAAATGGGGAATGGATTTTATAGGACTTATTAGCCCACCAGCTAAAGGATCCCATGCTGAGTACATAATTGTAGCCACAGACTATTTGACTAAGTGGGTTGAAGCCAAAGCAACCAAGAAAAACGATGCAAGGACTACGGCCAAGTTTCTCTTTGAGAACGTTTTCACTAGATTTGGACTGCCAATAGAAATTGTGAGTGATAGAGGCACGCACTTTGTGAATGAAGTGATAGAAGCCCTACTGAATGAACTCTTAGTAATTCATAAGAAATCAGCCCCATATCACCCACAAGCCAATGGACAAGCCGAAAGTTCAAATAAAATCTTGTGCACAGTTCTCACTAAAATTGTTAACAATGGAAGATCTGATTGGGATAAACAATTACATCATGCTTTATGGGCATTCCGAGTAGCCTATAAGACCGCCATAGGAACTACTCCTTTTAACTTAGTGTACGGATAGAATGCTATTTTGCCAATTGATTTCTTAATACCCACTCTCAGAGTAGCAACAACTTATGAGTGGACTGGACATGAACTATCAGCTCAAATGGATCAAATAGAAAAGTTACATGAAACTAGGTTATAAGCAGTAGTAGGGATTTATGCTGCTAAAAGGCGACAGAAAGCCTATTTTGATGCTCATATTAAAGATAAAAATTTGAAGGAAGGAGATTTAGTTTTGGTTTATACTCTGAAACAACATGCTAAGAAACTGCAAAAAAGAGGATATGGCCCGTTAATCATCAATCGTATATCTACCAGTGGAGCCATTAGTTTAGCAACTCTAGATGGAGAAGTATTGCCAAACTATATCAGTGGGTGTCGAGTAAAAGAATACTTAGAGCCATTGACAGAAGAGTTAATGTCACATCTAATAATGGGTAAAAATAGGCGTATAGAGGAAGACAGAATACGAGAAGAAGCCAGACAGGAAGCACTAGAATGAATCAAGAGACAAAAAGAGTGGATGAGAGAGAGAGACGAGAGATATCGACAAGGAGCGAAACTCATCCCAACGGCCAATTTTAGAGCCACTGAAAACCTAGGTCAGCAAATGGCGCAACCCTATTTGAATTTGGGAGCTGGAAAAGAAGAGTACCACTTAGTGGATGCTCTCATTGATACAGGAGCTACTATAAGCTGTATCAAATTTTCATTGACTCAGAAACTTAAGCAAGAATTACGCCCATCTAAGGCACAACTCAGTGGAATAGGAGGGAAAATTACTCAATGTATAGGTGAAATTACTTTACCTCTACATCTCAGAAACAACACGATGGAACAAAAACTTTTAGTATGTCAGGATCAAGATTTATTAGAAGAGCTTGTGTTAGGTCAAGATTGGATATATGAATATGAAGTGACTATTCAGTTCGCCCTAGGATACATCTCGGCCAAGATAGGACCTCGGGAAGTATTCAGCATGTTAGATGAACGACCTATCCAAGCCAAATGCATAGACCTAAGAGCTCATTCAAATGAACTTGATGATGACTGTATGTTCGCTCGCACTATGGAATCCCCTTCATCGAGTAATTCATGTGAGGATACACCGAATCTCGATTGCACACAATCTTCTAACCCAGTAAATCACATGAGTAGTACTCTATCCAATAGTAGCCTCAATGAGGAACCGAGCACAAGAAAGACTAGTCCTCAGGACTATCACAAATCTGCACACATTAGAATATACCCTATTCCTCACACCTGACAAGCTTGGATCAGAAAAGATCAAGTGACAGAATATTTTCAACAACAAAACCACTCGCGACATCGAAAACAACAACAGAACAAGAATGCAAGCCATGTTGGACGTCTAGAAACACCAAAGGTTACTAAAGTATGGCTACCGAAGAAGGTGATAGCCGCCCAGCCGACCCGAACACAAATATGGATTCCCAAGTCATGTGCTCAAATAACAAACATCAAAAAGGACAAGCCAAGTGTAGCTCAAGCGTAAGCACCACCTCCTTTACTTGTCAATCCGCGGAGACGTGAGGACCGGTATGAAGACCACGAGCAAGTGAAGGCACAAGTGCGTGAGTGAAAGCACACAAACATGCAGACACATACACACACACGCGCACAAAGTAAGATCAAAGAGAGGAACAATGGAAAGCTTAGATTGCAAAAGAGTTCTCTTGAAAAAGTTCTATTCTCTAACAAGCCAACCCCAAAAATGAGCTCTCTAGCTCTTTTTATAGTTTTTTGACTAGTTTTGGCCCTGTCCAGACCTAGTGTCCGGCCTAGTTAAAAATTAGGTTCCAGGGCTTATTTGAGGGCTCAAACGAAGTCTAAAAATTATGAAAATTGGTACGATGGTACTTCTAATATCCTCAAGCTCGAGGACTCCTCGGCTTGAACAAAATGGAGTTACTAAAAATAGATAATGATATTTACAATGGTTTTTAGTGATGAAAATCACTATTTTTGTAGGGGATTCTTCTGAAAATT
Organism: Ceratopteris richardii; assembly: GCA_020310875.1. Classification (NCBI taxonomy): domain Eukaryota; kingdom Viridiplantae; phylum Streptophyta; class Polypodiopsida; order Polypodiales; family Pteridaceae; genus Ceratopteris; species Ceratopteris richardii. Next base: position 196,140,807 of record CM035414.1, on the reverse strand, counting down.
TGACATACACTTCTTGGAGCTCCCTACTTGCTCCCTTTCCTTGTGTGTCCACCTTTTGATGTGCTTCCATGCTTTGTCCTTGACTTTGAGCTTCAACACTCCCCCCCCTCTCGAGTCTGTCGTCCCTGACAGACCCTTGTTGGAAGGGCTGTTCTATGTAGTGCTTTGAGAGGTGGTGTCCATCCGTTGTATGAGCTAGTTCCTTGGATTCCAGCAAGAATGTGTCGTTGTGAGCTTTCAAAACTGCAAGTTGCTCAAAAGAGGTTGTCAAGAGTGATTTGGAGCAACTACTGGCTTCAATTTGCTTCCGAGATATGGATGTTGTTCCCATGACGTCCGCTAACTCTCCCAAAGATGATGTTGAGAGCAGTCATGCCAACTACTCATAATCCGTAATGAATGATGGGTAAGTGTGTTCGTGCCTGGGTTGAAAAAAGTATGTGCCTTGTGCACGGCCTTGTAATGTAGCCCTACGCATGCTTACTTGAAAAATGCATTGGAAGAAGTATGGTGCAAAAATTGCGGGTCTTGAGCTAAGTGCTCAAGGGTATGCTGACGAAGAGGTTTCTTAAACTATCATGGTGATGGTGTTTCCAGAGTAAAGATACTTACCATGGAGAAGGTTGATGGATGTTTGTCTCTTCGTGTTGTACACTCGGCCTTTGGGATGGAACATTGTTGATGAATGTCCATGTTGATTGTCCACTGATGAGATCTTTTGAGTGGTGGATCCTCTCTCCTCTTTTCAAAGCAACATTTGTCAAATACTGAGAATTGAATTGCTTTATATTCCTTGGTAAGCAACATCGGGTAACTACACCAAGCTGAGTTTCACATATTCTCTTTAGCTCACCATATGCAGGAGTCTTCTCCTCCAGAACTACCTTTTGCAGATATCTCCCTGGATGCTCTGGTACATGAAGTAGTTAAGCATCACTCAAGTTGCGGACCTTCAAGCTCTTCATTCCTACCATGGTAAGAGAAAATCATAGTTGTAGATGCCATGTTCATGCCAAATGCTTGTCATCTACCAGATAAGGCAGCAATAATCTCACTGCTGGTCGAGACACACTTCTATCCAAATTGATAAATGCCTAGTAATCAACAGTTCCACCTTCAACTAAGCATGACTCATTCATGTTTCATAAGCCATACCTGGGAACAAGCTCTGTCCCACTTTTCTTTCTCCTTTTTTTTTTTTTTTGTTTTTTTTTGGAGGAACAGGATATCACAAAACAAGAACACAAAAGTTAGTATCCATAGAAATGTTCGACATATGTCACTGTGCTCTTGTGCATGGGATTCTCAAGTGTGTCTATGCACAGCCGTGTAATGTGGCCCTATATTAATGCATACTTTGGAAATGCATGACCTGAATGGTGCAAAAGACAGGGTTGTGCAAGGAGCACATGGTTGTTGCTCGTTCGAGGCTTTCGATGTTATTTGCAGAGGTTGATGCCGACCTTGGTGGAGGTATCCATTGAGTCTCGAACTGATGTAATCCTCCTTATTGGAGTCCATTTTAGAACATCATTTGGCACTGTAGAGGTCACTTCAGGCGTCTTTCTCTTTGGATGTTTTCTGAACTGTGGTATCCAGTGTGGTTGACGCTTTGGTTCGGTGGAGGCTACTTGCACTTTTGGCTTCCAAACCCATATCCTTTTTGCATGTCTTCCTACTAATGTTGAAGAGCTGATTTGATCTTCCTTTGGTCTCTGTACGTGGTGCTTACCCTTTTCTCTTTTTGGCTTCTTTGTTGAAACCTTTTGCATGTGGGAGAACAAAGGTTGTTGTGGATGTAGGAGCTTCTCAGGTACCCACATCTGTAACTGCCCTTGTTGAGCTGCGGCTAACTTCTTAGGCACCCAAACTTGTTGGATCCCTTGTGATTGAGCTTGTCTGAGCTGCTTCCTTCGTCTTCTGGCCTGGTTGGTTTGCATGGATGGAATTTGTGGGGGCAAGGTTGGTGGTTGCTCTCCTTTGCGTACCCATATCTGCTTCATGCTCGGAACTGCTTTTTTATCGAATGGTGTCTTTCTATTTGATGTAGCAGTTGTCGTGAACGGTTGTGTTTGCTTGTGTGGTGGACTCACTACTGTGGCTACTTGATTCTTTGGAGAAGAAGAAAGATCCACCCGCCTTCGAACCTGGTCTTCCACGATTGACTCCTTCTGCATCATAGAGCTTTTGACACATACAACATCTTCTTTCATATGATTAGTCTTGGAAGAACTAAGAGAGTGTGTGGTGCCATGATTTAGGAGCATGCAGTTCTCTAATTCTAGTGTAATGCATTGTTCATGTACCCAAACTTGAAGAATTTGACTTCTTAGGTTTAAGTTAACTGCATGGTCATAGATCCAATCTTGACCCAAGACAAGTGGTTCTATAAGGTTCTCATCTTGACATACTAGCGCTTTGACTTTCATTGGAACATCTTGAAGGTAGATGGGAAGTTCCACCTCGCCCAAACAAGGGGTTTCCACACCTCCCAATCCTATGAGATAAGCTTCTATGGGATTGATGTTCAACTGCAAGTCTTGGCAGTAGGAAAGTCTAACTGCACTACTTGCTGCACCTGAGTCAATCAATGCTTTCACCGTCCTTGCACCCTTCCCTTGTCCTATCTCTATGGTCACAAAGGGTCTTCGGTCAATGACCTGAGAAGTCGCTATGCCTGACTTTTGACACATATCCATGTGATATTTTGGGGCTTTTGAGTTGACTTCTAGGCCTAATCGCCTTAACTTATTTCGCCTAATACGCTCTCTAGCCTCTACTTGTGCTTCTTCTCTCACTCTTAACTCTTCATCTTTTCGCTTCTTAGCAGTGTTGAGTCTCATTAGCATATCCTCAGTAAGAGGTTCTTGATATAGCTTGACTCTACAACCACTAATATAGTTTGGCAAGATATCTCCTTCTAGAGTGGCCAATTGAACTGCACCACTAGTGGAAATTCTATTAATGATCATGGGTCCGTATCCTCTTTTTTCCAACTTACGGGCATGTTGTTTTAGTGTGTATACCAACACTAGGTCTCCCTCTTTCAATCCCTTATCCTTGATGTGTGCATCAAAGTATGCCTTTTGCCTCTTCTTTGCAGCGTAGATGCCTGCTGCCGCTCGTAGCCTCGTCTCACCCAAGCGTTCGAGATCAAAGATCCTAGAGGACAATTCATGCCCATTCCACTCATACTCTTGTGCTACTTTTAAGGCAGGGATTAAGAAATCTAATGGTAGCACAACGTTCTGCCCGAAGACCATCTGAAATGGGGTGTCGTTGAGTACCGTTTTGTAGGCAACTCGATAAGCCCAAACAGCATGATGAAGTTGTTTGTCCCAATCAGAGCGTTTATTATTTACCAGTTTTGTCAATACGTTACAGAGGATCTTATTGGTACTCTCGGCTTGTCCGTTAGCTTGTGGGTGATAGGGGGCAGATTTCTTATGTATCACCAAGAATTCTTGGAGAAGATTTTCAATGACTTCATTCAAGAAGTGTGTTCCTCTATCGCTCACCAACTCTATTGGTAGTCCATATCTCGTGAACACATTCTCGAATAAGAACTTAGCCGTAGTCTGAGCATCATTCTTTGTTGTGGCTTTGACTTCTACCCACTTTGTAAGGTAATTTGTGGCTACAATGATGTACTCTGCATGGGAGTTTCTAGCTGGGGGGTTAATAGGACCTATGAAGTCTATGCCCCACTTTGAAAATGCACGTCCTCCCATCATTGGCCTCAAGAGCATCTCGTCTTTTCTCACTGGATATTGTGCACGTTGGCATGTGTCACATTTCTTCACATAGGTATGTGCGTCCATATGAAGAGTGGGCCACCAAAGTCCTGAGAATAGAATGGTCTTGATTACTCGGTCAGGACCAAAATGTCCACCTGCAACACCGTTGTGTGCAGTCTCTAAGACCTTTAAATAGTCTGATTCATGAACGCATAGTCTTAAGTAACCATCTTTGCCTCTTCGGTATAGGTTGTCCCCTACTAAGGCATAGCCTTGAGCCTCTTGCTCCATGCTTCGTCTTCTTGCTAGACTAGCCTCTTTGGGTAATCTTCCCGATCTCATAAACTCTACCAACGGAGCACTCCAATCTGGAATTAATGACACTTGATAAAGGGTCGCATGCTCCACTGGGGGTCTCTCTCTGCACCTTGGACAATTCTTAATCCACTCATGTATTTCTTTGTCCATGCTAGGCCAATACACTCCTAAACGCTTTAGATTCTGCAATGTTCGTTGTTTAGAATAGTGATTTCCTAGCATTCCTTCATGGGCTTGTTGCAACCAACTACTATGTTCATCATCCTCCACACAACAAGCTAATACACTCTCAGTATCTTGTTTGTACATGCTTCCTGCTAATATGTGATATTTTTGTGATTTTACAATTTCTTCTTGTGATGTTTTCACATTCTTATTTGCAGGGCCAAAGGTTAGGACTGGTACCAACTTATTTGCCCATTTAGGAACAACTTCTAAATTGAACAGATAAGCATCAGGTAATTCGTCAGACACTCCTTGCGGTGACTCTCCTGAAGTGATGCGAGAAAGGTGATCTGCCCGAAGGTGGGTTCTACCTTTCCTGACAACAACTTCAAAGTCATATTCCATTAGTAAGAGGAACCATCTTACTAAGCGTCCAGTATTGCAAGGTTTATTGACCAAATATAACAAAGCTTGATGATCAGTGAAAAACTTGAACTTTTTGGCCAATAAATAGTGTCTAAATTTCTTCACAGCATATACCATGCCTAAGCCCTCTCGCTCAGTTGTGGTATAGTTCCGTTCAGCTGCAGTGAGCTGTCTACTAGCATATGCTATGGGCAAATCTAAGTTTCCTTCACTTGTGGGTTGTGCTAGCACACATCCTTTGGCATGATTGGATGCATCCACATGGACATGGAATGGTTTATTCCAATCAGGAGTGGTGAGTATTGGTGCCATGCACAAACGTTTCTTCAGTTCGTTGAAAGAATTCTCGCATTCGTCGTTCCACTCAAAATTAGACAACAAGGCATAAAGGGGTCTAGCTATGATCGCGTACATGTGGATAAACCTACGGTAGTATCCACAATGGCCCATAAAGGCTTGTACCTCTTTAATATTCCTTGGCCTTGGTAGCTCCGCTATGGCTCGTACCTTATCTTCATCTGTTGAGATTCCATTCTTAGAAACAATATGACCTAAGATTTTACCTTGACGCACCATAAACACACACTTTTCTGGGTTCAGACACACTCGATATTCTCTACACTTGTTGAAGATTTGTCTGAGCTCAGGGATGTGAAACCTTCTTTCTTGGGAATGAGCACATAAATCATCCACATACACTTCTAAGCTCTTTCGCAAGAACTCTTTGCAGACATGACACATGAGCCTTTGGAATGTTGCAGGTGCATTGGTGAGCCCAAATGGCATCACACGAAATGCAAAGATTCCCCACTCTGTAGCAAAAGCTGTTTTGTGTTGATCTTCTGGGGCAATGGCTACTTGATTGTAACTTGAAAATCCATCAAGGAAGCTATAAACTTCCTTGCCTGCAACACGCTCCAATAGGTGTTCTGTGATTGGAAGTGGATAACTATCTCTAATCGTAGCGGCATTAACTTTTTTAAGGTTAATACACACTCGCAACTTCCCGTTCTTCTTGGGTACCACAACAATGGGGGACACCCATGCGGTATGCTCAATCTCATAGATGAATCCAGCTTCAATCAACCTATCAATTTCTTCTTTTATTTTGGCTGCATAGGTATCATTATATGTGTAGGGCTTCTGTTTGGTGGGCTTAGCATCAGCAGTCATGGGGATAGTATGAGAGCAAATTCTTGGATCTACCCCTTTCAAGTCTCTATAGTGCCATGCAAACACATCCCTATATTCCCTTAATAGAGCTATGAGCTCCATTTCTTCTCTTGCACTTAGGTCATCTCCTATATATGTGCATCTCTTTTGGTCACTACAATCTTCTTGGTCTTTTCTTTATTATCATATGATTCTCCTATGATGGCCTCTCTCTTAGGCATTCGTACCAAAATTTTGCGGTCGTCAACTTCATATTTCTTGAAGTTTTCTGGTACTTCAAACAATGATTCCTCCTCTTCTTGTTTCACTGCTTTTCTTTTCTTTTTCTTTTGACTACTCTCACTTCCATCCTTTGAGTTTACTGTTTTAATACTTGTGAGAGGTTCTTCTTCTTTCTGGGTGAACACTCCTATATCTTCTAGATAGTGCTGCTCTGAGTTAAAACAACTATCCATCACAATAGACTCTAGATCATCGTCATTCTCTTCTTCTTCTATGACATCACTAGGGTCACATTCTTCTAGCAAGGGTTGACACATGAAAACTGAGATATCATAACCCTCCTCATCACAATGAGGTGTCCACTGTTCCTCATTGACAGCAATGTCCATGGTGGCTAAGATTTTTGGCCAGCCATGAGGCTCAAACTCCTCATCTGGAAAGATCATCGGTGTGTAGGCTGGGTCTCTAACTGGTCTATCTCCTAGCGAAGTTCCTTCTTCTCTTGCCTTTAAACGTTTTTCCTCTTCCTTTGCGACCTTGCACATCCACAAATGAGTATCTTCATGCAGCCATGATGGATCAGGTGAACTTTCAGAATGCATAGAGATGGAATCTTCTTTCGCTTTGTGGATAGAATTCCACTGTAGGGGTGGTACATCTTTGAAGGTGTAATCCTTCAAATTGACCTTGGTGGTGACCCCTAAGTGCTGTAAGTACAAGGAGTTAGTTCCCCAATCCTGTACTATTTGCAATTGTCGTAGGAAGGGTCTTCCTAGGATCATCTCATAGACATTATTTTTCTCAAAGTCACATATAGCAAATGTGTGCTCAAACTCTACACCACAAGTGGTTAGAGTGATCCCTTCTAGCAATCCTAGAGGTCTTTCAAAATGACCATCAGCCATTTGAAGCTTCATTCTAGTTGGTCTTAATGTGGGCTTGCCCCATTGCTTCCACAAGGAGGTGGTCGCAATAGCAACACCAGCACCTGAATCTATGATTGCTTTGGTTGTGTAACCTTGGTAGGTGATTGGAAGATAAGTATTACCTTCTTCACCCTCACACATGTCCCCTATTTTTTCTAGAGGTATCTCTGGTACCCTTTGCTTGGAGTCCGCTTTTGGCATATTGGAATCAAGTTCTGGAACCTGATCCTTCACATGATTCCAAAGCTCAGGTTTTGCTTTGAGCAGCTCTTCTACAGTGAGATGACACTGAACCTTAGTGTTCTTCACGACATCCGTGTTCCTTGGAACCACTGAGTCTTCATTTCTTACTAGTATTGTGGGAGCTCTAATCTGGAGAGATTCAGATTCCCATGGGCCTGGAAATTGAGGCAGTTCTTCTAAGGTATTAGATTCAAAATCTAACCTTTCGTCTTCTTGTTGTTCTGCTTCATCTCCGTAAATAGATGGAATGTCTTGGGGAAATTGATCATGAAGATCATCAATCTCAGGAATAGGAGGGGAATTACCCTTCTCCTTGGCCCATTTCTCTTCTTGTATTTCTTGCAAGAATTCTTGAGAGTACTGTTGAATTGAAGGAGGTATTCCTGGATCCGTGGAATTAGGAACATAAGCTCCCATTGGTGGTGAGCTTCCTCTTTCAATAACTGGTTGAGCCTGTGGAGGTAAAGAAACTTGTGGTTTGTTTACCAACTGCTCTAATCGTTCTAGTAAGCCCTGGAAATGCAAATCCCCTTTGACAGAGTTTGTCTGATTGAACTTTTGACTAGTCTCAAGTATAGCTTGAGCTTGTTCTACCATTTTCATGCACATTTTCATCCGTTCAATCTCTAAGTCCGCTCTAGGGTAACTCTTGTCTAGGTTTGCAGCTGTAGGCCCTTCTTGAAGTCGAGCCTGGTAGGCCTTGAACATCATGTCCAAGCCGTCTGGGGTTGGATCTGCAAGAACAGACCCTGGTTGTGGTCTATTTACAATGGGTGGTGGGGTGGGATGAGGTGGAGTGGATGGAGTTTCGGCATGCGAGGGGCTTTGACATGCAATGTCTTCTATTTTTGTTTTCGCTTCTTTTAAGCTTTCTTCTAGTTCCGATAACTTTTTATTCCACTTGCGATTGGCCTTCTCTCTGGTATCCTTCCATGTTCTTGTTTTCCTCTTACTAGGCTCTCCCGATTCACTCGACTCTGATTGTTCTACTGCTTTATCTTGTTTTAATGCTTGTGCCCTAGTAACTGCCTGTATAGGTGCCACATTACTGCTACTTGAACTTGAATCCGCCACTAAGCCTACCACATTAATGGGTGTAATCTTGGGTGCGCTGGAGGGGTTTCTTGGACAATCTCTAGGGAGATGGTCTTTGCCACAATCAGGGCAAAAAGCCTGTATTGTGATAGCCTGTCCTTGACTCAGAGATGATGGTTGGGGACAGTCACGAATGAAATGATCACCTTGACATCTAAAACAAGATCCTCTAGGGGCTTGTGGTCTCATTTGTCTCAATTGGGGCCTAGGGTTAGGATTTGTGTACATGACATTGGAGTATTCTGGCTCCCAATTTTGCTCCATAGGTGGTGCCTCATATTGATACGAGTAAATCTCACTATGTTCAGGTGACTCTGTGTAATACGCATGTGGACTACCTTCATGGGAGTAGTCTGAACTATGAGCATGAGAATCATTATCTGGTATCAATGGGGTTAGGGGCACCAATGCTCTATTTGGATTTTCCTCTCCCACAGCATATTTGACTGGAATCACGTTGGCTGGAGCTGGTGGTTGGTTTCCCAAGACAGGTTGTGGCCTATATGGTACCTGATATTGCTGTTGTGGTCTATAATATGGCTGTTGATATTGGTTCTGATACCTACCTTGTGGGTAAGGTTGCTGATAATTCTGTCTAACAGCCTGCCTATTGTAGGGACAATCTTGAGCCTTGTGGTTTGTGTATTTTCTCTCAATAGTGCAATATGGAGCATTCCTTTCTCTAATGTTTTGGTTTTGCATTGGGCATACATTAGCCATGTGGTCGCCCCCACAAGTATAAGATCGATTCACTGGAGTGACTCTTTGTGTTTGTTTATTTTGGACTCCCAGCTTCTTGGCAACTTGCTCAGCTATCTCTTCTATTTCTGTGGAGATCTTTGAAGTATGACTAGTAGAACTATCCGAATCTTTGTAGAGTTTGGACAATCCTAACTCCTCACCCAAGTTATCTTCTATGTCGATGCACGTCCGCACGCACTCTTCTATGGATCTAGGCTCTTTCAAGTACACATATGATCTTAATTTTGTGCTCAGTAAGCCATCTAAGAACAAAGCCACTTGTTTAGCTGGTGTGGGTAACTCTGGAGTAGGGCATCTTTCTAGGTACTGTCTGAACCTTCTACCTGCTAGTCGCACTGTTTCTTGGGGTGTCTGCTTGAAACTGTGGATCAGGGACGATGTGTTATGCCTGATACCACTCTTGGAAAATTCTACAATGAATTCGTCTAGCAGTTGACCTATATCGCGATAGTTGCGACTACTCAATGGTTGAAACCAAGCCAAGGCAGTGCCCTTAAGAGTCAAACCAAATGCCTCGTACTGGGTGAACAAGTCCTCAACCTGTTCAGCTCTTAACACTTGTTTGAACTCGGCCACATGATCATAAGGATCTCCTGACCCGTCAAAATAATTCTTCATTGCCTTGATCACTTGAGTGGGTCTAAGGGTTCTTGGGTGCTCTCGGGGTCTAGGAAATGGAAAATCATGTTCATCTCTTTGCCTATGTGCTTGATGTCTCTCTCTTTCAGGTCTTTCATTTTCAAATCCTGATCTATTCCTGCCTACGGTGTGTGCAAAACTTACCTCAGGTCTCTCTCTAGCTCTTTCTCTCTGAGCTTCATGAGCGTGGGATGATCCTACTCCTTGGAGGCCATGGGAAACATTAGATCTTGGTGGGGGGAAAATCAATTCATTCTTCCAAGTATATGCATGTCTATCATGTTCTGTTACCAAGAAAATTTTCTCTGATGTGTTATCCAAGTACACAATTTTGCCTGGCATCTCTGGATCCTTGAACTCGTAGATGATGACTATGCCCAATTGGCTAGGTTGATCTGGCTTGAATCTCCAAAAGGCTTCCTCTGTTTCTCTATTAAAAAATAGTTCTATGCTTTTGTTATCTTGAGGGATCCAGTCTGGAGTGATCACTCGGGTCAAAACTGACTTACCTCTAGGAGTCTGGGGTCCTTGTCCTACATTTCCTTGTTCTAGGTCTCCTATTTCATTCTCAGGAATGACATTTCCAAACTCATCAGTCCTATCTGGTAGGTTGGTGACCACATACATGGTTCCTTCCTTATCAATGTATGAACCCTCTTCGAACTTGACCACCGGGTGTTCGAGTCCAAAGGATTGATCTGGATTTTTGAGTTGGACCACTGATCGCCTCAGACCATCCTCATAGATGCGAGCACCTAATTGGTTGGTCCGAATATATTCCAACTGTGTCTTATAGGGACCTTCTGGTGTTTGTAGAGGGGCAGTCCCTGAGCCACCTGTAGGTTTTCCCATACTAAAAGACATTTCTGAATCACTTGTGTCTGAACTTAGTAAAAGATGACCACTTAGTTGTTGTGCCCAAGACTTGGATGTATGGTTGACACTAGCCTCAGAAGATCTAATGCTTTGTTTATCCTTGCCTAAGTGTCTACCAGATCTCAGGTTCATAAGCTTTAGTCAAGAGTCCAAATTTTCCCCTTGGTATGGTTCAAAATTCTTTGGAGTCCCCTTGGTTCCCTAGTCCCACTTGAGGGTCAACTTCAAATTATCCTATCTCAAAATCAACGCGTTATTCTTGAAAAAAACAGTTAAGGTCGTGTAGGATTTGAAACGAGCTTTCCAACGAGCTATAGAGCTCAAAAAATGGACTTTGGATGAAAAAGTTATGCCAATTCAGGCTCCTGGGGGTCAAAACAGGCAAACAGGACCTTTGGAGAAAATCGCGATTTTGTACCTTGAGAATCATGTTCACAAAATCGTGTTTTCACAAAATCGTGTCTTGAAAATCGCGATTTTGATCACAAAATCGTGGTTCTGAAAATCGCGATTTTGATCACAAAATCGTGTTTTGAAAATCGCGATGTTGATCACAAAATCGTGGTTTTGAAAATCACGATGTTGATCACAAAATCGTGTTTTTGAAAATCGCGATGTTGATCACAAAATCGTGTTTATGAAAATCGCGATTTTGAGCACAGAATCGTGTTTTAGAGAATCGTGTTTTTTGACATGAAAATCGCGATTTTGAGCACAGAATCGTGTTTTTGAAAATCGCGATTTTGACTCAGAGAATCGTGATTCACAATTCGTGTTTTTTGCTGAAAATCGTGATTTGTGAGAATCGCGATTTTGAGCCCGCTGAAAATCGTATTTTCTCAAAATCGTGTTTTTGGCATGAAAATCGCGATGTTGAGCACAAATCGTGTTTCTGAAAATCGCGATTTTGAGCGACAATTCGTGTTTTTACAGAATCGCCTTTTTCACAAAATCGTGTTTTTGGCTAAAAATCGTGATTTGTGAGAATCGCGATTTTGAGCCCACTGAAAATCGTATTTTCTCAGAATCGTGCTTTTAACAAGAAAATCGCGATGTTGAGCACAAAATCGTGTTTCTGAAAATCGCGATTTTGAGCGACAATTCGTGTTTTCACATAATCACCTTTTTCACAAAATCATGTTTTTGGCTGAAAATCGTGATTTGTGAGAATCGCAATTTTGAGCCCACTGAAAATCGTATTTTCTCAGAATCGTGTTTTTAACAAGAAAATCGCGATGTTGAAAACAAAATCGTGTTTTCACAAAATCATGGTTTTTCACAGAATCGTGGTTTTTGGCTGAAAATCATGATTTGTGAGAATCGCGATTTTGAGCACAATCACAGAATCGTGTTTTCTCAGAATCGTGTTTTGAAAATCGCGATTTTGTACCTTGGAAAATGAACTGAAATGACAGTTTTTTTACCTTCCAACGTCGCAAATCTACGATCTTACCATCACAACGCTCGTCCTCGAAGCTTTCTCCCTGGCAACGACGCCAAAATTTGGTGTAGCTCAAGAGTAAGCACCACCTCCTTTACTTGTCAATCCGCGGAGACGTGAGGACCGGTATGAAGACCACGAGCAAGTGAAGGCACAAGTGCGTGAGTGAAAGCACACAAACATACACACACATACACACACACGCGCACAAAGTAGGATCAAAGAGAGGAACAATGGAAAGCTTAGATTGCAAAAGAGTTCTCTTGAAAAAGTTCTATTCTCTAATAAGCCAACCCCAAAAATGAGCTCTCTAGCTCTTTTTATAGTTTTTTGACTAGTTTTGGCCCTGTCCAGACCTAGTGTCCGGCCTAGTTAAAAATTAGGTTCCAGGGCTTATTTGAGGGCTCAAACGAAGTCTAAAAATTATGAAAATTGGTACGATGGTACTTCTAATACTCCTCAAGCTCGAGGACTCCTCGGCTTGAACAAAATGGAGTTACTAAAAATAGATAATGGTATTTACAATGGTTTTTAGTGATGAAAATCACTATTTTTGTAGGGGATTCTTCTGAAAATTTGACATACACTTCTTGGAGCTCCCTACTTGCTCCCTTTCCTTGTGTGTCCACCTTTTGATGTGCTTCCATGCTTTGTCCTTGACTTTGAGCTTCAACACCAAGGCACAAGGAGAATCAATGTGATCCAAAGGCAAGACGACAGAAGATACACCACTACAGGATAGAGCAGGAAACTCGACATGCAACAAAAATCATTCAAAGATTCGAACAGAAGACGAAGCAAAAGCAGTACACGAAAAACAATACATTTTCTAGAAATGACTATACCAATGGGGTAAAGCAGATTTGAATGCCGACAGGCAAGAGAATCTGTACGCATCAACCAAATAATTCGAGTTGCACACATCTTGAGTTAACCAAGTCCAAAGTATGCATACTAGGGTCACATTACAAGGCCAAGTATTCGTCACATTCTTCTTTTACTTTGGAATAGTGACACACATTTCCCTCTCGGGAAATAGTAGAGCACTTGTACATAATCCAAAAATTAACATATAAATCAATAACCGCTTCGGCTATGAACTAACCTTTTTGTTTTCTTTCAGAAAAAGTATTATAAAAATAAGTTTGAGAAACCTTAGGTACTACCTTTCTCACACCCACGGGGAAGGGACGACACAATCCACGTTAAGTGTTGCACAAAATTATGAAGGCTAAGTGAAGGATGATTCTTGATACCAACTTGCCACTAACTACTACTATACATTGAGTGCAGATGGCATCTTCTAATTCTGAGGCTACGCAAGAGGAAGAGGTCCAGCTTCTCCCCTTGGAATCCATCACGAAGGCATGAGGACGTTGATATATTTAGGTAGTGATGTGTGTGAACACAGTAGGACCGCCGGGGCACTTTTTTCCCTCTTTAGGAGGTTTTTTTCCCTCGGCTTGTATATACGCCTATTGCCCTAATGGACTACTTATCTTTGTACATTCTCTAGAAATACATTCAGTATTGTGTGTTTGTGCTCCAAGCTTCTTCTTCTTCCTTATGATGTTCGCATGCTTCCGTAGACATCTATCTCCAACAATTGGTATCAGAGCAGGTCGTCGCTTCATCTAGGGCGCCGTCGACACTCCTCCGTTTGCAGTCTCAGAATCGCATGAACTTTGGTGACCATACTCAGCGTGTTTCCGAGATCAAAACTGATTCGCTCTGTCATGCCGAAATCGCGATCTGAGCTCATTTCGCCCTTCAAACGCACTATCACAGTGCTTGTGCAGGCTATTTTGTCTTTTTGTGCCAAAGGTATATACCAGTTTTTGTTCGCCAGTTTAAGCAGAATTTATCTGGGCAGTTCCGTTCAACGTTTTGAGATATAGTCAATTTTTTGCATCAAGGTATTTTAGTCACCAGCCATGGCTGAAAGCAGTGATGTATTCCGTATGTTGGCTGTTGAGGATAAGTTGGATGGTACCAACTACCCATTATGGGCGTATATGATGCGACATGTATTGGTTGCAAAAGGATTATGGAACATTGTGCAGGGTGTTGAATCTGACTATAGGTACTGGAAATACAGGTGCTGGAGCTGATGAAGATGGTGTCGAAGATGATATTCCGCAGATTCCTGTTCGTGTTGCTGTTTCTGTTGCACCTACTGTAGAGCAGATTTGTTGGGATGGCAGAGATGCCCAGGCACATGCATTGATAGCTTTGTCTGTCAAACGTGCCATTATTCCTTACATTCGCTCTTGCAGAACAGCTAAGGATGCTTGGGATACACTTACCACATAGTACAAGCTAGGAATGAGGCTCGTGTTGCTTACCTCCAAAAACAGTTGGAGAGTGAGCATATGAATGAAGGTGATTCAATAGACAGTTTCCTAACGAAGATCAAAGACTTAAAGGAACAGTTGATTTCTACTGATGAGGTTATACCAGATAGCTCACTTGTGCAGATCGTTCTGAATGGTCTTCCTGATTCATATCAAAGTTTTGCTTCTACTCTTTGGTTGATAATGAAAGGAAATCCAAATGCCTTATCATTTGAGGAGTTAGTCTATGTTCTGTTGCACGAAGACCAGCCCAGGCAAAACAGGTCCATTATGCGAGTTGTAGATCAAGCTTTCTTGGCTACTAAGAAGGGCAAAGGAAAATGGAGCTCTTCAACTAGTAAGCAGAAATCTGCTAATTCTGCATATTCGAAGAAGGAAGATAAAGATGAGAAGAAATCAGAAAAGCAAAAATTGTTTTGTAAGTACTGTAAAGGAAATGATCATATCATAAAGAACTGTCCAAAACTGGCTGCAAAAGAGGCAAAGAAGAAAGAGGTTGGAATGGTTGTTGCAGAGTCCTCTATACCAAAAACAAAGTCTGCAAATCTTGTGCAAGAAGAAGAATGGGCGTTTACTACTGTCTATAGTTTTGACCCATCTTCTCATGATCAGTGCATGTCTGCAGTAGACTCAGATGTTTGGTATTTGGACAGTGGGGCAACCAAACATATTACCTCGCAGCGCAGTTTCTTCTCTTCACTCGAGCCTGCCCCTACAGGGAATACTGTTACATGTGCCAACAACTCCTCTTATCCTATTATGGGAGTTGGTAAGATCATTTTGACTACTGCTGATGGTAGTTCTTTCACTTTGTCAGATGCTTTATTTGTGCCAGGGATAAAGAAGAACCTGTTATCAATTTCTGCATTAGCCAAGATTGGCTTGGTTGTGAAATTTGTTGATGACAGGTGTACAGTTCATGATCTGTCAAATGGCGATGTGATTATTGCTTCTGGCATTTTATGTTGTGGGCTGTATAAGCTCATAGACTATGAAAGATCTGTAAATGATTTGGCATGTGCCGTAAATGATTCGCAGGCTATGTCAGATGCAAAGCTTTGGCATGCACACTTTGGTCTTCTGAATTTTGCTAGTTTACTACACCTGCAGAAATCTGAAACGGTGTCCTCTTTGCCCAAGCTTGAGGCACCTGGAAAACATGTTTGTGAAGGTTGTATTTTGGGCAAAATGCAGATTTCATCATTTCCAAAAGATGGTTCAGTTCGGGCTACTTAGAAATTGCAACTTGTACATAGTGATGTCTGTGGTCCTATGTAGACACCCTCTTTTGGAAATTACCTTTACTTCGTGACTTTCATTGATGATTTTTCAAGGCATGCATGGGTATATCCACTCAAAGCAAAGTCCGAAGTGTTCATGTGCTTTAAACAGTTTTTGGTTTTGGCTGAAAATCTATCAGCATGTAAAATGGGCACCCTCCGTTCTGATCGAGGGGGGGAATATATGTCTTCTAATTTTAATGCATTTCTGGCTGAACGTGGGATAAAACACCAATGTACAGTGCCGTATACACCTCAACAGAATGGAGTTGCTGAACGAAAGAACAGGTCACTCATGGAGATGGCGAGGTGCATGGTCAAAAGTCAAGCTTTACCACATAGTTTCTGGCTTGAGGCTGTCATCTGTGCAGCATATGTACTGAACAGGTGTCCCATTAAAGTGCTACAGTCTATCACTCCATATGAGGCTTGGCATGACCACAAGCCATCAGTTGCTCATCTGCATGTTTTTGGTTGTTTGGCATATGCACTAGTGCCTGAACAACATTGCAGAAAATTGGATGATAAGGCAGTAAAATGTATTTTTGTTGGGTACAGTTCTAAAAGTAAAGGCTATCGTCTGTATCATCCACAGACTAAACGTATTCTGGTTAGCCGTGATGTTGTCTTTGTGGAAGATGCTATTCAGCCATTGCTTTCATGTACTAAGGAGACATCTATTAGCTCCAAAGACATGTATGATACTTTGATGCCTCTTTTTACAGGTAGACAGTCTAGTGCTGGTCCTAATGAGGCACCTTCTCACCCTTTGCAGGTTTCATATGATGATGTAGATCATTCCATTTCTGATGCAGATTTACATGATGCACTTGTTGATGAGAGAGCTGATATTGAGGAGGGAAAAACTATGCCAAAATGGCTGGTGTAGACCTTGCGTGATAGCAAATTAGATGCACCTTTGTCATATCGTACTCGTTCAGGCTCTCATAGTGCCTCCTTTGCATCAGATTGCTATGCTATGGCTGCGTCTAGTCTATGTGATGAGAATGAGCCTGTTTCTTTTGATGAAGCACAAAATTCAGAAAATTGGATGGTTGCTATGCAATCTGAATATGATGCTATAATGAAGAATGGTACATGGTCTTTATGTGACTTGCCTCCTGGCAAGAAGGCCATTGGCACTAAGTGGGTATACAAGCTGAAGCGTAAACCTGATGGTAGAGTTGACAAGTATAAGGCTAGGCTTGTTCCAAAGGGTTATGCACAGGAAAGAGGCATTGATTTTGATGAGACCTTTGCACCTACATGTCGTATGACTACTGCTCAGAGCATTTGTGCACTTGCAGCCCATCATGGTTGGAATGTACATCAGTTGGACATTAAAACAACATTTCTGAATGGTGACTTGCATGAAGAAGTGTATGTTTTTGAGCCCCGTGGCTTTGTGCAGAAAGGGCATGAAAACCAGGTGTGCAGGTTAAAGAAGGCATTATATGGTTTAAAGCAAGCACCACGTGCTTGGTATGAGAAGATACATGCCTATCTAGTTGCACATGGTTTTGAGAACAGTCCAACTCAAAGCACCTTATATGTTAAGCGTGCTAATGATGTGCTTCTGATCATTTTTGTCTATGTTGACGACATGCTGCTCACTGGTCCTATTGAGAAGCATATTGCTGATTTCAAGGCTGATTTGCATGCCTCATTTGAGATGTCAGATTTGGGGCATTTGCATCACTATTTGGCCATTCAGTTTATGCAAGTTGATGGTGGAATGGCTTTGTGTCAAACGAAATATATTGACACATTATTGCAGCGTTTTGGCCTTGAAGACTGTAAGCCTATTGCCACTCCTATGGAGACAGGTTTACGTTTGAGTCTTCATGATGCTGGAGATGCATTTGATGCTGTTCTCTATCAGCAGGCTGTTGGATGCTTGATTTACTTATGCATTACTCGGCCAGATATTCAGTTTGTTGTCTCACAGATGAGTAGATTTATGCATTGCCCAGGAGTCAAGCATTGGTAGGCGGTTAAGCGCATCTTTCGCTACTTGAGTGGTACTCGGCTACTTGGGTTGTTTTATCCCAAGGGGGGATCACTACCGCCAGATTTGCATGCTTTTTCTGACTCTAATTGGGCTCGTTGCTATGACACTCATGTGTCCACTAGTGGCTTTTGCTTCATGCTTGGTAGCTCATGTATATCTTGGTTGAGCAAGAAGCAGCCTACTATGGCCACTTCCAGTTGTGAGGCTGAGTATAGGGCAGCTTTCACAGCTACTGTTGAGTGTGTGTGGCTCAGACGCCTTATGGCTGATTTGGATGTTGGTCAGTCTTCTGCCACCACCATCTTCACTGACAGTTAGAGCGCATTGGCAGTTGCGATGAACCCTGTGTTCCATGCTCACACTAAGCACATTGAGGTGCATTATCATTATGTCAGGGATAGGTTCTCTGTTGGGGAGATCAGCTTGGCATATGTGCCCACGCAGGAGAACATTGCAGACCTTTTCACGAAGGCTCTACCTAGGGAGAAGTTTGAAGCTTTCCGCAAAGCTTTGGGCTTACTTCCTTTTGTGGAGTGATTTCCACATAGCTTGGCACTTCCTTATACATGAGTGCCAGCTCCTTCTTCACCGCATCACTCCCAAGGGGGATTTGGTTATATATTTAGGTAGTGATGTGTGTGAACACAGTAGGACCACCGAGGCACTTTTTTCCCTCTTTAGGAGGTTTTCTTCCCTCGGCTTGTATATATGCCTATTTCCCTAATGGGCTACTTATCTTTGTACATTCTCTAGTAATACATTCAGTATTGTGTGTTTGTGCTCCAAGCTTCTTCTTCTTCCTTGTGCTGTTCACGTGCTTCCGCAGACATCTATCTCCAACAGAGGACACTGGTTTCTTGATGATCAACCAGTGTGAGAACTTATTTTCATGGCAACCATCAAAATCATGGATAGGGATCACTACTTTCCAATCATGTCACAAGATTTCTAGACTATAGTACAAGGATTACCGTGCATGACAGATGTCTGGACATGAGCACGCATTGATGCATTCCTAAGACTGCCAATATATCTACCAGATTTCCAGAGATGTACACAAGTGATGAATACACTACAGTCCACATTGAATAAGGCATCAGTCCCGGAAGCAAGAGTACTTGACAAGGTTGGTACATGGAAAACAATTCAATTCACTCATGAGCTAATCAACAGAGCTTTTGGATGGAATCAAGATGGACTCACCAATGTGAAAGATGAGTGTCATGATCCGAAAAAGAGAACATTTTTGGAAATCAATAGAACGGATATTGAAGATGTTGTTCGCTTCATACACCAACATTTTTGCTTTCCGAGTATGCATAGATACACAGCACCTCAAAAATTTGTTGTGCAATTACTCTCACATGCTCTAAGGCAAGTAGGAAATAAAGTAAATATGACTCCATACATTCAGGATCGCCTATTCGAAGCAAAGAAAAAGTGGGATCAAAAAAAGTATATGAATGGTAGTTCGGCATTGACATTACTCATTTATGAGGCACTTGATAGAAAGAACTGCTTACGCTTGATGCCGACCTCAACAGAGCTAGCAAAATATGCAAAGTCTGCAACGGTTCCAAAGAAAAAGAAAACAGTCATCTCTGTTGAAGAAGTGGGAACCAGTTCAAAGAAACCCATGAAGGAGACTAAACACCTAAGAGAGGAAGAAGCTCAAGAGACACCACAATCAAAGAGAACACATATATTTCCAAAGATTCCTGTGACACAACAACCGATCACGAAAAGAGACCTCTCTGCAGCTCTAGAAGAGATGCACATATATATGCACGGGCTAGTAAATTTAAATGTCCAAGGGCATCATTACAGACAGGCAAGACAGGAAAAGAAACACAAAGATAAAGAACATACTCCAGAACAAACTGCGAGATACAAAGAACTAGGGCTAGAAGATTTGAGCTCTAATGGAGAATCTAGCCCAAAGAAGGAAACCTTAGACACTGATATACAAACCAAAATGAACAACAAAGAATGGACAGAAATAAATCAAGTTGAAGTCACACCTGACAATCAACAACAAAAAGCACAGCACCCGGAAGCACAAAGTGGACAAGAACACTTGATTTAGTTAAATGATCAGTCAAAGATAAGCATAAAGGAAACTCAAATAACTAATAAAGATGTAGTGCCACCTATCAAAGAGGAAATACAGACATCAGTGGACCCAGACTCAGGCCTACAACGAAATAAGGAGCCAATTGTAATTGAGGTACCTGATGATACACCTCAAGGTAAAATTGACCATAAGGAGGCTGAGCCAAGGATACAACTCCATATTAGGCAGCCCCATGATAGTACGTTGCATGTGGCACAAGGGAAAGATGTTACCACAGGTGAAGAACCTAACATCCCTACCACCTAGTTAAACGTTGATGTTACTCACTTAAAACCAGTAGTCAAGCAAATGATACAAACAGCCATGGATACGCAACAACAAATGATGGACACGGATGCGGATTACGACAAGGCCATGAGGGAAAAGAATCAATTTCAAGTCATGAGTGAACAATTATCCGCACAACTCATCCAGGCCCAACAAGAAATTTCCACCAAGGATATGGAGATAATCGCAGTCAAAGCACAATGTGATACATTGATGATGTAGCATCATCAGCTCCAAACACAACTGAGAGATTTACAAGCTAGCGAAGTAGACAAAGAGAGGATGAAATCTCGCAGTAATCTACTTGAAACACAACTGAAAGTATACATGGAAGAAAACGATAGCTTACGCAGCCGCAATAAAGAACTGATGAAGGCATTATTGTATGACCAGCCTATCGAAAAACAAGAAACATCGGCCATTGACCAAACGGAACTCAGAGACCAGATTGAGAACTATGCAAATCTGCTAAAAGAAGAGCAAATACGAAAAGAAAAGTGGGAATGAAGATATATCACAGAAACCAATGAGCTCAAGAAACAGCTGAACACTGCCCACGGAAAACTTGCAGTGAGTTACAGTGAAAACATGGATCATGTAGCAGAAATTGGTAATGAGCTGCTTGCAGCCAAAGAGGCACTCAGGGCAGCTATGCAAGAAGTTAAAGAGAAGACTGAACGCCTTGTACAATTATAAACTAAAGCAGAAGAGAAAGTACCAATCGGGACACCAGTAGTGCCAACACAAGAAAATTCTACTGACGAGATAGAGGTACGTCCTCTATCTCCCCTGATTTATAATTCTCCAATAAAAGAGCAGATGGCGGACCCATGTGATGATCATCCGATGTCATACATTGCAGAAATAGGTCAGAAGGAACGGGCACTATTGGTGTCCGAGTTGATAGAAAATTTTGAAAATGAAAGTGGTCAAAGTAATGAAGGAAGAAAAAATAAAGGGCAAAGACTTGGACACGATAATGAAGCCTTTCAACATTCCATACGGATTATTGAAAGAGAAAACACGGAAATACATAAAGAAGATCACATAGAGAAACCCAGACGAACAGTTGCATTTTAAAGATGACACATTCAGTTATACTCAAGAAGAACTTGAAGCGGCACAGCCTGTATGGAGAAGAAAATTTTTGGAGAAAAATCCTACATTGCGGGTGCACTGGCAAGCAGCACCATACTTATTACAGGTAAATCCTTCATTTTGCCCAACACCACGTCGTAGAGAAGCTAGATAATTATTGGTTATGCAAAAGAATGGTGTGGTCAACAAATAGTGGTTGAACTATCCGCTACTTCCAAGTCCACCTCATAACTATCTACCAACGAAGGATTACATGGTAAAAACCATCGAATTTTGGCTACATTGTTACGCAACATTACCGAATTTAACAAATAAAATCCTAAGCATGATACTTACAGTATTGAAGGTGTTCAAGCATGCGGCTTATACCTTTTTGAATTTCATTGGTATTAATCAAGGAACAGATATCCTCATTTTTTATCTGTCTGTTATGCCTAGCCGACCCACAATAATGGCTTACTATTCGAGGATTATGTTTTTGCCAAGTACATATATGTAGACCTTCGAAGAAGCCTTTTTCACAGGGTTTTTTGAAATTGATTCAGAAATCTTTTTGAAGATGTCATCCAAATTGAATGCCAGATTAGTGGCATATGAGCTAAGCTTCTTCGCTGACCACAGACAGCCACCACATGATGGTGTGAAAGCAGAACAGTGGAAGCAACTCATGATACGTGAAGCTAATTTGCTTAATGAAATAGAGCAAAAAGTGTATAGAACATACTCCCGTCGACTTCCAAAGCTTGTTGGGCACGACAGAGTTCAAGAGGGGGGTAGTGTTGAGGGAGAGTCCAGCAAAAAGAAGAAAAGAAGAAAAGAAGAAGACAAAGAAAGAAGCTTCATTAAAAGATTACATTTGAAGATATATCTCTGCAAGAAGCCTCGCAGGAGCGCAACACCCATCTCTGCATAGAGCCCCGCAGGGGCACACATCAAGGAAAAACACGTAGGTGAGAAGGAGGAACCAAGGCCAGGAAATATCCATGAAGAAGTCCAAAAAGATATCCAATGGTTCCATAGCCACACAAGGGTGCTTCAACCTCTTGATCTTTGGAAGGTCCAGATCGAAGTACATCCTCATACCTTCCACTGGTGGCGTGCGTGGCAACCCGACTTAACAGGCAACACGAATGCATCAGGCCCAGAGGATGTAAAAGAAGAATCAAGAAGGGGCCATCAAAATTGAATACATGTCTAACAAGCAGGCAGAACTGACCAAGAGATGCATGTCGGCAACAAGTGACAGACAAGAAGTAAAGCCTGTCAAGGGACGCCAGAGACAAAGAGGGGGAGAGTGTTGCATAGCGAAGAAGAGCAAAAGGCAAAGAAAAAGAGGGGTCCCAAAATTTTTCCGATTTGGACACTCTATTTTTGTATTATAACAATTTTTGTAACATATTTTCCGTTGTAAATGCACTAGAGGAGTCCTCTAGATGCGAGATTAGTAGCTTACCCATGTAAATTAGTAGAAAATTAGCCTTTTAGTGAATAAAATGCCGGTCTCTTGTGTGAAAGGACTATTTTTAGGGCACATGTATATAAGTCAATTTGTGACTCTTTGTAAAGACTTTTGGCCATTGTGAGAATCAAGAGCACAAAATTTCGAATTTGTGTCTTCTCCTCTCTGTATCATCTTTTGTGTGAGCTTGTATGCATGTGTGTTGCTTGAAAAGAGTGTTAGGAAGTGTTGTCTATCCATGAAAGTGTTTATTTGCTATTGTTAAGGTGTGTGTGAGGTGTAGGAAGTGCTAAAGTGTAGGAAGGTCATTCCCATGACTCAGTATTTTGCTCATAACTTGAAGTAGAAGCATCAGATTTGAGTGAAAATATACCACCATTGGATGCATCTTATCAAGAGCTTCGAAATGCATATGCTATTTGCTATATTCAGGGTTCGGAGCTGAGAGAAAAGCTCAATTTACTGTTGGCCACTGCTCCAAGTATCGTGACACCATGACTAACAGTTGAAGCTTGTTTGGATTAGACTTAGACTTACTTGCACTCATTAGGGAAGCTCATTTTCATTGATCATCATTTGAATGCATGTCTTCATACACTCGGCTAGGTTTTGATACTCCTCGGATTGATAAATAAAGCGTGAATCCCCACTATATGCACTTGAGGGAGATCGAGGTATAGTCTCTTTCTCCACAAGTCCCTAAGTTGGTTCTTAGGTACACAATGATACACAAGTCTTGGATACAAGAAATGATACAAATGATGACCAAGATGAAAGGAAAAAGGATTACAAGCTATGGAATTCAAGAGGCAAATAGAAATGCAAGAGTGTGGAGAATGCTCCAAGCAAGCACCTAGAAGATCAACAAGGGAGAAGAGACAATTAGAAAGGTATGGATATGATTTCACAATTGTTATAAAGCATTCAGTCTACTTGGTCAAAGAATCAATTTTAGAAAAACCCTCAACCTATGAAGAGGCAAAGGGGAAACCCTAATTGGAAAAAGACTATGAGAGAAGAAATAGATGGTTTGATGGAGATGGATACTTGGGATTTAGTTCGAATGCCATTGAATCAGAATGTAATTGGTTGCACATGGGTATATAAACTTAAGAGGAACTTGGATGGATCAATTTGTAGGTACAAGGCTAGATTAGTTGCAAATGATATTCAAAAAGTCATGGTATAGACTATGAGGAAAAATTCTCACTAGTTGCAAAGAAGACTACAATCAAAACATTGATAAGTGTAGCTACTGCAAGAAATTGGGGACTCCTCCAACTTGATTTGAAAAATGCATTTCTAAATGGTTGAATAAGTCAAGAGGTGTACATGTCAAAACCTCCACTTTTTAATACCTTAATCATACATCTTATGTTTGCAAAATTAAGAAATCATTGTATGGATTGAAATAAGCTCGTAGAGCTTGTAATTATAGGTTGGCCACATATCTTCAAGATCAAGGGCTCAAACCTAGCAATTCAACTCCTTCTTTGTTCATCAAAAGGCATCACAATGAGGTTATTTATTTGTGTCTGAAGATGAAATAATTGTAACAAGTGATGACTTGAATGGCATTCAAAGGATCAAAAGACATATGCAAGAGGAATTCAAAATTAGTGACTTAGGTAAGCTCACATATTTCTTGGGTATGCAAGTAATTTATAGAGATGAATTGATGTATCTAGCCCAGAGAAGATAGATTAAAAGACCTTCATCTCAAGTTCTTAATGGAGAATACCAAGTTTGCAGGTACACCTTTGGAAATGAATCATAAACTAAATGTTTATGAAGGTGATCATATTGATGATCCTAAAGAGTATCAAAGCTTATTTGGTAGCTTGATATATACTATTCATACAAGACTAGATATATCCTATAGTGTGGGAGTGATTAGTCAGTTCATGCACTCACCTAGAAGACCACACATGGATATTGGAAAAAGGGTACTCAATTACCTCAAAGGAACACCTAATGAAGGTGTCTTCTATCCTTACTCTTCAGATTTGGATATCAAAATCTATTCCGATGTAGATTGGGCAAGAGTAAAGGATGATAGAAAAAATACCACTATATACTTAGCATTTGTAGGTTCAAAATTGGTTTCTCGAAGTCCCAAGAAGCAACCAAAAATTGCTTTATCTTCAACTGAAGCAGAGTATAGAGGTGTAACTATTGCAACTAGAAGCAATATGTCTCAAAGAGTTGTACTCAGATTTGGAAATTGTAAGCTCCAAGCCTCACATACTTGGAGATAATATAAGTTCCATGCATCTAGCTCCAAATCCAATTTCCATGCAAGGACAAAGCACATAGAAGTACATTAGCACTTTTTTAGAGAAAAGCTTATGGCAAAGGAAACTGACTTAACATTTGTTCCTACTGAGAAGCAAGTAGGAGACATGATGACAAAGGCAATTGATGGAATAAAGCTATGTAGATTCAAATATATGGCAATTATTCAACCTATGAGAAAATAGAGACTCAAGCATACTTTAGCTTGAGGGGGAACTATTGGATCATCAAGCTTTCAATATCCTTGGGATGCATTTTTTTGTCACTTCAATCATCATATAGATGGTGCTATACATGTACTTTGGGAGTAGCACTTATGTACACACTTTTCTCTGTATTAATTGTATGATCACTTATGATCATTTATTTTCTAAGGTTTGAGGTATTTACCTTTATAAAAGAGAAAAGTAAAAGGCCCAAAACTCACGAGTTTAAAGTAGTTGAGATTGATTATCATTCAATCAACAAAAAGGTTGATATAATTTCAACTTTCACTTTTCCTATAATGTAGGAAGAGATTCTAATCATCTTCAACAAACAATCTTGCAAGGATTTGAATCTAAAACCATGAGATTTGAGTCATTGAAAATCACCAAAATTTCTATATAAGGCCACAAATTATTTTTACATAAAGAGAGTGATGATTTGATGTAATACAAATAAATGTTTCATCATTGCTTGGTGCCATATCAATTCTCCACTCCTTCTTCCTCAAACTCAGTCATCGTTTAGAGCTTGCTTCTCTCTCTACAAAGCTCCAAATTCAGTAAATGAGAACTCATTAAAAAGATATTGTTTTCTAGTTTGTGTATGTAAATTTTCAATAATTTGAGTTTCTAGATTTATAGAAATCTATAGTTGAATCTCTTGAGGTAATCATCTGCACAGTCCTAAAAAGTTTTGGATACACCCAATCACTGTTAAGCTCAATTCTCATTCATTATTCAATAAACGTTAGGGCTTTTATGCTATAGCAAGTCAAAATTTTTCCAATTTTAGCTATGCTAGTTGCTCTAAGTTTTTGAAGACATAATTTTCATCCAAATATAGAAGGTTTTTGTGAGCTACTCAAGGTGCAAGTTATGTATGTTGCATCAACTTGTTCTTGTTAATGTTCCCAAAGTACACACTGGATTTTATTGCATAAATCACAAGCCCCAAAGGTCTATTTTGCATATCCAAATAGGTAGGGCATGTCTTGTGCTAGTTTGTTGGACCATCTCCACCATTTGAAAACCCAATTTTCAAGCTTCTCCAAACCTCTCCGATTTCTTTCATGGAGACCCAAGGTAACAACACCTCGAGGACACTTGCAACATGTTTCTACATCCTCTCTCATGCACTATAGGGATCCAAAGAAACTCAAGTAAGTTTGAGACCCATGGTCCAAGATTCATATCTAGGGACTCAAAAATTTGTTGAGGCCAAAAACAACAAAAAATCAATCTTATAAACCCAAGGCTTCCAAGGGTAGGCAACTATGAAGATCCTAAGAATAGAAGGCTCAAAAGTAGAGGACGGCTCTACATTTGAAACCCAAGGTCATGCAACCCTCAAAGAAGCCATCCATAAATTCATCTATGACCATTAGATAAATATGGATTTTTTCACACCACAATTGTACAAGGGGAAAGGCCTCTCCATGCAAGAACCATGTGCTTACTGCAAAACTTTATCCCTTGCACGTCTTTTGAGATCATTTTCACTTGAAGTACAAATTTTGTGAGGTCCATATTACATGGCTTTGCATTGGACATAATTAGGATACCTTTTGCACGAGAGTGGTAAACTATACTTGAGGACAAACATCACCTTTATGCTTTATTTTTTCATACTAATGTTTTCTTTCAGGTGATCATTAATCAAGCTATATCACTGCATTTATTCGAGGATCAAAAGATCAAGATAAGAATGTTGTTGCCCTAGAATAGGTAGTAGAGAATGGACCAATGCTCTTGATCTTGACAATTTAGTCCCATTCAAAAATATATCAAACTGAGTGAAGATGATGATTAGCCTATCAAGGATCCATTCTTTCAACATTCTGGAAATCCTCTTTAGTGTTTATTTGACATTGGTGGTGTTTTATGCGTCCACTTTCATATCATAAAAACATTATCAAAGAATATCATAAAGCACAATTACAGTGATATGCATCACCACTATGTCAAGAAATGTGAAAAAGACTTTGAAGCTTTAACCATCCTTGTCTCAGAATCAAAACTCTACAACATCCACAAGGAGCTTCCATCATCAACTCAACACACACTACTACATTCTGAAGTGAAATATTTGTTGGAAACAATGTCCAAATAGTCCTATATCCTAAATATGGCAAAAATGTTACAATTATTGCATAGAATCCTCTTACAAAAAAAGGTGTTCCAAGATGGTCTAAGACAAATGATTTTAAAAGCAGAATAGAGCGTTCAGGTTCAATTTCTATCGGTAGCACATTTGCATGTGTTTTTTTGAAGTATATTTTTTTCGTATGCCAAATTTTTCACAGGTTTTCCGTATGGTGATGCTTTTCACATGTAGTTTTTGCTTGCACTTTATGCTTTTAGATCCATCGCTTGGAGTAACATAAAATATATAATAAGTCTCTTGGCTCATATCTTATAGATTAACTTCTCAAGGATTTCAAGTAGTCAATGCAAGAAGATCACTAGGAGGAGAGTTCCTACACTCTTGAAGGAGCTCTATTCTACATCTGGATTTTTTGTAGGAGTTAGTTTCAGCCAACCATTAGCATGACTTGCTGAGTTACTGTGAGTTACAAGTCTATTTTTGTCCTACTTGTTTGTTCACTAATTGTTTATTTAGGTTGATAAAAATTAGGGTTTGCTATAAAATAGTTCTGAATTGTTCACATTCTCCATGTTCTCACATGCACACACATAGTTCATACCTCTTAGGCATTATACACACAATGTCTTGTATCTAGTTCCGATTTCTGCATAGATTTAGATCTTCTCAGTTTGTATCATATTCACACATTGTAATTTGACATTGGAATATAAGATAGTGTAGGTGAGCATCTTAGCTTACCATACACTTTAGAAACACTTTTCTATTCTCTCTCTATCTCTAACTCATCGCTTTTTGCATATTAAGTTGTGTATGCTAGGGTTCATCTATTGGAAGATCCTATAAGCATGTGATTAATATTGTTATTGAGGCCCGCCCCACTTCCAAAAATATTTCCACTCTTTAAACTAAGATGCTTTGTCAACAAAAAAAACTTGAGCACTATGCTCAAGCTCCTTTCTTTTTTTCCACCATTTCTTTTCATTTGCATTCCCATAATGTGCATTCATAGGACTACCCTAGAAGGTCATGCACAAGCACACTTTTTTTTCTTTTTTGACACATGTAGCACACTAAAAAATAAAAATATTACTATTATCACAACAAAAAACCAAAAAAGATCACTTGTTATTTCTACACAATCATGTTCTTTTTTCTACCAACTTTTTTGTGCATCATTTGTTGAGTTAGAAAAAAATATATGAAGTAGAAGTGTTGGAGATGGAAATTCAGAGGGTGCTTTTGATAGCTCAAAAAGAGAGATGAGGGTTAGATATGTGAAGGATCAAAGCCAAGAATAATGTTAGACATGGAAAGGAAAAACAAGATCCAATGGTGGTGCCATGATTCCAAAATCCACCTTGAATTTCGCCATGTGCATGTAAAAACCCACCTTCTTTATTAAATATGTCCAAAATCCATTTCTTTTCATTTACTCCATAGTTGTGCATTCCAAGGAGACATTGAAGTTCATGACTCATTGCTAGCCCTCTAGAACTTTCTCAAGCTTTTTTCATTCCATTTGAATACCGAATGAGGTTTCTAAGACCTATTTTTAACTAAAGTGGACATTGAAGTTTGAAGAGGATCACTTTTAAGGCTAGCTTAGAAACACGAATCGATCATCATCTGTAAGTCTCTTCTTCTTTCTCATTTCTTTCTTCAATCAAGCTCTTTTGAGTTTCTTGGGATATCTTCTATCTTACATGTGAGTGAGACTTGCTTTCATGGCTTGTGTGCATATGTTCATGCATGTGTGTGTGTGTATGTCTACTACCATTGTGGAGATCTTCATACAACACACTCATCTCTCAAATTGAAAAATTGTGGGTAAGGATACATTGCCTGATACTAGCATGTACGTGTGTAATGCTCTAGGTCTGCATGGAATAATTAACAAAGAGTTGAAATCACTACTATACATGAAATTCTTTTAGACCTCAAGAAATTCTCAAAAGATTGCATATATGTAGAAGAAAATTTGGAATAGGATATGAGAATCATGACACTAGTTACTAGGATACCTCAAAGCACCATGAGCTCCAACACACATGATACTCAATCCATTAAAGATATTTTTAGATCTAGTTGTAAAGAGACTGAGTATAGAACACCCTAGAAAAAAGTCAAGTTCCACCAACTAGACTTCAATAAGTTAGAAGATGCACTCAGTATGAGGATGACCATCAAACATAGGTGTACACAATATGGTGAGTGATCCACAACAACAAGATGATCTACATCCTATAGGATTGGCTCCATTG
This sequence comes from Ceratopteris richardii, assembly GCA_020310875.1. Taxonomy (NCBI): domain Eukaryota; kingdom Viridiplantae; phylum Streptophyta; class Polypodiopsida; order Polypodiales; family Pteridaceae; genus Ceratopteris; species Ceratopteris richardii. The sequence goes on along the minus strand of CM035414.1, from coordinate 196,111,312 downwards.
AGAAAAATGAGACAAACCACTCCACATTTGAGTGTTTCTATAGTAAGCTAGATTATAGATCATCACGAGCTTAAAATAAATATCCATACAAGCCAAGGGAGAAACATTGCACAAAAAAATAAATTTTGAGACGTAAAACTCCTAAGTATGAATACTAATGCCAAAATACAAATGATCTATCCATAGGTAAATTTGGAAAGGGAAATTGTACCAATTAAACTATCATCAATTGGCACTCATGGGAGATACCAAGATCCCTATCCAAAGACGAATATGGACTATTTTTCTCATCTGTACCTGTAAGAATTATGTCATCAACATATATGCAAATATAAATGAACCCATCATCACTTGCTTTAACAAGCAAGCTACTATCTGCCTTAGACACTTTGAAACCAAGCTCTTTCAAGAAATTCACAAGTGTGTAATTCCATGCCCTTGGGACTTGCTTCAAAAAATACAAAGCTCTCTTGAGCTTACATACATACTCTGGATGACATTTATCCTTGAAACCTTTTGGTTGCTCCATGAAAACATCATCTGAAATATAACCATTTAGAAAAACATTCTTCACATCTAATTGACATGGCTTCCAACCTTTACATGCAGCAATAGCTATGAGAGTCCTTATAGTTGTCTTCTTTGCCACAGGACTATAAGTCTCATCATAATCTACACCATATGTTTGAGCATATCCTTTCACAACAAGTTTAGCTTTATACCTAGACACACTTCCATCTGCATACCTCTTTGTCTTGTAGACCCATTTGCATCCAATTATTTTCTGATTATTTCATTTAGGAACCAAATCCCACGTCTCATTCTCCATCAATGCATCATATTCCTCCTTAATAGCTTTCTCCCAATTTTCCTTACCTTTTGCCTCATCATATGTAGAAGAATCTTCTTCTACTTTCACCATGTAAGCATAATCCTTAGTAGTCAAAAATGAAGTATCATAACTGTACCTTATGGGTTGCTTTCTGTTCCTTTTTGACCTTCTAGCTTCTCCACTTTTTGAAGTCTCTGGTTCTTCATAATCTGGATCAAACCTTAGCAACTTTTTATTATCAATTTGAGCATCAACAATCTCTTCATCATCAGGAACTTGACTCTTTGATTTCCCCTTTCTTTGGGTCATGACTTCTTCATCACCTGCATGAATATTAGTTGTACCTACATACCAAGTACCTTGTTCTTCAAATGTAACATCCTTTGACACAAGGAATTGTTTTGTGGATGGACTCCACAATCTATAACCCATGTGCTTATCATCATAACCAATGAACACATACTTTTTAGCTTTAGGTTCCAATTTATGCCTTAATTGAGATGGTACATATGCATAAGCCAAACATCCAAATACTTTGCAATGATCTAAGGTAGGTCTCTTACCCCACCATGCCTCATATGGTTTCATACCATTCAAAGCCTTACATGGAAGTCTATTGTTGGGAATTGAACTCACGACCTCCCGGTTAGGAGTGCGATGGGCTAACCACTTGCCCCAAAAGCCATGGTTGAGGATTACTTGCTAATCCTCTCTCCGTGGTTCAACCATCTCCTACTAGGATTATGTGACATTCCTCCCCCCTTAGACTGAGCATTGTCCTCAATGCTCACTTGTGGACCCTTCTAACTCTTGGACCCACTTTCCATGCATGAGCGCTTCCACCAACCTCAAACTCCAGCACATGGACCAAATTTGGACCTATCCCACCCTCTGTGGGTGCCCAAATGCCCATGCGCCTTCATCCAAGGCCAGTTTCACACTCACCACAGATAAGCGCTTTTTCCAAGTGCCCACGAATGAGGCGCGAACCTCCATCTCGCCCAATTTCTCAACTAGGCTCTGATACCAATGTTGGGAATTAAACTCACGACCTCCCGGTTAGGAATGCGATGGGCTAACCACTTGCCCCAAAAGCCATGGTTGAGGATTACTTGCTAATCCTCTCTCTTAAGGCGTGGTTCAACCATCTCCTACTAGGATTATGTGACATCTATTAACCGAGTAAGTAGCTATATTCATTGCCTCAGCCCATAAATAATTAGGATAATTTTTCTCCTTCATCGTTGACCTTGGAAACTCAACAAGAGTTCTATTTCTCCTTTCTGCTACACCATTTTGTTGAGGAGATTACCTGCAAGTAACTTCCCTTTTTATACATGCATTCCATAAGTAATCACTGAACTCATTAGAGAAATACTCTCCCCCTCCATCTGACCTTAATCTCTTCAACTTTGGCCCTATGATTCTCTCTGCATACACATGATAATGTTTAAATGTGTTGAACACCTCTTATTTATCTTTGATCACATATATAGTGATCCAGCTTGTAGCATCATCAACATAAATCACATAATATCTCGAACCATTAATGCTAAAGTCCTTTGATGGACCCCACACATCTGTATGCACCAATTCAAGCTTCTCTGAATACATAAACCCTTTCTTACCATAGGTATTCTTGTGACCTTTACCCAATTGACATGCTTCACACTTGTATGTCATGTGTTGACCTACAATGTTAGGCAATCCAAGCATTGAACCATTGTTAATCATAACCTTAATACCTCTTTCATTTAAATGTCCAAGCCTTTTGTGCCAAAGATCTAACTTAGAGATCTTATATTCTCCATAAGTGAACCAGGCATGACCAACATTGCCTTGACTCTTCAATGTGAAGAGCCTTCCTTCTTTCTTCCTTGAAACAATTTGTTTATACCCATGGCTAGGGTCTTCAACATAAACTCCATCATTAGTGAACCTTACTTCATATCCTTTCTCTACAATTTTCCCTACACTTATCAAATTCTTTGGAATTGTAGGGACATACAAAACCTTACTCAAAAGAGTGCTTCCATCCTTAGCCTTTACTGATCCAATGGACTTCACATTGTGCTTTGTAATATCACCTGTTTGAACTATATGATTACTCACCTTATTCTCCAAATCAGTCATCAAAGCTATGTTGCCACTCAGGTGATTGTTGCACCCTGAGTCAATGTAGAAAGCTCTTTCATCTTCACTTTTTCTTTCACAAGTTGCATTCATAATTAAGGTTGAATCCTCTTTGTGATCTGAAGCATAATTGTAGTAGGTATTATTGTAGATTGACTTTGAAAGCCTCTTCCTACATTTCTTCAAAAGAAACCTCTATTACCTCTACCTCTGAAATCACCTCTCTCATTTCTACCAGCTCTTCCTCTTGAATTAAATCTTTGATTACATCCTCCACCATTCTGATTATTAGGCCAACATTCATGAGCTAAATGATTAGTCTTACAATAAACCCAACAAGCTTTAACACCATCTTTATTGCTTCTGCCTCTTCCTCTTCCTTTACCACCTCCTCTTCCTCTTAGGAACTTGGCTTGACTCATAGTGCCTTCATCTTCATTCAGTTGTTGCTAGCCTTTGTTAATCTTATTCTTATCCTTTGAATACATTGCTTGATCTATACTCTTATCAACATCACCTTTGATATCCTTCTCAAAGGTTAGCATATGTCCTAGCAATTGATTCAAATCAGGAGTGAAATGATCTATTGACAATTCAGTGGATAGAATGAATGGCTTCCACTTATCATCTCCTCTCAAACCTGTGAGAATTTGTCTTACCAATTTGTCCTCTTCAATGTCTTCATCAATTGCTCCTAATGCATCTGCAATATCCTTCATCCTTGCTACATAATTAGAAATGGATTGACAAGCATTCTTCTTGAATGTGGTGAATTTTTCCCATAAAGATGCCTTCCTTGACTTTGTAGTGTTTTGGAAATGCTCTTCCAAAGCATTCCATATGTCACTTACACTTTCAAGTCCTCTAATGTGAGGTAGCAAGTAATCATTGACTCCCATGTAGATAATGCTCCTTGTTTGAGCATCCTTCTTCATCCATGTCTTCAAATCTAAGAGCTCTTTCCTAGTTGGAACACTAGGATCCCCGAATTCTAGTTTTTCATCTTCACCTGTGACGTATCCTATCAGGTTCTTGCTCTAAAGATGAGCTTCCATCCTCATTGACCAAGCAAGATAGTTTCCTCTATCCAATTTCTCTATCTGAAGAGAATCTCCCATCCTTTCTTCACCTATGCAATATTCTTCAAACTTTGTGAATAATGAATGTACCTTTAATTTGAATGAAGTTCCTTTTGATCCTTTTGATAGCCTCTAGGCCTCTTTCTCTAGCTTTTCACTTCAAACTTGCACCTTTTGAATCTTCAAAGACTGATTTCTGTATATCTGCAGTAGTCGAGGTCCTCCTTTCTTCAAAACTAACGACTCTTGCTCTGATACCACTAATAGAGATCTTTAATATCCAAAAGAACATGTTATTCTTGATGTTAGAACACCTCTATATCAAGGACAACTCATAACCTCACCAATTTGGAAAACTAATGCCAAATTATCAAGACTTGAGTTAACTGTGAAAAAACTTATTACACAGAAAAGTCTGCTACACTTAATCCACTCATTGACTGATCAAATGTGTAAAGTTTTCAATGAAACTTTGTACAAGCTGTTGCATAGTGTTTGAAAACCTTTTCCAAGTTAAAAATTTCCAAAAGCATTAGTAAATCTTGAGGTTTTCTCCAAACAATATAGCTATGTCTGAAGCTGTTCTTCTGTGTGGTCGACTTTGACACTTGCAATGTCTAATGTATGGTTCTCCCAAGCTAGACCTCATTTATTTAAATGCTTTTACCCAAAAGTATCTTACCTCTCAAATTAAAGAATGAGTGCTTAATTGCTCAAAACTTTACACTATCGAGGGAGATCAAATCAAAACATAGCCATCAAATTTGCACATGTACCTATCTTCGCTTCTTCTCTTTACACATGTAAACGTTCCTAATTAAAATTCTCTCAGCCTGATTACAATTAGGCTCTCAAAACTTGTACAAAGGTTAGTCAACTATAGAATTAGACTTTTACAAAAGCATTCTTCAAGAAGATAAACACAGAAGGAGCACTAAGCAAAAGTTCAAGGTGCAACATTTTTCTTTTTAGAGAAATCATAGATCTGATAGATAATCCATATTCTTCTCACTTTCTAAATTCTCTAATGACTTCTAAACCTTGTCACTCATCATCTCTCTCTTTTATATTACGTATATATTCAAGTATATATAGACATTTACATCCCGACTCATCATAGATACAAAGGTTTTCACGAACTAATTACAAGGGTAATATACATGTATATACAAGTTTTTATCTTCTGATCATATACTCATCTTTAAGCATCATATAGTGATCTTTGCTTTACTTATTGACTTCAAAATTTGTCCTAATCATCAATCAATGATGTCCTCCACCAAAAAGTAGAACTTGAAGATCAGCAAAAACAAGAGCAAGTGTGACATGCTTAGCTAGAAGCAAAGTACACATTGGACACAAAAGCACTTGAGCTTAAGTGGAAAGACGCGGTGCACAAATACAGAGAGAAATGCATGCAAGATGCTCACCAAGTTAGGATCATTTGTGAGGCGAAGGCCACAGTGGAAGAAGAGCTCAAGGCAAGTAGGCAACAACATGAAGAGAAAGATCAAATCATTGCGAAGCTCAGAGCCCAATTAGAACATGCAAAGAACTTGGGGGCACCAATAGTCCAACCACCCAACCTCGCTACTGATGAGACTGAGGTATGCCCTCTTTCTCCCCCAATAGTAAATTCACCAATAAAGGAGTAGGTGGTAGATGAATTTGACGACCATCCAATGCCATATACTGCATACTTAAGTCAGATTTGAAAATGAAGTGGTGAAAGTCATGAAGGAAGCTAAAATCAAGAGTAAAGAATTAGATTATATCATGAAGCCCTTCAATCTACCATATGGAAATATGAAAGAGCAGACCAGAAGGTACATCAAGAAGACTACAGGGAAGGATCTGGATGAGCAACTCAACTTCATGACAAACACATTTAACTATACTCAACAAGAATTCAAACCTATCGATCCTCTCTAGAGATGCAAATTTTTGGAGAAAAATCCAACTTTGCAGGTGCACTGGCAAGAGGCACCATACCTATTACAAGTAAATCCCTCCTTTTGTCTTGTGCCACATTGATGATACTGGCTAGAGTTTTGGGATTTGTAACGCCAAGGTAAAATAAATAAACAATGGCTTAATTTTTCGCTGCTACTGATCCCGTGACATAATTACCTCCCCACTGAAGAGTATATGGTGAGAAAAATAAAATCTTGGTTATCTAGATAGGCCATGGTCCCCGATCTCACCATCAAGTGAACAAATAAAATACTTAGCATGATCCTTACCAAACTGAAAGTCTTCAAACACGTAGAGTACACATTTTTTAACTTCATTGGCATGAATCAAGGAACGAATATACTATTTTTTGATCTTTTTGGTATGGCTAGCCAACTTACTATAATGGCCTACTACTCAAGATTAATGTTTTTGCCAAGTACATAAATGTAGACCTTCGAAGAAGCATTTTTCATGGGCTTCTTCGAAATAGACTCCAAAATCTTGTTAAAAATGTCTACAAATCTCAATGCCAAATTGGTGGCCTATGAAAGTTTTTTTTGCCAACCACCAACAAGCACCACATGATGGACTGAAGTCATAATAGTGAAAATAGTTGATGATTCATGAAGTGGATCTGCTAAATGATATGGATCAAAAGGTATATTAAATGTACTCTCGTCGCATTCCAAAGCCTGTCGGGGATAATAGAGTTCAGGAGCGGGGACATGTGGAAGGATAGACAAGCAACAGAAAAAGAAGAAGAAAATAAAAAAAGAAGACACATTAAAAAAGAAAAATCAGTCAGTAGCTCTGTAGGAAGCCCCATAGGGGCACATAACAGGCGTGAGCAATACAACTAGGCCAGAAGTGTGTGAACAAAGAAGTTAATCAAAGGCCAAAAGTTTGAAAGAGGTAGAGGCCAAAAAGTGGAAGAGGGTGACTTAGATAGTCACATTCTTAGCCACTATATGCGTGCATGGCAACCCAAATCAATATAGCAACCTTGATGTGTGAATATAAGCAATATCAAGAGGATGACAGAAGCATCGGACTTAGGATCGAATAAGATAACAAATTGTCTGAAAGTCCTAAAGGCTTCCTCGACCACTGGGTGCATGCAATGGAAAGAAATAAACAGGCTAAAGATAATGCATTAGGTCCTTAAGGATGTAAAAGAAGATTTAAGAACAAGACCTTTGAAATGAATTCGTGATCACAAGAGATGCAATGTCTACTGATGGGTGGTGGTGGTCAACTACAAAGATGCTATCACCAAAGGACCATACCCACTATAAACAAAAAGCTATAGAAAATTTTCTTCTTCAAGTTTCTATGAAATACCTTATGAGCCATGTAAATGCAGTAGAGGAGTCCTCTAGATGCATATATCCCCAAATATTGTAACACAAACCTTGTAATATAGTAGGAGTATAGAGTTTTTCAATAAAAGTGCCGGTCCCTTCTGTGAAAGGACCATTTTTAGGGCACATCTATATAAGTGACTTGATGACTCTTTGTAAAGACTTTTTGCCATTGTGAGAATAGAGAGCACAAGAATCTCGAATTTGCCTCTTCTTCCTCATGTATCTCCTTGCTTGTGAGCTTGCATGTGTGTTTGTAGCTTGAATTGAGTGCATGGAAGTGTTATCTATCCATTTCATTGATCTTCTAAAGAGTATAATGTGTGTAAAGCTTGAGAAGGTGTGTGGCATGATTAGATGAGTTTGTAGCTCTATGTTTTGCCCATAACTTGAATCAGGTATGTGAGAATTGAACAAAATTATGACCATTGGATGCATCTCATCAAGAGCTTCAAGACAAACCAACTATTCACCATATTTTGAGTCCAAAGCTGAGAGAATAGTCCATCTTTGTGCTTACTGTTTTCCACTAGTGTAGCTGATGTATGTGATAGATTGCACTCATTTGCATGCAATGTTAGCTGCTCATTTCGATTTAGGAGTTGAGAGAAAAGTCCATTTTAGTGCTTACTACTGTTTCAAGTATCACTTCACCATTTGCACTAATGTAGGTGATGTATGTGATAGATTGCACTCATTTGCATGTCATGATACACTTGGTTAGGTTTTGGTACTTCTTGGATTGATAATTTAAATGTGTGATCATCCCCACTATATGCACTTGCTGGTGATAGAGGTATAGTCTCTTTCCTCACAAGTGCCTAAGTTTCTACTTAGGTACACACAAATCCACACAATATAGAAAACACATGCTCCAAGAAATCTCCTCACTTCAGTAATCGAGGAACAAAATTCTTTCATATGTTGAATAGCATATACTTTCTTCGGGCATGGTTTTCTTCCTTTAAGACCACATAGACTTCCTACAATCAATACTTCTTTCACTCCAAATATCGATTTCTCTACGGACAATCTCAAATGAGCCTCTTCTAACTGACTAAGAATGGATTCATAGTCATTTATGTGATTTTTAACAAATTTCCAACATCCATCCTCATCTTTATCTTTCTCCTCACAAGTTCTAATAGGAATGTCATCAATGAATGGCATGGTCAGATGTGGAATAAAATTCCTAAGCACCTTATGCATTCCATTCATCATATGTGCCATTGAGTTCGCGGCACCTTGTGGCAAAATACACATGCACACGAGCCCTAATGGTGTCCTCATGGTCATCAAGTCAGGACTCCAAAGAGCTAACTAGAATTGGTAGTAACCAGAGTGCAAGTATCCCATTGAATAGATAGATCTCCCTACGAAAGCTTCTGCATACTCATCTATGATGGGACCAGTTCCCATATTTCTAATGGTCACCTTATTTACCAATTGAAGATCCTAAATGAACCTAAGTGATCCATTTTTTTTTTGGTATTGTGAACCAACAACTAGAATAGGGAGCACTTGATGGTTCAAGAATCCCCGTTCTAATCTTTTCATTCAACAGGTCAATCAACTTTAAAATGTGGGATTTTGGTACTAGAATCGATTAAAGATTCCAAAGTATTTTTGGTATTGTAAAAATTATCATTGGTGATACCATAGACAAATCTACACACCCAATTTCCTAGGAGTCGAAAGAAAAAGCTTTTCCATGTGTGAATATCATCTAGGAGAATACATGTGTCTTTTTTTCACTAAGAAAACCATTTTTTCCTAACTAGATTTGCTAAAATGTTTCTTTGGTGAATTCATGATCTATTTTTTTATCCTTGAGAGGTAACTAGGTTTTTGCACCATCCATAAGTTGGTTACTATTTTCAATAAGCAAAATTACAACCAGTTTGATGTTTTTATCGATCGTTTTGTATTTTGTTTCAACGGAAGCTTCCTTTCCTTTTTCATCGTGCTCGAATTTAGCTATTTCCTTGTGCATGGACATAGTGTGTGTTTGAATCACATAGTCACTTATTCTTCCATCAATCAATTCTTGCAAATCAAACACCATATCTGCAAAATATATGTCATCAAAAACTTAAAAGATTTCCTCGTCAAAATCGAGCACTCTACATCCATAAAAATTTCTCTGAAGATCTATTAATTTCACTTTGTTCATGTGCATTTTTGAATTCTTGTGCTTGTGCTTGCACGGCTTGAACATGTGTCCCCTCATCCATCCTCTCAGTTTCTTGAGCATCGGCTATTGGCTATCATTTTCTCCTCATGAGGTTAATAATTACCTCTACAAATTCCCTCTTGGCTATTCTCAGCAACTCACCTAGTGTAAATTTGATCACACTATCAAGTACTCTTTTCTCAAGAACTTGTTTTAAATCTGTGACTTGCTCAATATGTGATTTTAGCATGTATGATGGGTTTTTCACTTTTCCTTGTCCTCTTCTTGCGGGTTTCATTTCTTGATCCTCAGGAGGGTTATTGATTTGAGTAGGCACCGACACCTCAACAAAACTGGGATTTTGATTTTGAGTTGGGATCTTACTTGGTTGGTTTATTGTTGGTTGGAATGGTGGAACTACTTGAGTGGGCTGGTTTGTTTGTATTAGTTGATTTTGAATTGTTTTTGAGGTTGATCTTGTAAAGCTTCTACTTGCCACCTGGTTCTTCTCTTTTCTTCTTCTCCTTCATTAGTCCTCCTCCTTTTTTCTTCCACTACTGCCTCATGCTCCATTGAAGATCATAAATAAGTAACTATTGAGAGAGTATGTATAGGGTCTTTCCATCTGATTTGATTTCCTCTATCTAGAGATTTCATTACCTTGGAACATGATTCCGGATCACTATTGTTGCCGATTATTTGGCACGTGTATGTAGATGTATGGGAAGTTGAAGCAACATTACCAGACGTGCTAGGGAAGAACACTTTCATGCCTTCGAGATTGAAATTTATGTTTACCGTTTCCCCAATTTTCAAGTTGTAGATCATCTTTTCTTTAATAAAAACTAAGTTCTTGGCCAAAGCTTCTTTAAAGCTTTCGCATGAATACCTATTGTGCTCCAACGAGTCACACCAGATGCTTCTCTTAATTTCTAGAGATTCAAGGTTTTATTTTATACTTGTTTGTGGAGACTAGGAATCTATCATCTGTTTAATACTTTGAATCGTAAGGTCACTAAACCTTTTAAACATTTCCTCCATGGTATTAGAAAGCACAACATCTTTCCCAATCGATATATTAGCTTGGGTATTTGGAGTAGGTTGCTATGCTGCCTACATTTGTTCATCTTGTAAATCCTCATGCCAATCTTGCATTAATCTTGACATGGTTCTTTGCTTTTCGATGAACCTCTTTATTGCTCCTTTCATCTCATCCCATCCTTCTGTGAGACTGGATTCCATTTCCCTGTCTTGCAAATGTGGAAGAATTTCTTCACAAGCCTTCATATCTATCACTCATAGAAACAAGGATACCTTTTCATGTTCTAGTGCTTTCCTATCATGTTAAGACAAGTCATCAAACTGATGGTCAAGATCTCTTTTTATATCTAGGATAGATTGATCTTTGGCTTTGTGAATCCACTTTAAAAACGTAGATCGAGTTACTTTATCAACATTCTTGAGTGCAAACATCTTTATCAGAGCTGACTTGTACTGTGACCACTTTGTTTGAGTTTTCATTGTCAATCAATCACACAAATGTAGCTCAGATACATATACAAAGTTTTCAATAAGTTCCATAACATTTAGGGGTGTAAGCCCGGCTCCAAGATACCGAGCTTCCAGCTCGTATTCCTTGCAAAATCGCATAACATTTTTACTATTGAAGTAGCCACTTCGCTTAATAACATGCTCGTGAAATGTTTGAATGGCACTTCACCTTTCCTCATCTTGCTAAAAAGACAAAAGCTAGGCTATGACATCAATTTGAGTAATCCCAGTATCTCCTATAAACAATAAAATGGGAAGAGTTTTCAAGCCACGATTCTCACTAACCTTTCTACCCAAGTCAATATCTAAACTCAAAGACTCTACTCTCACCTCCTTTCACGTCGAGTTCACCAGATATGTCACGGTGTTTCACTAAAGGAGGGAGCTAAGAGAAAAGTTGAAAGAAGTGTCAAAGTGTGAGGATTTTTATGAATTTTTGAGGCAAAATATTTCACATCCGTTCATTAAAATAAAGTGATTGACACTTAAGTTATTATTAGATTTAAACCTCATTACTATAGTGCCTCAGAATTCTAGGCAAATTGCCTCTCAAATCACTTCGAAGTTACCACAAAGGCTTAATAGAAGTGTTCTGGTTGGTAGGTTCGACATTTCACATGGATATCCATGCTTTAAGGTGCAAATATTAAGGCTCATACGCTTTGGAAGGAGACGGCTAAGCAAATTGCCATGACCATATGCTATAACAATACTTCAATGCTGCTTTAGGAATTGCGAAGTAAGTATCATTACTTTATCTTCTCATAAACATCAGTACTGATGCAAACTTACATGAACCCACGGAAATGGTTTTCGTAAGCTTCATTCAGTTTGAAACATGAACAACACTAACTTTGGACATAGAAAGCTCAGAGGTAGTCATTGAAAGAATTCTTCTTGTATATGTCAAAGTTCAGGCCACCACTAGCCTTTGAGAACCAATCAAGAACAATGAGCTAAAGTGGTAAAACATTCTTCCTATTTCTAACACATTTCGGGGTTTAGAACTAGATCTTTCCCTTCACCTTATTCTTGATATTCTCATCTCTTTGGGTCATGAGAGAACACATTCGAACTAAGAGTGTTTATTCACGACTAATAGAGATGCTTAAAGATCCATGCAATGCGCTGAAAAGGCATCCCAAGAAATTGGGTGCCACATGGAAAGTGTTTCCTAACAGCAATAAGATTAAGTCAAGGCTAAACCCATAGGTGAAGTCACCACAAATCCACATGGTAGACCTTCAAAAAGGGATCAATCCATCTCTGGTTGAAACAAACTCTTCGTCTGAATAGCATTTCAGAACGTAAGTTTTAGATCCAACAGTGTAACTCTTCATGTATCAAGGCAAGCAACGGTCATATGAATCTTCAAAAGAGAACTTTCAAAGCCACCTTGTTTTTTTGAGCAGTCAAAAGTTTCCATTTTATTGATAGAGCACACATAGAGAAACATCAACTTGTTGCTTTAACAACACAGTACGAAAACCTTTCTGACATTAATGTCAAGTACAACAGTTAGCATCATAACAACTTCCTTGCCAAATTCTTTGTTAAAGGAAACAAGATGATATAAAATGTAAAAATCAAAGAACTCAGTTATCTGTACATGTAGCAGACATGAATCTGTGTAAGAACTCCGGATACATGCTCTGCAATAACACAACCACGCGAAAGTTTATGTTTTGCGTTTTATTTTTGTTCATTCATTGCATGAGAAGCTCTAGCACTATAATTGATTGGTTTTCAAACACTATTATGAGGCAAGGTGGTACTGTGTTTTGTCATTTATCGATCAATGAAACTTTCAAGTGCAGAAGAAGAAATGACAAAGAACTCTGTTCAAGAATCAGATCTACACCGTGTGGATAAATCAAGTTAAACCAAGTCTTTATGCCAAAGGAGAATATGACATGCATTACTTAGAACATTTATATCATACGAAAGCACACTTGGAGAAAGTTATTCCATAAATCTGAGAAACTGCCTATATGCAAATTGGAATAAGAACATGCTCTTTCCTGTCATCAATATAGATTAAGACATCAGAACACATCCATTCATTCAAGCATCTTACAAAATCGTTCAGCCAACAGCGTGATGTTTTACACAGAACCATAAAGAGAGACTGTTCAAGCTTCAAGCATAATTTTCATCACTGCTACGTTGTTTGTCTAGATATATTGCAGATTTTTTCTGTTACCACTTGTTCCAAAGAGGATGCCTCATTTCAATCAAAGTTTAGAGGTAGTCATTGAAAGAATTCTTCTTGTATATGTCAAAGTTCAGGCCACCACTAGCCTTTGAGAATCAGTCAAGCACAATGAGCTAAAGTGGTAAAACATTCTTCCTATTTCTAACACATTTCGGGGATTAGAACTAGATCTTTCCTTTCACCTTATTCTTGATATTCTCATCTCTTTGGGTCATGAGAGAACACATTCGAACTAAGAGTGTTTATTCACGACTAATAGAGATGCTTAATGATCCATGCAATGTGCTCAAAAGGCATCCCAAGAAATTGGGTGCGATGGATGAAAGTGTTTCCTAACAGCAATAACATTAAGTCAAGGCTAAACCCATAGGTGAAGTCACCACAAATCCACATGCTAGACTTTCAAAAAGGGATCAATCCATCTGTGGTTGAAACAAACTCTTTGTCTGAATAGCGTTTCAGAACGTAAGTTTTAGATCCATCGGTGTAACTCTTCATGTATCAAGGCAAGCAACGGTCATATGAATCTTCACAAGAAAACTTTCAAAGCCACCTTGTTTTTTTGAGCAGTCAAAAGTTTCCATTTTATTGATAGAGCACACATAGAGAAACATCAACTTGTTGCTTTAACAACTATAGTACGAAAACCTTTCTGACATTAATGCCAAGTACAACAGTTAGCATCATAACAACTTCCTTGCCAAATTCTTTGTTAAAGGAAACAAGATGATGTAAAAGGTAAAAATCAAAGAACTCAGTTATCTGTACATATAGCAGACATGAATCTGTGTAAGAACTCCGAATACATGCTCTGCAATAACACAACCACGTGAAAGTTTATGTTTTGCGTTTTATTTTTGCTCATTCATTGCATGAGAAGCTCTAGCACTATAATTGATTGGTTTTCAAACACTATCATGAGGCAAGGTGGTACTGTGTTTTGGCGTTTATCGATCAATGAAACTTTCAAGTGCAGAAGAAGAAATCACAAAGAAGTCTGTTCAAGAATCAGATCGACACCGTGTGGATAAATCAAGTTAAACCAAGTCTTTATGCCAAAGGAGAATATGACATGCATTACTTCGAACGTTTATATCATACAAAAGCGCACTTGGAGAAAGTTATTCCATAAATCTGAGAAACTGTCTATATGCAAATTGGAATAACAACATGCGCTTTCCTGTCATCGATATAGATTAAGACATCACAACACATCCATTCATTCAAGGATCTTACAAAATCGTTCAGCCAACAGCGTGATGTTTTACACATAGAACCATAAAGAGAGACTGTACAAGCTTCAAGCATAATTTTCATCACTGCTACGTTGTTTGTCTAGATATATTCCAGATTTTTTCTGTTACCACTGGTTCCAAAGAAGATGACTCATTTCAATCAAAGTTCAGAGGTAGTCATTCAGAGAATTGTTCTTGTATATGTCAAAGTTCAGGCCACCACTAACCTTTGAGAATCAATCAAGCACAATGAGCTAAAGTGGTAACACATTCTTCCTATTTCTAACACATTTCAGGGTTTAGAACTAGATCTTTCCTTTCACCTTATTCTTGATATTCTCATATCTTCGTGTCATGAGAGAACACATTAGAACTAAGAGTGTTTATTCACTACTAATAGAGATGCTTAATGATCCATGCAATGTGCTCAAAAGGCATCCCAAGAAATTGGGTGAGACTGATGAAAGTGTTTCCTAACAGCAATAACGTTAAGTCAAGGCTAAACCCATAGGTGAAGTCACCACAAATCCACATGGTAGACTTTCAAAAAGGAATCAATCCATCTGTGGTTGAAAGAAACTTTTTGTCTGAATAGCATTTCAGAACGTAAGTTTTAGATCCATCGGTGTAACTCTTCATGTATCAAGGCAAGCAACGGTCATATGAATCTTCATAAGAAAACTTTCAAAGCCACCTTGTTTTTTTGAGCAGTCAAAAGTTTCCATTTTATTGATAGAGCACACATAGAGAAACATCAACTTGTTGCTTTAACATCTACAGTACGAAAACCTTTCTGACATTAATGCCAAGTACAACAGTTAACATCATAATAACTTCCTTGCCAAATTCTTTGTTAAAGGAAACAAGATGATATAAAAGGTAAAAATCAAAGAACTCAGTTATCTGTACATATAACAGACATGAATCTGTGTAAGAACTCCGAATACATGCTCTGTAATAACACATCCACGTGAAAGTTTATGTTTTGCGTTTTATTTTTGCTCATTCATTGCATGAGAAGCTCTAGCAATGAATGCTCATCTTGTCTTCATGTCATTGTCAGCATCCACTTGATTCCCACTTTGCTGATTTCAGCACACTTTTATCTCCCATGTGCAGAACAGGTTCAAAGAGATCATTTCCTTCACTTGACTCCCAAGGATCCCCTCAGATGTCGCGTTTCCATTTGCAATGGAGCACCTCTTTAGGTGTTGCGCTCCCTTCTTTTTCCTTTTTCCCAAACAAAAAGAAAAACCCAGAAGTCCTGAAGTACGCTTTCCGCCTTCCGGATCCCGCATCCTTCTGATCACCCGCATGAGCGGATGACTTTCCTTATTCTCTTGTAGACACACCTTTTGTAGACAAACCGACTAGGGCTGCCACATCGGCCGAAACGCCAAGTTCAGAGAGTTCTATAGATTCCTGGCTGACTTCTAAAAAACTGATGATGATTTCAAAGCTATAATCAATACAGCTTAGTGGTCATTGCAATAGTATCTCGACATATTATTGGCACAAGCTTTGACAATTGACATAAAGGTTACTTCATTAGGAGGAACATTATCCACTTTCGTGTGTTTCAAAAAGCTCAAGGCCTTATTATTATGTCCGTGATCAACAAATCCTTTAATAAGAGCAGTCCACATTACCCCAAGATTTGCAAGAATTCAGCACGGCATTCCACATGCCTGAATTAGAACACTCTGGAATATGTCTTATCATTCCCCTTCTTCCAAGTGATCTACACGAACAAAGGAGTTAATCAAACAAAGATGATGATCAAGTGTTGGAGTTATGCCATGCTCTTTGCTCATTTTCTCAAACAATGTCTGGCTCATGTTTATGAAGCCCATGCGACTGCAAGCATTGAGCACAACAACAAAGGTGACTCGATATGGCACAAGTCCATTCTTGATCATACTATTATAAGCATAGAAAATGCTTTCACTATCTCCAACCTATGCATATCTTGCCATTAGAGCTATCCAAGAAACAACATCTTGAATAGTAGCCTATCAAAGACCTATTGTGCTTGAACAAGCAAACCATAAGTGTTGCACTCTCTGAAGCATGCCCATCAATTTGCATCCGTTGAAAGATTTTGATTGCCTCGTCACCACACCCATTTTTAGCATATCCTTTTGCATACACATGGATTCACATGTTGCTAATAGCACAATCTCTTTGCCACATGCCATCCTTCACTATATCAGCATGTATGTCTTGGCCTATATTAGTGGCTTTTGCGATACTAAACCTATGTAACCACATTGGGAGGAATTCTTGCAAGCTGTATTTGCTCAAAACCCTCCAATGCATCCTCAATGCTTAAAATTGCAGGAAGTTCTTCAAAATCAATTTTCACCCTTTTTGCGGTAGCCTTAGCATTCTCCAATGTCTCTTCCCCAACAATCCCAATAGCCTATCCAACATAGGTGACTACGTTCATAGCAAAAAGCTCCTCATCAGCTATAATCACACCAATATCATTGCCACCAAAGATATCTTTTGCTGTAAAAAAGCCTTCAAAACATAATGGAAGGAATATTTGAAGGATCAAATCTTCCATTGCCTTTGGCTCACAATTTTTGTTCGATTCTAGGCTTGACTTGAATGTGCAACCACAACGTTCAAAATATCCAGGTTTACCACAATTCAAGCATCCTTTATTGTCATTACCTAAATGATTTCTTTGGAAATTTTTGCAGCCTCTTTTGCTCCCCCTACCTCGAAATTGTCCTCTACCTCTTGCATGATTCTGTTATTGACCTTGGTCTTGGTTATTGTGTCCTCTTCCACTTCCAAAGCCTCTACCTCTGCCTCTTCCTCTGCCAAAGTAGAATACCTATTCAGAACTAGGTCTTCCTTTGGAGTTTGAGTCCTCACTAAGATTCTATAGAAGTTTTGAACTGCTTATATGCAGCTCCTAAACCACAAAGTCACACTTCCACCTTATCATCATCATCATCTACATTCATGCCAATAGATGCAAGTGACGCACATATGCTTTTTATTTTTAATGTGTAGTCACTTATCGACATGCCCTTTTTTCTCTAGTGTATGCAGCTTGTTCTTGAGTTACAATTTCCATGCCTTTGTATTGTCTCATACAATGTGACCAAACTGTTCTAAGCCTCTTTGAGAGACTTGGTATCCTATATGTTCCCAATCATGCTATATAGCCAATACATTACATTTCGTGCTCCTTGATTCCATTCCTCATATGCTCTTAATTGTTCTACAATCGGATTCCTCTCTCGTAACTATAGAGTAATTTTGTTCTCTCCTTCGATGTACTTCTAGTAGCCTTTTTCTATCAGGAATTTTTTTCATTCTGAATCTCCAAGCATGGAAGTTGTTCTTGTCGAGCTTATTGCTCATATGCTGACTCATTCCATTCGCATTTGCCATCTTTGTAACAATTCACAACATTGAAAAAAACCACAACAAGCAGCACTTCTGCTTGAATACTGTCGCACTTTGACGTAATAGTTCGATCTCAGAAAACACATTTTTCATGTGTCAACAATATACAGAATCACTTGAAATTTTGGATGTGAAGTGTATGAGTGTTGCCGAACAGGATGCAAGTTACGGTTTTATGAGTTGACCTGACTTTTCTATGGGCCCCACCTTGTAGGCTCGAAACTGAGGTCATTTGTGAATCATGCTTTCTCCACACCTTCTTGTGTACTCTTCACCGTGGCCTTCTCCAGGAGCTCTCTACAACCATAGTGGCTCTCATACCATGTCACGAGGAAGGAGATAAGAAAGAGAGCTCACACACACACTCTCTCTCATAATGAAAGAGAAGCACACACGCACAGATTGAGGCAAGGAAGAATGATCTTCTTCTTCTACTACTACATAAGAGGAATGTACAAGAATGACCTAAAACAACCATACAACAAGTGCAATCTATAAAGAATAGTACATAAGGAAAATCCTAATGTCCACGAAAGAGTGAGCTAGAAAGAAAACAAATGTGCCATCGCTCTTGATAGATAAACCTAATACAACTCAAAATGAAGTATCCCTGACATATACTGGCGTGACCACTATACATGTCAGAGAAATGAAAAAGTGATATGCATCATCCTGGATCATCACATGTTGAGCTTGATATCTCAACAATAACTCCCTCTCACACATCTATAGGCTCTCATTGATGGCCTGAGTAGATGGCCCTTGTGATTGTACCTTCCCTTGCAAATTCAATTAAAGTAAACTCATACGAGTCATAGGAACACAGTGATCACTTTATAATACTAACTAGATGCTCATTGGAAGTGGTATAGCTGAACCTTTATGTCTAGTCATCGTTTTAAATTTTTCACCATTGTGGCATGTGATTAGTTTGTCAAGAAGGAGAAAAAGGTGTTGGGGGGGGGGGGGGGGGGGGTGTGAGTGTTTCTCTCAGTGGAAGTGCACATGTGTCTTTATTTTTGTTTGTGTGCTTGTCTTCGGGGAAACTATGGGGATTGCTCTATGTGTTGATAGGTATGAGAGAGTGCATGAGTACGAGGGTGTGTGGGCATGTTTCGGTATGTGTGTGTGAGGGTGTGGGGGAGTGTATGTGTGTGTAAGTGTGGGCATGAGAGTAAGAGAGAGATAAAATAGGTGCATGTGAAAGTGTGTGAGGGGATACAAGTGTGGGTGTGTGAGAGTAGGGAAGAAGGAGTGTGTGTGTTTGTGTGAGTGAAAGAGAGCTCGTGAAAGGGTGGGAGCACCTATGTGAGAGAGGGAAAGCAAAGGGAAAAAGGGTGTAAGGAAGTGGGAAAGAGAGTGTGAAAGAGTAGAAAAGAGAGTGTAGGTGTGTGTATGTGAGGGAGTAAGAGAGTGTTTGCATGAGTGTATATGTGGACGTGTGTGTGCGTGTCTGTGTAAGAAGAAGGAGAAAGAAAAAGAGAAAGAAAGGGAGAGAGGGAGTGATAAAGTGTGCATAGAGGGGAGATATTGAGGAGTGTGTATGGGGCTGCAAGAGGGGACAAGGGGAGAAAGCAAGAGTGAGTGAGTGTAAGTGAGTAGGAGAGAGAGGAGGAGGACAAAAGAGTGGGAAAAGTATGTGTGTGAGTGAAAGGAAGTAAGTGTAAGAGGAAGTGAGGAAGAGCAAGCAAAAGAGAGAAAGAACAAGAGAATAAGTGGAACAAGCAAGTGTGAGTAACGAGAGAGTGAAAATCGCAAGGAGTAACCATTGAAGTTAGATCTCCATGAGATATGTCCTCGGTTCCCATTTCTCTCCATCTTCTTCGATCACTTTGATATATAATTGTGGACTTAGAGTAACACAACTTGATCAATTCCAAGGGGTTTGTGAAAAATATAGGCATCTTCTACATCTTCTCATTGGGCATAAGACATCAACATGTTCCGCCTTCCCAAAAGATGAGTCAATTCAAGCTACTCAAAACTTGCAGCTTGTTCATAGTGATGTCTGTGGTCCTATGTAGACACCTTCTTTTGGGAACTATCTTTACTTCCTGAATTTCATCAAAGATTTTTCCAGGCATACATGGCATTACTTAGGTAGATATTCAGTTTGTTGTCTCTCAGATTAGCAGATTTATACATTGCCTAGGTGTCAGCAAGCGGTTAAATGCATCTCTCACAACGCAAGTGGTACCCAGATACTTGGATTGTTTTATCCCAAGGGGGGATCACTAACGCCAGATTTACATCCTTTTTCTGATTCTAATGGGGATTGTTGTTATGACACTCATGTGTACACTAGTGGCTTTTGCTTCATGCTTCGTAGCTCATGTATACTTGGTTGAGCAAGAAGCAGCCTACTGTGGCCACTTCCAATTATGAGGTTGAGTATAGGGCAGTTGTTAGAGCTACTGTTGAGTGTGTGTGGCTTTGATGCCTTATGGATGTTTTGGGTGTTGGTTAGTCTTCTGCCACCACCATCTTCAATGATAGTGAGAGTTCATTGGCAGTTGCAAGGAACCAATGTTCCATGCTTACAATAAGCACATTGAGGTGCACTATAATTATGTTACGGAGAGGTTCTCTACTAAAGAGATCAGTTTGGCATTTGTGCCCACAAAGGAGAACATTGTAAACCTTTTCACAAAGGCTTTGCCTAGGGATACATTTGAAGATTCCCGCAAAGCTTTGGGCTTACTTCCTTTGGTGGAATTATTCCACATAGCTTTGCACTTCTTATACATGAGTAACAACTCCTCGTTCAATCACTCCCAGGGTGGAATTTGTTGGTATTTTTAGGTAGTGATGTGTGTGAACACACTAGGACTACCGGGGCACTTTTTTCCCTCTTTAGGAGGCTTTTTACCCTGGCTTGTATATATGCCTATACCCTAAGACATAACTAATCTTTGTACATTCTCTTGGTAATACATTGAGTATTGAATGTTGTGCTCCAAGCTGCTTCTTCTTTCTTGTGTTGTTTGCATGCCTTCGTAGACCTAAGACTCCAAGATAATGAAGCATGTGTTGCATACTATTGCATACTTGAGGAAGCAACTTGATGATGTATGTATGGCTAAAAAGGAGCTTGTGGATGTGTATGCGACATGCATCAACAACTTGAAAGAGTGATTGGCAAACATATATGAGATTATTTTGGATGCATCATTCATCTCTACATTGTTCAAAGGATTACCATAATCTTTTCAAAGCTTTGCCACTACACTCCATTTGGTTGCAAAAGGGAGTCCCAATATGTATGCACTTGATGAGTTTGTGTCTCTTCTTTTGCAAGAATATAGAGTGAATAGGTGGTTTGATTGAGGGAATACAAGCACTTGCTATCTCATGAGAAGAGAAAAGGAAGTTTTTAGCTTTGGGTTCATAGAAACCAAATACTCAACCTTCCTCTTCCAATCATTCCCCTAATGATGTGGATTTACAAAAGAAGAAGAGAATCAAATATTGCCAAAAGGCTGGTCATACTAATGATGTGTGTAGAAAGCTTGCTAAGTGGAATGAAAAGAAGAAGGAGGTCGGCATGTCTATTGCTGAAAATTCTTCAAATGCAAAGAATGACAAAGCCAAAATGGCTCAAGATTTTTGGGCTTGTTTTGTTACATGTCATTATGATGCATCATTTCATTTTAAATATATGGTTGTGAGTGAGGATGATTGAGATTTGTTCTTTGGTAATGGTGCTTCAAAGTACATAACTTCATGCAAAAGGTTTTTTGCATCTTTGAAAGATGCACCCAAAGGAGGACATGTGGCGTGCACAAAAAATTCCTCTTATCCTATCATTGGACTAGGAGAGATTGACCTTACAGTTCCAAATGGAGATGTGATTCTCCTAAAAAATGCATTGTATGTACCCAATATAAAGAAGAACTTAATTTTAGCTCCTTTTATTTCCAAAGTTTGAACATGTACACTTTGTTGATGATAAGTGTATGGTTCATGATGTCAACAATGATGATATTATCTTGATGTCTGGTACATTGCACTGTTTTGTATCGGGCTGCCTCAAATGCCTTGGTTGCTCATTCTTCTTCCATGGCTGAAATGGAGTCTTGGCATGCTCCTTTTAGTCACTTGAACTTCAATAGTTTGCTTTAGTCACAAATGGTGTACATGATTATTGGTTTGCATACACTTGAGTCCATTGAAAACCATGCAAGTGAAGGTTGCATTCTTGGAAAAATACGTCATGCTTCTTTTCCAAAAGATAGTCATACACACACTACAAGAAAATTTCAACTTGTTCATAGTGATGTATGTGGTCCCATCAAGACTCCATCTTTTGGGAAGCATGTATGTTTTGTTACTTTTGCTTATGATGCCACTCACCATACATGGGTGTAACATATGAAAGCAAAGAATGAGGTATTTTCTTACTTCAAGTCATTTTTAGCTATGGTGAAAATTTTTCTTCAAACAAGCTTTTGACTCTACACATAGATCATGGTGGTGAATACATGTCACGTGAGTTTAAAGATTTTCTTCATGAAAGAGGAACTTCACACCAAGGTATGGTGCCATATAGACCTCCACAAAATGGTGTTGCCAAGCATAAAAATAGAACGTTCCTTAAAATGGCATGATGTATGGTTAAGGGAAAGCACCTTCCTGACAAGTTTTGGATGGAAGCAGTCATGTGTGCAAACTATGTGTTGAATCACCACCTCACAAAAACATTCAGCCTCATCACTCCTTATGAGGCTTTGAATGGACATAAAGCTATGGTTAGTTACATGTGCATGTTTGGTTGTTTGGCATATGCTCTTGTGCCTTCACAATAATGTCAGAAACTTGATGACAAGGAAAATAAATGTATATGTTTTGGTTATAGTGCTGAAAGTAAGGAATATCATTCCTACCATCCATAGAGGAACACAATTATTGTGATTCGAGATGTGGTATTTCTTGAAAATTTACTTTTCCCTCTACTTGAGCCAATGGTTAGCTCACAAGATGTGTTTGATACACTCACGACTTTGTTTCAAAGTGGTGCACTTGACTATGGCCATGTAGAACAACCAATTGAGGCTCAAAAGGCTGAAGAATTCTAGCAAAATAGGTCTAAAAATGTAGAGAATTTCTATCCAAACGTGGCTGAAAGTTTTTAGCTAAAAATGGTTGAAACTACTCGAAATTTCTAGCCACATATGGCTAAACATTTGCGACAAAATATGGCTGAAAATGAGCATAAAATTTAGTTGACACATGATATACATGTTGAAAATGTATTACATAATGAGCATGTCTATGAAGGGTGTAGAAAGTATGCGAAAGTGGCTGATATAAACTTTCCAAGGCAACAAATTGAGAGCACCTTTACTTGGTAGAGCAAGATCAAGCTCTCACCATGCATCAAGTAATTTTATGGATTATTCTCTTATTGCAGCAGCATGTAATGAAGAGCCACTTACTTTTGAAGTTGCATGTGACGATCCACATTGGATATGGATTCCATACATAAAAATGGTACTTGAGAGTTATGTAAATTGCCAAAAGGAAAAAAGTACCATGGTACAAAGTGGGTTTACAAGATTAGGAGAAAGATACATGGTAGCATTGATCACTACAAAGCTAGATTGGCTACCAAAGGATACGTGCAACAATATAGCATTGATTATGAGGGAATGTTTGCACCTACTTCATGCATGATTACCATTTGTACCGTGGTTGTACTAGCAAGGTTGGAAACTACATCAGTTGGACAAAAAAAATAGCTTTCTTGAATGGTGATCTGCAAGAAGAGGTGTATGTAAAGAAAACTGGAGGATTTACCATGAAAGGTCAAGAGCATATGATTTTTTGCTTTCATAAAACCTTGTATGATCTCAAGAAAGCTCCACATGCATGGTATGAAGAAATCCATAAGCACTTGATTGCTCTTGGCTTTACATGTAGTCTAATTGAAAGCTCACTCTATGTATGCGAAGATGGGGCTGATGTCACATTGCTCATTCTTTATTTTTATGACATACTCTTGACTGGTTCATGTGATCCAAAACTTGGCATTCTTATGCTGGATTTGCAACATACTTTTGATGCCACTTGGTCTTTTGCGCTACTATCTTGGCATCCAGTTTGTATCCATTGAGGGGCAATTGTTAGCATCAAGCAAAGTATGTTGAAAAACTACTTCAAGCTTTTGATTTTAAGGATTGCAAGTCAGTTTCTACAGTAGTGGAGATAGGATTTGGGTTCTCAATTGAGGATTCCGGTGATGCATTTGACACTTCTCTTTATTATCAAGTTGTGGGATGACTCATATATGCATGCAACACAAGGTTGGATATATCGTATGTAGTTTCCCAATTGAGTCGATTCATGCATAGCCCTATCGCTAAGCATTGGAAAGCAGTGAAACATGTGTTTAAATATATCAGAGGAACTTTCAGTTTAGGCATCTTTTATGGTAGAGATATTCAGCCATGCTTGGATGCTTTTACACATAGTGATTGGGCTGGTTGTTATGATAATCGCATGTCCACTAGTGGTAATTGCTTTCTTGGAGACTCATGCATATCTTGGCTAAGTAAGAAGCAACCTACAATGGCAACATCAAGTTGTAAAGCTAAGTAGAGGGAAATTTTCACAACTACAATGGATTTTATATGGTTGAGATGCCTATTGATGGATATTTGCCTGGTGATTGATGCTTCTATGCATATTTTCACTCATAGTCAGAGTGCATTCGCTGATGCACAAAGCCCAGTGTTTCATGCATGGAACAAACATTTTGAGGTGCATTTTCACTATGTGAGAGGGTGCCTTCATTGAAAGGATATTTATTTGGTAGATGTGCCTACACAAGTTAATGTGGTAGACATATTCAATGAAGCTCTTCCATAGGAAATGTTTGAATCTCTTCAGAAAACTTTAGGCTTATTGCCTAGTCGGGCATGATTTGTCACTCCGTGTATGTGTTCACATCATTTGCTCTAGGGGGTTTGTTACACTTATGTGTTCCTTGAGAAGCCTTGATGTAAACCTTTTCCCTGTACATAGACACTTTTTACTCTATTTTTGGCTAGAGGTTCACTCACACATGCTACCACATACATGATTCACTCATATGTGGTGGTACTTTGTACTTAGGGATATTGTTTATCTCTTACTTCAATTCTCATCATCGTCAATAGAGAGCTATTCCAACAATCCATCTTTTCTGTGTGTCTTGCTCCATTTGTGCTCCTTTCTCATGTGTCTCTCACACTTCTACACACACCCAAAAAAAATTCCATGACATATTGTACTATTATTGTACATGTATTTGAACCAATAATTCAAGTACCTATCTCACATACCACTAACCATATAAATATTTCATCGATAAGTAATGTTCCCCTCTACCTAGAATAAAATTTCATCCATAACATTAGCTTCTCTCAATGATATAGGTATATAATATCAATAGAAAAATTATATAAACATTATAACTTGCTTTTTAAAAAATAAACTAGCACATTAACTTTAATTATATAGCATACATAATATTTGCTCATCAAATGGCCTTCTCTTAGCATAGAAAAATAGTAGTACTTTTTAACGTGAAGATATGACATACAAATTTGATTCCCAAGCTTTTCAAATAAATATATTTAGCTTTTATAACATAAATAATTTTTGACATTATAAACGAGTAATATTCATACAACCACTTTGCAAAATAATTCATACATGAGAACACTGTCATGACACATATAAGATTTTTTTTTTTCCATAAACCTAATAAGATTTGTTATAAATTTCTAATTATGAAAACCAAAGTGTTTAAATGTGTAAAATAAAATATTTTATTGTACTTACACCAATTCGAATGTCAGTTTTGTAGCTTTGATAACAAATGAATACTAATTGAGATCACTATTCCTTTTGTGCCAATACTAAGAATACCATCATAAAATTAATTAAAAGACCTTAATTTTATCTATCCTTTAAGTAAAAATATATTTTTTTATAAATAGTCAACCATTGTGCTAACATTTCCTATATTTACATTTAAAAATAGTTGCTTCTATTAATTTAGAAAGTTCATCAAATAATGTCTCTTTTTTAGGACACTAGAGTGTCAAATTACAACACTAGTGTTAAACATTAGAACTGCACTAGTTGGATGAAATTTATATGCAAATCATTGTTTGCATCACATTACTATATTTAAATGGGTACATCACAACACATCTCCTCTTTTCTAAAACACAGTTAACACTACCCCAATCGCATCTCTAGTTCACCCACATCTTCATGTTTAGACAATTATGGTTAGTTATAGAATTAATCCCTATGAAAACTTGTCAATAATAGGTAATGGAAAAATCACTATTATTTTGATAATGCATCTATGGAAGAAAAATAACCTGCCATCAATGATTTTTCCAAAGTTTGACTTACATGTAAATGTTTTAATGATTTGATGATATCTTCATTGAGAATGGTCTCCTCAATTCATCCCTAATGCACCAAGTGTTCTTTTTTTATATATAAAGGAAGTTTGGTATGAGGCATAATATCCCTAGACTAGCTTGAACTAATTTGAAAGAACAAGTGATGGTAGGCTTAGTACCCATGGGTCCCCATATCCCACAAATTAGGGGTTAGATGAGGTCTATTAGGATAGAGCTTGGAAAGAGAAAACCCCAAGACTTAACATAGAAACTGATGTAGGTAGACTTGAGGTAGAAAATGAAATCCACCTCGCTTAAGAGGCTACAACATATGGTGTTTGAAGGCCAACATTTATATCATAACCAACCAATAGGGGAACGCCTTTCACCCTAGGGGTAGTTGGCCTATCCACATTCTTTGTTCTTTTTCAGAGTTGTTTTCTCAAATCATTATAGCAAAAAATAATAACATCCATAAACATTAAATTGTCAATTCTACGAAGTATATAACAACCCAATCCCCTTTTTTTATCAATGATTCACAAAAAAAAATATCAAGCAAGGACCTACATATCTATTAATCAACGCAATCTAAGCAATGGAACTAAACAACTTACCTTTCTTATGCTAAACTTCTTTTGATCATATCTTAAGATAGAAAAACGCTTTTCTAGTTATTAAAGTGCCTAAAGTATTTCAATTATTATTCGAAATATATCTCTAACATTAACTTCAGCTTTTATGTCTGTAACCCTTGATGAGAGAAGCACGATTTTTTCAACTTCACTAGTCATGAGAAAAAAAATTCTAACTTCTAATCTTAAGTACAGAGATTGAGAATAGATCAATGAGAGTCTCATACACACATTAGAAAACATTTATTTGAGATAAATCCATGAAATTACTCACCAAAATCACTTCAAAATCAACAAGAAAGCAATATGATGAGATTTACTTTGGAAGATCTCTCTAACTTCTTTTATCAATAAAATGAACCAAATTCTTTCTACAAATGGGCTTTCATTGTCTTTTGTACCATTCTAAGTGTCCGTGTACACACTTAAAAATTGATTTTTTCACTTTCTAGGATAATACATACTCTAGAGAGCTGTAAAAACTTTACGAAAATATGTTAGGTTGCTAAGATAATAGGGAAGAGTATTCCTCATTTTTTTAAAAATTGGGATAATTAAAAGTGTCTAAAATACACATTATTTTGTCTTTTTCTATCATAAAATCTTCATTTAGAATATCTCTTGAGATCACATTTGACATCCATGCCAACATTCTTCCTCTCTTACTTTATTTTCAGAAAAAAGTTGAAGTCACGTTAAATCTTCAATGCTTCTTTTTTCTTTTGTAAACGTGTTAAATTAGTTCGTGACTTTGACTCTCCATCACCTTCAAATAATTCACCATCTCAAAAAGTGCCTTTGTCCACTATACAGGCACTTTTGGCTTATCAATGACATCCTTCTTTAAGTAATTTTTTATATGTAGATGTATTTCATCACAAATGATATTTTTCAAAAATTTTCTGAATATCTTCTAACAATGGATTAATGAAAAGCAACTTCAAATATCTCTACATAGTGTCCTCATAAAAACTACTCTATTGTAATAGGATATTAAACATATTCTATTGAGGGTCTCACTAAAGTAAAAAAAACAACTTATTTGTAGGAGAATTAAAGCCTATGAAGATTAGGGTTTTGGCATCACTATTTGTAAAGGATTTTATACAAGCTACTATAATCTTCAAAATTCTTATTGTTAACATACATGTTGGATCACTAACATCAACTAAACCTTATATTATTGCTTTACAAGTTGTAACCATATATTTCTTGGTTGTTCATTAATCTTTCTTTGGTCCTTCAATCTTAGGAAAAGTAAGCCACCCAGAAGGGATGAAACCTTTTTCTCATTTTCCAAAACCTCACTCAATCCCTCCTTGTATTTAGGCAATAAGCTAGCTTAATCTTCAAAACTTTAGTTATCTCCGATCATATCTTTTTGCATTCTTAGTTCTTATCCAACCACTTACTCCATGTGGATTAGATTTTTCAAACAATTCTGTAGTAACGGTCACCGATTCATCAAATTCTAAAACCTAATTAGGTGCTACATTGACTATTGAATTTTGGTAATTCTTTATGCTTTCAAGGACCATGCAAAATGGCAATCCCAACCCATCTTTAGCCCAACGATGGTGAGTTAGATTGAGTCCATTATCAAGTGCAAATTTCACCATTCTATCTTCATATTTATTCTAAATTTTCTTGACATATTTCATCTTGCTTCCCTATCCATTAGTAGTCCTTACATAAACTCATGTGATTTTTCATATTTATGATCCTCTTTCTTTCTTTCTTTCTTTCTTCATCCCTTGTTTTCTTTATGGGTGTAGGAAATCTATCATTTTCTATATGCTATTCTCTTGTATGATTCTATGTGGCACTTCAATTTCCTAGCTAGCTTCTATTTTCCAATTCTCTATCACAAGTCCTGTTCTTTCTTATTGCCACTCCATTCTTTCTTTTCTATTTTACTTTTAAATAATTGAACCCCATCATAGTTGTAGTTGCATGTATACTTGCTTATTTTCTGCATAATCATCCCACTAAGGAGGTTGAGGTGAGAAGAGTGCTGTTTGAGGATACTAGTCCTCTAGTTAGCATGCATAAAAATGTTGCACATAGGGACGTTCAAGAGAATGTCAGATCAGATCAGTCTGCACATGGTCCTGTTTAGCAATCATTGAGATGCTGTACACATGTCTCACATCCACCTGATATAAATCTTCTAGGTTTAGATTTTGTTATGCTAACAGGTTTTGGTGAGCCTTCTTGCTATAAAGAGGTTATGCAGACAGAGGATCATGTCAAGTGGGACCGTGCCATGAAGAATGAATTGGATTCTATTCACAAGAATGGTACTTGGCATTTAGTACCTTTGGCAAAGGGTAGGAAAGCTTTACCATGTAAATGGATATTTAAGCTGAAATTCACATTAGATATGGATGTGAAAACTGCTTTCTTGCATGGAGATCTTACAGATGAGATCTATATGGAACAACTAGAGGGTTATGTAGTTCCTCACAAGGAAAGTCTAGTTTGTAAGCTCAAGAAAAGCTTGTATGGCCTTAAACAGTCCCCTATACAATGGTATCAAAAGTTTGATGCTTTTACAAAGTCTCGAGGCTATTCTCAAAGAAATGAGGATCATTGTCTCTAGACAAAGAGATGCTCACATGGCAGCTTGATATGCTTGATACTTTATGTTGATGGTATGCTGATTGCTGGGAAGTCCTCTTATGACTTGTCAATTCTCAAAAAGAAGTTCAGTCAGAGATTTGATATGAAGGATTTGGGGGATGCCAAACATATTCTTGGCATGCACATTACTCGTCATAGGAGTCAAAGATGCATATAATTATCTCAAAGTGAGTACATATCCAAAGTACTTCACAGGTTCAATATGCAGGGTGCAAAGGCATTGAGTACACCTTTACCCACATATGTGAAAATGGGAAAGGATGATTGCCCCAAATTAGATGAGAAAAAGGAATTCACGACTGAAATTCCCTATCAGTATGCTATTCGTAGTCTCATGTATGTTATGGTAGCTACGAGACCAGACATTGCATTTGCAGTGGGATTTGTGAGCAGATATATGTCTAATCCTGGCAAGAAACATTGGGAAGCGGTGTCAAGGGGCATGACTGGAGACCACCACGCGGATCAGAACCAATATTTGCTATGGTCTCATAAGGTGACTACACGCGGTGTGTTTACTCAGTGTCACTTAGGTTAAGAGATGTGATCAGGCTTAATGAAGTATTACTATGGCCATATGGTTGTGCGGCTTGATACCTAGACAGACAGGCCGTAATCGTATGACTCTGAGACTAAGGTTTCGCTAGTAATGCAATCTTTCAGGAACTCTTCAACAAGGATATTTATATTTTCATATCTATTAGGGATGCTACTTAATGGAATAGATGTTTCATAAGGATCATTGTCATCCATTCACAGATTAGATACTTAGACAAATGAACGAGATATTCAAAACAAGGGAAAGATAGGTGAACAAAGAGACATGATTATGATAGAAGCAACCCTATACGAATGAGAAATGTTTTTATACAATTTTTTAAGTGGTAAAACTACTATTCTGATCCAGAAATATAATAAACCCTATACAAATACTCTAATGCAAAAGTTCAAGATTAAGCTTAATATTTGATTTTAGAAAAAGTGGAAGAAGTAGCACATATGCAACTCCAATCTCCCGATCTCAATTGCTCGTAAGTACTTGTCAATGCTCTGAAAAAAAGACATTAGCAAAAAAACATAAGTATTTTTATGATAAATCAAAACACTCATGGTTTTCATTGAATACATTGAATTCTCACTTTTATGCTTAAAGATTATTCATTTCCACATATTTGCATATATACCTCTGCAGCTCATGCCTTTTCTCTCATTCATCTATATTCATTTGTTCATTTTTGTGTACTTGCATTTTTCCTAATATTCATGCTTCACATTCTTGTATGTATTTTCTTTAGGCATACACACATATGTTAACATACACACATATGTTTACATACACACATTTATTTAATTCGACATACAGGTATGTTCACATTCAATCAAGCATATATTCATTTTTTTATTCACATATATGCATATACTTATATTTCATACAAACTCTCACATGCATGCACACACTCTCTCATTACTCATTCGTTTACATGTTCTTAAATACTTATATACACACATTCTCATGAAAATGCTACCATACATGCATAAACACGTTCATTTAATCAGGTATTCATGCACTAGACAGTCTTATGCATATATGCATTCTTTTCATATGTATGCACATGCACTCTTACATATGCATGTTCTCACTTATGCATGACATATGTACACACTACTTTCATGCATAGACGTATATATAATTTACGTGTGCATTCATGCCTTTATGTGTGCATATATGCTTTCATGCACTTGTGCATATGTAGTCTTTCACAGATACACATGTACTCATTCAACATTTATGCACATTCATGTATGCATTCTACACACAGGCGTGTTCATTTACTTGCTTATGCATGCTTTACTCATGCTTATGCACACACCATCATACACCATTCATGCGTATGTATTTATGCATCATTCATCTTGCATACTTGTACACATGCATTTATGCATTCTACATTTATGCACATGCATTCGCATTACAGTAGTAATGTTTATTGAGAGTTTAAGCACAAAATAATTCCGAGGAGATTTTGATGGTTCAACTCCAAAAATAGATTGAAATTAAAGATTATGAGAATCACTCTAAATAAACTTGATGACAATGTTTCCATGCATTTTTGTTATTTCGCTAAAAAACAATATAAACTTCATACAAAACGAATCACACAGCATTCCATAAGCGCTTGGTTTTGAAACATCTTCAATCGTTTTTGCTTGTCTGTTTAGTATGGCAGAGATTTATTTTGCTCATGAACATTTGTGTAGAACAAATTTTGACTCTGAAAATATATTTTTCCGAAGTATCTTTACCTACTATAATATGCACAGTTATGTGTTTAACTTTTTCAATATAGATGTGACTTCATTAAATTCTGATCCAAGTCTTGCACTTTTCTCTCATTTCTAAAGAACACATGGATTGATATCACAAAAGGTAAGTTAGTTTACTCGGCGATACCCGGCTTCATATATTCATCATACATTATGCATATACAAACCTGCGTGAAGAAATTAATGAAAATCCAAACATATAATAATATGAATAAACTTGATGAGCTTTTCTTTTTGAAAGAATAAGTTTGATCTTCGCCTACACAATTTTATGAATATAAGACAAAGAAACATAGGGCAGAAAATTCGGTTAATAGTACATTGGAGAGATAACTCTAGATTCTTGGTGTCATTAATGTAAAAAGATATGGTGTCGTTATAGGAAAGCTTGTGGTGATTAATGATCTACAAAACTTAAATGATCTGTGTCATAGATAATCTTCATAACTGATTCTATAAGATTGACTGATTCTCTGTAACTCATGCAAGCATTCTCCTTCTCTCTTGGACGTTCCTCCTCTTCTTTCCCAACTACAATATATATATATATATATATATATATATATATATATATATATATATATATATATATATATATATATATATATATATATATATATATATATGTTTGCAAACATAACATAAGGAACATGGTCTTCAGGATCAACCTCAAACACGTGATTTGCATAGAAGCTCTCTAAAAATTCCATATATTAGAAGTGATAGTCCATGTTCGCCTTCCCTATTTATTACTCCTGTACCCTATTTATTACTCCTGTAAACACATATTCTACCTCTTCGTAATCTAAACACACACACACACTCTCTCTCTCTCTCCTGCGAGCTCGTTCTGAAGAGCAATACAACACACAATCTTTCTCTGATCAATACTTGATAAGGCTTAATGCCTCCTTATAATAACATTCCCAGCACATATTTTCAAATCATATATATTGTACATGTGCAAGTGTTTCTATGTATATACAAAGTATCGGATGGATGGATGTGAGTGTTCTATAAATAAATACTTGTAACTAAATGCAGACATGCAAACATGTATACACAAATAAAAAATATAGAAATATTCTGCACGTACACATACATGTTCAAGCAAACATATTTATTTGCTTCAAGATTTGTGCAAGTTTGCACACAGTCGTCATAAGTATAGTTGTCCCATGCATGCACTGAGAAGCTCATAAACAATAGCGCAAAGATACTATAGACTCTTCCATTAATAGCAATCACACGGATGCTAACATGTATGCACTCAAATATCTAAAGCCCACTCAGACACTATATCCAAGATGGAAGATTAGGAGATATAACGAATCCTATTACAGATTCTATTACATAAATAAAGATGAATAGGTACACACACAACGTTTGCACCTTGTCTTTTCTCTCTCTCTCTCTCTCTAAGTTTGAATAGGCACACCGATGCTTGCAGAAGCTTAGGATGCACAGAACAAGGCTCCCTTTCTCTGTTGCAAGTCATGTACATCTATCTTTCTCTTAGTCACCCAGAAGAAAGGCAAACAAATAGACTCTCTCTCCTCAGCCCAAGCTTGTTTTGTCATCAGCAACACCCAAAGGAAAGGGGAAAACCATGTGTGCTGCCATCAAAAGCTCTCTAGAAGTCAACAAAAAAAAAAAGAGGGGAAGAAAAGATATTTCCTCTCTCTCTCTCTCTCTCTTTCTTTCTACCTCATCACTCACTTCAGAGCAACAGTCAAAACAAAGACAGATAGAACTCAGGAATCCGAGAGATCAGCCAAGTATTTGTCATCTACGCACGTTGTTAGAGCTTTCTTTTTGCAGAAGTCCATTTTTTTCAAAGAGAGAGGGAGCAAAGAGAAGAGATAGAGAATCATCTCTCTCTCATACTCTCCCTTTCTCTCTTCCTTCTACAACATACAACATACATCCTTGTTTAGCAGCATCAATGTGTTACAGACGATGGAGAAGAAGAAGAAGAACAGAAAATAAAGATTTTCTCTACTTCTCTCTCCCTCACTCTCTTTTTAACGTACGCACCTGAAAAAGAAGACATTAGAGGAAACATTTCATACACCATTTATATATATAAACTTATGCATACACATATGCACATATTTTCTAAAATGAGCAATAGGCTTTCACGTCTCATAGACATGCAATTGATAAATCGAACATGCAGAAGAATGCTAATATAACACTTGCGTACCCTTATGTAGTTACTATTTTGAAATTCCATTTAAACTTGATTATCAAATTACATTATTATTACTATTCAATTTTAATTTTGTTTTTTTTTTATTCTTTTTAGAGTAAAAGTTTTATTCATTTTATCATAATTATTAAAGTAGTTTACACATATATAGATCCTCAACTCACATCACAAGTTTCACAAATTAGTTAGGAATTTTATTTCAAAATATCGTAATTAAAACTATTCAAATCTGGACACTTGCGAGCACGCATAGGTATACCTAGCATATTGTAATAAAGTGATAGGTAGGATGGTTGAACCACACCTTTGACAGATAGGAGATGGTTGAACTACACTCTAAGAGAGAGGATTAGGAAGTAATCCTCAACCATGGTTTTTAGGGCAAGTGGTTAGCCCATCACATTCCTAACCAAGAGGTTGTGGGTTCAATTCCTTACATTGGTATCAGAGCCTAGGAAGTAGGCTTAGGCAAGGTGGAACCATCCAATGGCCTCTAAAAAAGGCGCTTGGGTACTCTATTATGTGAAAGGGTAGGAATTGGGGAGGCGGCACTTTGAGAATTGGACCCAACAAAAATTCAAGTGTATCTCTCAATCTGTAGGTCGGATTGAGGCGTGTAAGATATCATTGGAAAGCTCTCGAAAGTAGCTTTCCAATGATATAGCTTGCAAGTGTGAAGTCTGGGAAACCTTGGGTGACACTTGGTTGAGTGTTCAAGATACTGAACATGGTGGAGAACAAGGTTCAAGATACTAAGGTTGAGAACAAGGTTCAAGAGACCAAGGTTGCGAACAAGGTTCAAGAAACTGTGCGAGGTTGTGGACATCGATTCAAGGGTACCTAGGGAGTTCAAGGGGCTGATCATCGAGGCTAGAGGGATACATGAGTAGATCATTGAGGACAATGATCAACTAAGGGGGAAAGAATGTAATAAAGTGATAGGTAGGATGGTTAAACCACACCTTTGACAGATAGGAGATGGTTGAACTACACTCTAAGAGAGATGATTAGGAAGTAATCCTCAACCATGGTTTTTAGGGCAAGTGGTTAGCCCATCACATTCCTAACCAAGAGGTTGTGGGTTCAATTCCTTACACATATGTTCATATATCTAATCACACATAAAATTCAACTCGAAACACATACAATATATACACTTAGGATTCACTTTGGTCACAATTCTTTAACATTCCTCAATTTATAGGGTAATGCAAGTTCTCACATACTCATACATATGTCCATTCACACATAGGCTCATAAAGGTCAACTCAACATATTCATCTTTGTTCTTTCTATATTTAATTATGCAAGATTGGATTCACTAATGGAAAACACATCAATTCATAATGAAGCACTATACATAGAAGTAATCAACACACAAATTAAAGTGCTTAGTCGCATTTCTCATAGTCTTACATATAATGATTTTTCATAACACTCATAGGGATTATTAAGATAGGTTATATAAAAAGAATTCAAATGAGGATTTGGAGGGATCAAATGGGAATGCAAATACACATTTCTACCTTCACAACCTGCAAGTACTCAAGAGAAAGATCAATCAAAATAATAAATCATATAAAACATTTTTCTAAGAGGTTAAAGTTCACCACTTTTGAGAAAGATTTTAATTTTTTTGTTCTTTAGTCAGAGTATTAGAATCCTTCCAGAGAGCGGTCAAGATGATTTTGAGATATTTGAGTGGCACTAACAAAAAGTGTCTGTGCTTAGGTAGAGGGAAAACATCCATTATTGGTTACACAGATGCTGTCTATGCTGGTTATGTAGACAATTGTAAGTCTACATCACAGTACATTTTTCATTTTGTTGGAGGTGCTATCTCTTGGAGATCTTGTCTTCAAGAATGTACAACTATTTCCACCACAGAAGCATTGTATGTTGCAGCAAGTGAGGCATGTAAGGAAGCAATGCGGCTTTCACATCTTGCTTGTGATATGGGTTTACCTCAGCATGTACCTCGTTTGTTCAGTGATAGCCAAAGTGCCATTGCTTTGGTTAAGAATCTAGTCTATCATGCAAAGACCAAGCGTATTGAGGTGAGGTATCACTTCATTAGAGATTTCTTAGCCATTGAGCACATTATTCTTGAGATGTTTCACACTCAAGATAATGTTGCGAATGCTTTGACTAAAGCCCTAGCACAGGATAGCTTTCGACACTGTTGTCAATTGATGGGGGTTACTTGATTCATGATCTTACACATTCACTTGTATACTATGTAACATGCCCATGAGGTGGGAGGTATAGTTTGTATACTTACACTCAAGTATTCTGTATCATTCTTTAAATTTCTCCCATAGTTACTTTGTCCACATTGGCCTTTAGTGGCCATTGTCACCGTTAGTGTCAATGTGAAAGGCCAAATGGACCATGGACACTTCTTTGTATATGTTCTTTAATAAAACATATAGTGGCCTACTCAATCACAAAGTGTAAGTTCAAATGCATTTTGTAACACCTAAGAAGTCTGTGTTCGTGCTCCCTATGTACTATGCTTTTCTATGTATTATGTTACCGTGTGCAACCCTAAGAGCTCGGTTTTCTACTCCCAGGATATCTTCGTGAAGCTCTCGAGAAGGAGAGCACACTACGGTACATCGCCATCAAATACTTCATGTTTTATATCTTCTTCTTCTTAATCATCCCTTCTTCCTTGTTCAACTTGTTTCTTTTCTCCATTTTCATGTTCTTTTTGATGTGTTACTTCTTGATTTTGTGGATTCCGCATCTTTTTTGGAGTGTCTGGATTTGAACATTTTATACTCTTTAACAAGAAACAATCTAGATCATCTCCTCTCCTACCTCCTACCATAGGTTCTTTTTCCAATCTTTGAATCCTTATTGAATCTCCTACCATATTTGAATCCACAATTCCTAATTCCTATTCTTTACCTTTCTTAGGTTTCTTGTCTTTCTTACTACTTTCTCCTAACTTCTACCTTAACATACGTTTCTTCTTTGGCTTCCTAACAACTACCACAATAGTTATGAACTTCTCCTTGATGCCTCCACAATTCTCTGAATAATTCTA
Source organism: Ceratopteris richardii (assembly GCA_020310875.1). Taxonomy (NCBI): domain Eukaryota; kingdom Viridiplantae; phylum Streptophyta; class Polypodiopsida; order Polypodiales; family Pteridaceae; genus Ceratopteris; species Ceratopteris richardii. The sequence continues at coordinate 196,074,082 of CM035414.1, read as the reverse complement.
TTAAGGTAGCTTCCTTCTAGATGAACACCACTTCTATGTCTACTTCCGTCATCTATTCATAAAGATGTTCATAATGTTCCATTTCTTCTTTAGTCCAATCTTTATCCATGTGAGAGAAAGCTTCTAACATTTTATAATACTAGGACTCACAAAACTTTTATCATTGTAATGCATTGAATAATTATAACCTTTTTCTTTTCATCTTTGAGGTGGATGCAATTCTTTCTCTTTGAAATTTCCTTTGTTTAACCTTCAATTCCTCTTCTATAGTCTGAGTTTCTTCCAACACTATCCGCCTTGCATCTATTTTATTTCTCTTCTATAGCTTCTAACTCTCTAACTTCACTCCCTTTCTCTTCTTTGACTCTTTTTTTAATTCTAACTTCTCCATTAAACTTCTTATTAACGATATTAAATCTTCGAACACCTTTTCTAATGGTGCTAATTATAGCTTATCCTCAATTCCAAACACATGAAAAATGAATTTTGTGAGAATTTGGGATCCACTCATAAACACATCTATTTTATTTCTCTTCTATAGCTTCTAACTCTCTAACTCCACTCCCTTTCTCTTCTTTGACTCTTTTTTTAATGCTAACTTCTCCATTAAACTTCTTATTAATGATATGAAATCTTCCAACACCTTTTCTAATGGTGCTAATTATAGCTTATCCTCAATTCCAAACACATGAAAAATGAATTTTGTGAGAATTCGGGATCCACTCATAAACTTCTTTTTATCTCAATGCTTAGTTGCTTCCTTCAATTGCTCATGAATATATAGAGACATGGCCACAAGTTCAAATGGAGTATTCTTTGAGTATTCGTGTCTTTATTGTGTAGCACCACCAATGTAACTAGTTTATGTGGCATAACCTACCTTGATAACATGCAGAAACATAATAACTAGAGAAACATTCTTATGGAAACTCTTCATTAGACTTGTCTTTAAAGTTTGAGAACTTAGTGTATCCTACATAAGGTCTAGCCTTCTTTTTCACAAAGCCAACTTCCACTTTTGTTCCCATGACATAAAGTTGAAATATTGCCTTTATATGCTCTGGATTTATACTGATGTCAATTTTTTCTCCTTCCCAATTGCCCACCTTGCATGTGAAATATGTGTCAGAGTTCATCCTGTATATTTCCTATGATGACCTCATAACCTGCTTACACCTTTCAGAGTCTATCAAGTAAATGGGTTCTTCTATAAGAATGTATAATCCAATGGCTCTCCATCTTTTCCATACGACTTTAAATTTTATAAAAATTAGAAAAATCTTATGGCAACATAGTGTATTTGAACTGTCCATTCTTCACTCTGAATATATGTTAGCTAAGTTCTTAGAAGCACTCTTTGAGTTCCTTGGTTGTTTGCTCCTTCTCTGTCAAGCTTTTTTCTTCTCATTCTTTTGCTTCCAAGTCCAAAATTTCTTCTAGAAAACCTTTTCTTTTGAAGAACCAAGGGCCCCTAGAGAGGTAGACATTGTCCACTTCTAGATTAGCCGCATGTAATCCTCGAGCCATCTTTTAGAATCAAAACAAAAAATACACTCCACCCACATCAATAAACCTCAAGACTCCATGAATCAAAAGAAATTCTTCACTCATAAAAGAAATAAGTAAAAGTATCACCAAATCACCTCTTTTCATTAGAGAAAAACTCCCAAAATAGTGATCATCACATATAAGCAAGCATACTTCTAAGTTCAATTGGAAACATAAATCTCATTACTGAAAATAAAATTCGTAATTTGTAGAAAATCCTACCACTCACACACCCATCCTAGCACCTTTCATTGTGGATAATATACCATAGAAAAGCTCATTGTAAGATGCCCATACATGACTTCCCAAAAATGAAAGAAATTATGGATGATTTTTTTCCATGTTTTTCCTATATATTTTTAAATTTATCCTGTGCTTCTCTCTTTTTTTTCTTCTTTTATTTTTCAACATAGATTTCTTTTGAAGTTTTCTTCATGATCATTTTAAAAGTTCTCAAAAATATTTTACTTAATATGTTTCAAGATGTTTTTTTCAAGATTCTCAGAAATACTATAAAAATATTTATATCTTTGGAAATATTTGAAAATAATTCACAAGAAAAAACTCTTCTAATTTCTTCCTCTCCTAAATCCTTCCCTATGACTTGAAGAGCTAGGTGTTTTGTTTGGGTTTAAAACAAGCTTGTGCCTAGGTTATGCACATCCTTGTAATATAACCCTATTCATGCACACTTTGGATATGTAGTTTTCTAAATTGTGCATCAAAGGGATCTTAAACAATTTTGTTAAGTGGTTATCTAACGAGGAAGTTCTAATATATTTGTTCCAAACTCTATTATTTACAAATATGTGAATTTCAATCCTTTTATCTTTATTTGCTCCATTTTCCTTGTATGTGATTTCTTAGGGTTTTTTTTTTTTAATATATTCAACTTTATGCTTCTCTGTTGACTTTGGGGTTTACCTTGTATCTACAACTCTTATTATATTCTCCTCTTCCTTTGACTTAAGCTTCCACACTTGTTTATATGTTCTTGAATTCAAATGTTTGAGACAAGATTTTTCTTGTTTCTTCTTCTACATTTGAATATTCTATTCAATAAATTATTTTAGATATCCAAATTGGATTCATCTTCTTTATTTGTTGAATAATCCATTGGTAATTATTTCTCCTACTCTCACATTGTGTTATGCTCTTTCTTATTTTGTTTCTTCTAAGTTGCTTCATTTGTGAATAAAAAAGACTCGAGTTCTAGTTTATAAGCTTCTTCGTTGGCTCCCTGCACAATATCACTTACAAAACAATCACTCATAGGTCCTTTTTTTTTTTACTTTAAAATATAGCACTTCATTTTCAAATTGGGAAAAATCTTCATTTTGTTTCATCCAATATTTTTCTAGGATTGTCTTCAATCATCAAATTTATTGGTTTCTCTCTAATCTCCTCATTTGTGAATAAAAAGACTCCATTACTGGTTCACATGCTTCTTAATTGGCTTCCTACATAATATCACTTACAAATACTTATAATTTTTCCTTTTACTTTCAAATTTAGGACGTCATCCGAAGAAGGTTCATTTTGTTTCATCCAACATTGTCCTAAGATTAAGTATTCAATCATCAACCCTTGACGCCATTCCTCACATTCTAAAATACAACTCTCATCTCTTATTTTAGCCTTAATTTTTACAGTAGAAAACCAATTAAGAGTTTGATTAGTTTTAGCTTTAGTAGTCATTTCATATTTTTTTTTTTAAATAAAAGGAAGTTCGGCAATTGCCTACTCTCCCGGACTTGAATTAAATTAAGAAACAAAGGTACAATGGAAGGGGACTAGTGCCCACGGGACCCCCCAAATCCCACAAAGCAGGGGAAGCTTGAATGAATCCTAGGTTGCATTACAGAGAAGGTTAATCACCCTCTCATCGCCCTCATGCGGGGCCCACTTGGGTTTGAGCTTGTTGTTGATCAAAAGGAGGACTTGATGGTGCCTGAAGGGGGGGGGATTTCTTACTGTTAACAATCCTTTTGCCAAGGAGGAATAGTGATTTCTCAATCGACCACTCCTTGGGGGGATCGCCAAAGTTGAGAGCGCACCTCTCCCGCCAAATTTTCCACAAGACTTCCCCTCTGATGGCGTTCCAGAGTGTCGCAGAGCAGCCGATCGCTTCTCCCAAAAGGACTTGTTTCCAACTAAGCTGTTTTTGAAGTCTGATTTTCATTCCAACCGTCTGCCAGATTCTGTAGGAGTTGGGGCAAGTAAGGAAGATGTGTGGGACATCTTCGATAGCCCGGTGGTAGCGTTTGCACCAAGGAGGAATCCCACAAAGTTTGCTAGCCTTATGGTTGGTCCAAATTCCTCGATGAAGAATTTGCCATAAGAGGACAGACTTCTTAATTTCTATAAGGGGGTGCCAGATACCCATGAATTTCATGTCCCACCGAAGCCGCGTCCAAGACAGGCACCACTTCTTGTTGAGGCTGATCTGGTGGTCAGCCGTTTCTTTGATGTTCGGGATTTTGAGTAGGCTATTTCCATTGTGCCATTTGAGACCAAGCGAGTTCGGTGTGTCGTGTCCCATGAGAAGGCGAGTCTTGTGACGATCCCATGCGAGGCATCTACTTTGCAAAGTGTTCCATTCTTCGTAGGAGATGTTTATGCAAGGGTCAATATCCTCGAAGTTGATCCAGCTGTTGGTGTCATGTTTCCAGAGGTGTTTCCATTTTTTGAATCCTTTGTTCCATAACCTCTTGGCATTTTGAAGGTTCCACGACTCCACACTCCGGATGCCATGTATCGAAAACCAGATAGAGTCGTTTTGTCTGATTCCGGCCGCCCACTTCCAGTCCTCACTAATTCTTGTGAAGTTTTTGACTTTATTCCAGCCCTTCCAAAGGGAGCACACGATATTGGAGCCTTTCGGGAAGACGAGGATCGGGGAGAATAGCAGGGTCATGATGTCAAGATTCTTCCAGTTTGGGAACCCCATGAGAGCCAACTCATTCTTGTTTCTGAAGATCAGCTTGGCCCACGAGGCCTCCCTATTGCACCAAGCCTTAATCATCCATTTGGCTGCCAGTTTGTTAGCCATACACCCAATGTCCAGGATACCAAGCCCCCCGCTATCTCTGGGGCTAGTGCAAATGGCCCATTTGATTTTAGGCACCCCCCTTCTGTTATGATCGCCCGTCCAAAGAAAGTTTCTACAGATACTATTTAGTTTGGATAGGCCTTGCTCATTAGGTCTCCAACAAGAAAGGAAATAGATGGTAGAAGAGAGGAGGAACGTGTTGATAACCATCGCACGCCCAGCGAGATTGATTTGCATACCTTTCCAATAGTTAAGCTTGTTTTCGAGTTTGACCAACACCCAGTTCCATCTCTGCTCCATAGAGACGCCAAACCCCAAGGGGATTCCAAGAAGTCGAAAGATTTGGCCCTGCGGAATGATTTGACAGCCATGATCAGTGAGAAGGCCAGGATGCTGTCCCACAATAGCCCTAAAGGCGGTCTTAGAGTGGCTGATTTTGGATCCAGAGGCTTCGCAAAAGGTAGCAAGACACCTCCAGAACGTCTCCAGGCTGGTATTATCATTGTGAATGAACGCGTTCATATCATCGGCAAATAGTCTCATGATGATTTGACTGTGGTCGTGAGGCAGCCGGAGGCCTTTGATATTGCCAGTCTCCACATGATGTGCCACAAGTCTGCTCAGCCCCTCAGTGGCGATGGCAAACAGAAGGGGGGCCAGAGGGCACCCTTGTCTAATAGATCTTCTAAGATGGATCGCCTTCGAAAGTTTGCCGTTAACGTTAATTTGGGTCGTTGCGTTTCCGAGAAGGGTCGCGATCATCTTGGTGAATTTCTGACTACATCCGAGATCTTGGAGCGACTGCAGAATATAGTCCCATTCTAGCCTATCGTAGGCTTTGTCAAAGTCGATCTTGATGAAAACCACATCTTGATTAGACTCATTTGCAAATTGAATACCTTCCCAAATATCCATAATGGTTTCCAGGATAGTGTCATTTCAGATTTCCAATTCGTTACTTCCAATTGTTTCAATAGCTTTGAGCATATCAAACTTACTTGTGCTTTTGTGTCCAACAAAACCTGAAATTCCTTCTTTTCAATAGTTATTTCTTTGACTAGCAAATTTTCTTTCGCATTTCCCATCTCAACATCAGATAACATTACTTGCTTGATTCTTCTCCTTGCTTCTTCCTTTTAATTCTCTCTATTTCCTCTTCTTGTGCTTCTTGTCTAATTCTAATCCATACTTCTCTTTATTCTACAACCACATGTATTTTGACATTATCTCTTGATCTAGGGTTGCAAGTTTCAATACCCCACTAGAACTCATCTTATGGAGTATGTAAGGTCCATGAACTCTTTTTTCGAGTTTCTATTATGCTTCTTGATAGTATAGGGCACTAACCCTCCCTCTTTCAAATCTCTATTCTTGGTGTGCATATCATTTTAGGCTTTTTGTTTGTTCTTTCTTGCATAAATGTTCATGAATATTTGTAGTCATGATGCTCCGAAATGCTCTTATTCATGAACTCTTTAAGACAATTCATGACGATCCCATGTCAATTGAATCCCTAAACTTAGAGTAGGTATAAAAAGTTCCATACTTAGGACAACATTCATTTCATAAGACAAATTAAATAGTGTCGTTCCAATGGATGTTTTATATGAAAGTCTATATGCCCATAAAGCATGATGAAGTTTCTTTTTCCAATAAGTTCTTTTCCTTTTCACCAATTTTGATAAAATAGTACATAGTAATTTGTTTGTACTTTCAACTAGTCCATTATCTTTAGGGTTATCGGGTTTAGGTGTTATGTGAGTTACCATAAAATGATTGGTCAAACACCATATAACTTCATTTAGAGAATGAGTCCCTCTATCACTTACCAATTAAATTGGTAAGGCGGAAGTGGTTACAAAATTTTCATATAAGAACCTAGCTGAGCTTTGAGCATCACGTTCATGTGTAGCCTTAGCGTTAGCCCACATTTTGAAGTATTGTGATATATTCTACATGATAAATTTAAGAAGGTTGAAGAATAGGTCCAATAAAATCCAATGCCCATTTATTAAATGCTCTTGAAAAAGTCAAGGATCCTATAGGCATTTCAACCGTTCTTATTGGATATTTTGCCCTTTGAAAAATATCACACTTGCCCACATGGTATTTAGCATCTTCGAATAGAGTTGGCCACTGAAATCCAGAATATAAAATCAATTTGGATGTTCTATCTCCAAAAAAACAGCCTTTTACTACTCCTAAATGAGCAAGTTCTAGAATATCCAAAAATTTATCTTCAATAGCATGAGTTCTCATATGTGCGTTCAATCCTTTTTTCGTATAATTGTTCATTCACCAAAATAAAGCCTTTACACAATTCTTGCACATTTCTTTTGTTTGCATCGATTTCCTCTTTACTTCCTTGAAAGCATCATTTCCAATATTCCACTTTGGATTAGCGTGGAACCACAACAAAGTCACATTCACTTTGAATCTCCATGTGTGCACTCTTGACATTGTCCCACATCCGTTTCCCTATTTGGTCGTGAGCAACCACTTTTAAAGCATGAAAACCCACATTCCATTTTTGTGTTCTATTTAAATAATTGGGTTTTTTATCCTCTACAAGACAATAATCAACGCATCCTTTTGAATTCAAAAGATACATCTGTCATGAAAGAAGAGGAAACTACCTACTTCGCAAAACCATATGCTTAGAAGTTTCCTTTTGAAAGTGCGTCCAAAATACAATATTGGTACCAAAGAAATACCCTATTTAGGTATGCTTTGTATTTTGAATAGAAAACCATCTAGAAGATCATATTATACTCCTTGTGGATCTTCTAGTGTTACAAGTTTGGATAAATGATCTACCCATGTATGATTTTTGCCCTGTTTCGCAATGGATTCAAAGTTGAATTCCATTAATAGCAAAAAAAAAAAAAAAGAATTCCACCTGTATCTCAAGGTTTATTAACTAAGTAGAGTAAGGGTTAATTGTCAACAAAGAATTTAAATAGATAGTGTCAAAATTTTTCACAACATACATCATAACTAAACCCTCTCTTTCAATAGTTTTATAGTTTTTTGGGCATGATTCACTTGTCAACTTGCATAGGGTATTGGAGAATCCAGCTTACTTCATTCAAAAGGTTGTACTAATGCACATCCTAAAAAAATCAGAAGCATCCACATGGATACAAAAAACCAAAGCCGATTGAGGAGTTTTCAAAAAAAGGAGTTGTAACCAAACAAGGCTTTTGAGCTCCAAAAGCTTTCTCACAATTGTCATACGATTCAAAATTATTCAATAAAGCATATAAGGGTTTTCTTATTTCAACAAAATTATATAAAAACATTTTGTAGCAGCCACAATGGCCCATAAGTATTTTTTAGTTTGTTGAAAATTCCTTGCTCTAGGCAGATTCACTATGGCCTTCACTTTTTCTTCATCTATGGATATTCCATTTTTGGACATAATATGTTCTTTTCTAACAAAGAAAACAACCTTTTTAGGGCTAAGATGGACTTTGTATGTTTTCCATTTCTAAAAGATAGCTGTTAGGCGTTGTAAATTTTCTCTTTTCTAAGTTAAAGTACATAGATTCTTCACATATAGCTCCATTAAGGATCTTAGAAAATATTTGAATACATTACACATCAACCTTTGAAATGTAGCATGTGAATTAGTTAAACTAAATGGCATTACCCTGAATGCATGTACACCCCATTCGGTAGCAAAGGTTGTTTTGTGTTGATCCTTAATGCAATACAGACTTTGTCATAACTTGAGAATCCATATAGAAAGCTATAAACTTCCTTTCTTGGAACTCTCTCTTGGAGATGATCAGTTATAGGTAGAGGATAGCTATCTCCCCATAGTTGCAACATTTATTTTATCAAGGATTATAAAAACCATAACTTTCACATTCTTCTTTGGAAGCCACAACTAGTGGAGATACCTATTATAAATACTCTATCTCATAAATAAATCTTGCTTTGTATGTAGAGCATTTTTCATTGTATGTATAATGCCTTTGTTTTACTAGTATGTCATTTGATGCAATAGGAATCCTTTCTACACAAGTACTAAGATCAATTTCTTGAAGATCCGTGTAATTATAGGAGAGTATAGCTCTAAACTCTCTAACTAGTTGCATGAGACCTTCTTCCTCGTCTATTGTCATATCAATTCCTATGAAAATATGCCTATCTTCTCCTCCCTCTTAAGTAATCATGAACTTTTAGTGTCTTCATGATTCTCATAAGACTCACCTTTTCTTGTTTTCCCTTTGTAGATTCAACTTTAAGAGGAATAATTCTTCCGATTGATATTTCTTAAAGTGTAATGGTACATAAAACTTATTATCTTCTTTTCCTTCTCCACTCTTTCATTTCTCTTAATTCCTTTATTGGTTTTTAGGTTTCCCATTTTTTTCCTCTTGATGCTTCATGTGTGTGTATTTTCATAACATTTTATCTTTTACCAAACCCTTAGCTTTCGTATTTTCCAAGTATGAAGTTTTGTCCATTATCGCTAAATAGCTTAACTCTTCAGCTAGCTCCTCATCTCCTTTTTCATCATGTACGTCATCATCCAAAATCTTTTCATCCACTTTTTTATCACTCCTCTCTACTTGTATCATTTTCAAGGCTATGTGGAAAACTCCTCTCTACCATCATTGTCTTGAAAGTTGATTCTCACATTTTCCTCACTTCTGCATCTGATGTAAAAAATATATAACTTCAGCTATAAGGTTCAAAGTATTCATCGTCTAACACTTGCGAGATATATCTCTCATCCTCTATTGACCTTTCATTCAAACAATCTTCCTTCTGAGTTTTTTTTTTTGGAATTCTTTTATGTACTAGAGCATATGCCCATAATTGAGAGCCACTCTCAATACTTTATCTACAAAGACCTTTTCACTAAGAGTCTACATCATTATGTACTCTATTCCAGCCCCTTTTGGAAATATTGTAATAAGTCCCTTTTTGCAATTCACTTTGGTTACATTGCCTTCTTGCAATAGATATAGGACATTTTTGCCCCAAATGTGAACTAAATTCAGTCGTCTCATAAATGGTCTGCCTAGTACAATCTCATATGAGGCTAAATGTGGAAATTCCATCGTGGAAAGAGTGTATTCCATATCAATTCCATACTTTCTCATTAATAATCTATCCTAAACTCCCCAGGGTTTCTCAATACGAACATTTTCCAATTGTAATCAAATTATAATAGATTTGAGTCTAGGTGCATCCACTCTTTCCATGTTTTATTAGTCATGATAGGACCCTTGTTGCATTGTGAGGAGGTGATGGGAGAGTACAATAAGGAGAGGATCTTTGCAAAAAGTTTCTCTAGAACTCTATATTTCTTGCTTAGAAACTTCTTAAGCTTGAAAATGATGCATACATATGAGCAAAGTACTTTGGAGAAATGATCTTATAAGTTTTAAAGAGAGACTAATTTCAGATTTTGAACATGAAGAGAAGAACCTATTATGGAAGGAGGTACCCAAAAAATATTAAGTGCTCCTAACTTGCTATGGATTGAGAAAAATCCGTTTGCAAAGGCTCTAATAGGATGTAAGGGAACTTTTCTAGGTTATATATTGAATTTATAGTACCAAGGGTATGATAAATATACTTGATAACTCATAAATGTGATCGTGACATTTTAGGAGGAAGAAAATACATGTACATAGTCATAGATATTGATTCATATCTCTATACAAAGAGCTTTAATGATCAAATACTTGCATAAACAAGCTCAAAATAAGGTTACCTTCATGATTCACTCTTTGACGATAGAATTAGACCATTAGTTAAAATCAATGACTTTGAAAAGTTAGCACACTTGAATAGTAGACAATCAATAGTACAAAATAGCTCAAAATGATGAGAAAACGTATACGTATTGATATATAAAGTACAATGCTTGGAGGGGTTGAAGGATTCCTTGTTGATATATCTAGGTATTGATTTGTGTGACACACTAGGACAATGGGGGCACTTTTTTCCCTCTTTAAGAAGTTTTTTCCTCAGCTTCTATATATGCCCAAAACCCTAATGTGTCACTTATCTTTGTACATTATCCTAGTAATACATTAAGTATTGTGTGTTGTGATCCAAGCTTCTTCTTCTTCCTTGTGCTATTCACGTGGTTTTGTAGACCTTAAACTATGACAATTGGTATTAAAGTAGGTCACCACTTCATCTAGGGCATCATTGACACCCCTCTAATCACAATTTCAAAATGTCATGAAATTTGGTGACCATGCTCAAGGTGATTAGGAATTCAAAATTGGTTTGCTTTGTGGTGCCAAAATTTCAATCTAAGCTCTTTTTATCCACTAAACACACTATCATAGTGCTTGTGTAGGTAATTTTTTCTTTTTGTGCCAAAGATATATATAGGTTTCGATTCTCTAGTATAAGCGGCTCGAAGTCTACTACAAGTTTAGCAAAATTCGGCATGGTATTTCTATTCAAAATTTTAAAATGGATTCACTTTTCTACATCATGGTATTTTAGTCAATGGTGATGGCTAAAAGCAATGATGTATTATGTATGCTCGCTATTGAGGATAAGTTGGATGGTACCAATTACCCATTATGCGCTTATATGATGTGTCATGTATTGGTTGCAAAAGGACAATGAAATATTGTGTACAATGTTGAAAAATGTCCTATTACACTTGCAAACACAGTTGTTGAAGGTGATGCATCTACTAGTAAGCAAAAATCTTCTAGTTCTACACAACAAAGAAGGTTGATAAAGGCAAGGACAAATTAGAAAGGTAGAAATTACTTTGCAAATATTGTAAATGAAATGATCATGTCATAAAAACTTGTGCAAAACTAACTGCAAAAGAGGCAAAGAAGAAAGGCTAGAATGGTTGTTGTAGAAGCCTATTAGAGTCTAAAAATCTTGTGCAAAATGATTAATGGATATTTACTACTGTTTGTAGTTATGAACCATCTTCTCATGAAGCGTTTATGTTTGTAGTAGACTTAGATGTTTGGTACTTTGATAATGAGGCAACCAAACATATTACTTTGTAGCGTAGTTTCTTCACGTCAGATGAGCTTGCCCCTACAAGGAATACTATCACATGCACCAATAACTCCTCTTATTCCATTATGGGAGTTGGTAATCTCATTTTGACTACTGCTGATGCTAGTTCTTTTACATTTTGGATGCTCTATTTGTGACAAGAATCAAGAAAAAATTGTTATCAATTTCAGCATTAGCCAAGATCCACTTGGCTGTTGATGAGAGATGTGTAGTTCATGATTTGTCAAATGACAATGTCATTTTGGCTTTTGAGATTTTAATTCATGGCAGCTCATAGACTATGAAGAATCTATGAATGTTTGTGGGATTCCTCCCTGGTGCAAACGCTGCTACCGGTCAATCGAAGATGTTTCACACATCTTCTTTACCTGCCCCAACTCCAACAGACTCTGGCAGACGGTTGGAAAGAAAATTAGACTTCAGAAACATCTTAGTTGGCAGCAAGCCCTACTGGGAGAAACAATCAACTGCTCTACAACTCTTTGGAACGCCATCAGAGGGGAGGTCCTATAGAAAATTTGGCGGGAAAGATGTGCTTTCAACTTCGGTGACTCCCCCAAAGAGTGGTCAATTGAGAAATCGTTGTTCCTCCTTGGCAAAAGGATTGTTAATTGTAAGACCCCCCCCCCCCCCCTTTAGGCATCATCAGGTACTCCTTTTGATCAATAACAAGCTTAAACCCAAGTGGACCCCACATGAGGGTGATGAGAGGGTGATTAACCTTCTTTGTAATGCCATCTAAGCTCTGTAAAAGCTTCCCCTACTTTGTGGGATTCGGGGGGTCCCGTGGGCAGTAGTCTCCTTCTCTTGTACTTTTCTTTATTTAATTCAAGTCCCGGAGAGTAGGCTAATGCCGAGCTTCCTTTATGTTAAAAAAAAAGAATCTATGAATGATTTAGCATGTGCAGTACATGATTCTCATGCTATGCCATATGCAAAGATTCGGCATGCATGCTTTGGTCATCTCAATTTTGCTAGTTTTCTATGCATGCAAAAATCTGAAATGGTGTCCTCTTTGCCCAAACTTGAGGCACCTAATGAAAATGTTTGTGAAGGTTCTATTTTGGGAAAAATGCAGCATTCCTCATTCCCAGAAGATGGTTTAGTTTGAGCTACTCGAAAATTGCAGCTTGTTCATAGTGAGGTCTGTGGTCCTATGCAGACACCCTCCTTTGGGAACTACCTTTCCTTCGTGACCTTTATGGATGATTTTCCAAGTATGCATTGATGTATCCACTAAAATCAAAGTTGGAAGCTGAGTGTACAATGCCATATAAACCTCAACAGAATAGAATTGCTAAAATGAAGAATAGTTTACTCATGGAGATGTCTTGGGTGCAATTAAGGCCAAGCCTACATACTTTATCACTTCACATAAGCTTGATGTATTAGCATTACACTTGGAAGTGTTCATACGTACAAACTCTTGTAACTTTGCATTACAATTACCATTGTAAAAGTGAAATAAACACATGAGGAGTTAGGAAGCATATAGTCTCCTTCCATTTAGTAGTTGAACCAAGAGAGAGTCAATCCTATACTTTAGGATTCACTTTTAGATAGAGATTTGAATTCAAATTCGAATCTTAGGCTCCAACAAACACCCAAAAAAGAGGACATGAAATTCCCTCATGTATCTCGAGGTTTAGAGATCATTTCTCATGTACTTTCATTCAGAAGAGGAGCTCACCTCATAGCTCACTCTTTCTTCACTCATTGAGCAATGATTTATTGCCAATAACATTGTAATTTTACATGATCATTACTTCTTACTCTCATATCTCTATCATACTCCATCAGTATAGTGAACTTGTTAGAGCTTGTTCTCACTATATAATTGATCATAATCTATTATTCAAAGCATGAAACCTTGAGCATATAGTCTACTTTAATCCTACAAAGTTTCATAAGTAATGTTTCTTGTGATCATCAGTTATTAATCAATCTCCGCTCATTGGTCTGTGATTGTCAAGGCCGGTAAATGTCGGGATGCATGATAAATTTGCTAAACATATTTCTCTACATATAGTCCATCATTCTAAATTATATCACTCGTGATCGGTAGCTTATTAAGCTAATTGAAGTTCCCCAAAAGGAATTTTATCAATTGTTGATGTACTCAGAGAATGGTACAAAACTCTGAGTAGGTGTGTCAACCAAAATAACAAGTTTTGGATCTTCAATCATATTCCTACTTATCTGTTTTGATCCTGTCATTAGTGGATCATCTTCCAAGCAATATAGGTGATTATTTATGCTTATTAGCTAGCTAAAGAGGCCCACAACACTCTCCTGCAATCACTTATAGCATGTGTTAAGCAAGTTTTAGCTGCACCAATTCATCTCTTGTGATTATCCACCATCTCATCCAACAGTGGTATCAGAGCAAGCACAATCAAGATGGGAGATGGATTTCCATCCTTCATTTCCAAATTGGACATGAACAACTACTCAACATGGTCCCTAAGGATGCAGGTATACCTTGAAGGGAGAAGCTTATATGGACACATCTCAGGAGATGAAGACATGCCAATCTTGAGGAGCAAGCATCAACCAACAAAGAAAGAGCAAGAGAGGCTAACCACATGGTGTGCAAAGGATGCTCTTGCTAGGTCATATCTACTAAACTCAATGACTGATTTCTTGTTACCACATGTTAGAAATTGCAAGACCTCCCAAGAGACTTGGGAAGTGCTTTCATCATACTTCTCCTCAAAGACAAGGGCTAGGAAAAAATAGTGGTGGATGGAATTCACAACCCTCAAGAAACAACCAAAGCAAGGAGTGGCTGATTATGTAACCAAAATGAAAGATGTAGCACACTAGCTTGCAAGCATTGGAGAAGAGATATAGGAAGAGCACATAGTGAGGTAGATCATCAATGGAATTAAGGCTGATGACAAGTGGGAGTCCTTCACCACATCTATGGACCTCTACATGGATATGCAAATACCTGATCTCAACACCTTGATGGGACAACTCTTCACCAAAGAAACAAAGCTCAATAGAAATGGTGACAACTCAAGAGGTAACCAATCTTCTCCCTTGTATATAGATAAGAATAAAGCTAAGGATAAAGGTAAAAGTAAGAAATTGGATGAAGAGGCTAGTACCTCTCAAGCTAATTATACAGGAAGAGGAAGAGGTGCTAGAGGAAGGGGTAGAGGAGGAAAACCAGGTAGGGGGAGACCCTACAACAATTCACCATGCAACACATGTGGTCTCAACAACCACACTATAGAAGAATGCTACAAATTTACTAAAAACCAAAGGGTAAGAGGCTTCCATAGAGGAAGCTATGGACAATGTAGAGGCAGGTACCACAATGGTGGAGGCAACTACAACCATAACTACAATAAAGGCTACAACAACAACAACTATCAAGGAGGCTTTAGAGGAATAAGGGACTTCAAAAACTATAATGAAGATCAAGAAGACTCTCTAGTCATCATGAACATGACATCCAAGCAAGGTAAAGATGATGAGCATCTTTTCTAGATTGACTCAGATTGTTCTATTCATGTGGAAGGGTATAGCTCTATTATCTAATCTTGAAGAACCCAAGGGGAAGCATGAAGTACAAATAGCTGATGACACTAAACACTATGTCAAGCAAGTTGGAAATGTCAAAACTTCTGATGGTAGTATGAACCTTTTGAGCAAAGTTGTGTATGTACTTACTATAACCAAAAACCTAATTAGTGTTAAGCAGATTGTAGAGAAATGTCTACAGGTCAGGTTCACTAAGCATGGAGCATATGTGGAAGACCCCCAAAAAGGATTCAAAAGGATTGCCAAAGGCGATAAGTCAAGTAGATTGTTTGCATTTGAAATTGAAGACACAAGGAACATAACACTATTCAGTTATAAAGATCAAACCTTATCTGAGTTGGAAATATGGCACAAAAGGCTAGGGCACATAAGAGAGAGAACTCTGAAGCAAATTTGCAGGGATCAAAGTGTGCTTGGCATTCCCAATGTGATGAAGTAGCACATGATATACAAATGTGGAGCTTGCCAATTCGACAAAGCTCACAGGCAACCATTCCATAGGAAAGGATACATCCATGAAGACTATTTGGAACTTGTACACATTGATGTGTGAGGTCCTAGCAAAGTCCCATCCATCTCAGGCTCAAGGTACTATGTGTTATTTATTGATGACTACAGTAGGTGGTCAATTCTGTATTTCATGAAGCATAGGGATGAGGTATTTACAAGAATTATTTGGCACTTATTGAAAAACAAACAGGAAGGAGCTTGAAGAGAATCAACTGTGATGGAGGTGGTTAGTACTTTTCACATGAGTTTGATCTATTTCTACAGGACAGAGGCATAAAGAGGGAAGTAACAACTAGGTATACTCTTGAATTGAATGGAAAGGCAGAGAGAAGGAACAGGGTAATTTTTGAAACAACTAGGTCTATGTTAAATGAGAAAAAAATACCTAATTATTTATGGTCAAAGGATGTATCCACAACCTCCTACTTGGTCAATAGGCTTCCATCCAAATCATTGGATGGTATGACACCATATGAAGCATGGAATGGCAAGAGAGCCTCATTGGATCATTGCAAAATATTTGGGTGCATTGCCTATACACACATCCCATCACAAATTAGAGGGAAGCTTGACCGTAAGGTTGAGAAATGTATATTTATTGGGTATGATCAGAATCAAAAGGGATATAGAATATACAATCCCACTAACAAGGCATTGATAGTTAGTAAGGATGTAGTATTTGATGACAATAATTCATGGTTTGAAGATGATTGCAAGAAAGTCAGGTTACCATATGATTTGGAAATTAATTTTCCAATTCTCACCAAAGAAGATCAACACCAAGCAGAGGGCATCAACTCAGAAGATGAGGAGCAGATTGACTTCAAAGCTTGGAAGTCAAGAGGCAAGTTCAAATACAAGCAATTAGAGGATCTACCCGAGTCTTCCAATCAGGCTTTAAGGAGATCACAAAGAGAAAGTAAGAAGCCTATAAGGTATGGATATGATACATCCTTAGTCACAAAGCACTCTATGTACATCACTAAAGATTCTATGCCAGAGGAGCCTTCTTCCTTCAAACAGGCTAAGAAAAAGAAAGAGTGGAGAGAAGCCATGTAGGAAGAAGTGGAAGCATTATAGGAAAACCACACATGGGATCTAGTTCCCAAGAAGCCAGATATGAAGGTAATTGGTTCAAGGTGGATATACAAAATTTAAAAGAACTCTGATGGTTCTATAAATAGGTACAAGGCAAGGTTAGTGGCAAAGGGTTTTGCCTAAACACATGGAGTAGACTATGAAGAAATATTTTCACCTATAGCAAAGATGTCAACAATCAGGGTATTGGTAGGTCTTGGTGCATCAAAAAATTGGAATTTATATCAGTTAGATGTCAAGAATGCATTCTTCAATGGTTGGATATCAGAGGAAGTGTATATGGTACAACACCAGGTTTTGAAGATGAAGAAAAAAAAAAGTTATCTATGCAATCTTAGAAAAGCACTCTATGGTCTCAAGCAAGCTCATAGAGCTTGGAACCATAGGCTTGTTACCTATTTGCATGATCAAGGCTTTGTGGCAAGCAAGATAGTCTCTTCTTTATTTGTTAAGAAGAATAAATCATGGGTCATCTACTTATGTGTCTATGTAGATGATATCATTATTACAAGTAATGATTCTGATGGTATCAAGCAGATAAAAGCTCAATTGATGAAGGAATTCAAAATTAGTGATCTAGGGTTATTGAAGTACTTCCTTGGATTAGAACTTGTGTATATTGATTCAGGTATATTCATCACACAAAAGAAGTACATACATGGTATGTTGGTAAAGTTTAAGATGGAGAGCACTAAAGTTGTAGGTATCCCTATGGAGATCAACCATAACCTAAGTTCACATGAAGGTGAACTACTTGAAGATGTTAGAAGCTATCAACAACTTGTGGGTAGTCTTAGATATGCTACTTTGACAAGAGTAGATATTGTGTATGTATTAAGTACATTGAGTCAATTCATGCATGTACCGAGGAATCCTTATATGGAAGCTGCAAACAGGGTGCTTAAGTATCTAAAGGGTACAATGAATGAGGGATTGTTCTATCCTTTCACTTTTGACATAGATATAAAGATGTATTCTAATGAAGATTGGGTTGGCTCCAAGGATGATAGGAGGAGCACTTTGTGTAGAAGGGCATGAAATCAAAGTGTGCAGGTTGAAAAAGGCATTATATGGTTTGAAGCAAGCACCATGTGCTTGGTATGAAAATATACATGCCTTCCTAATTGCACATGGCTTTGAGAGCAATCCAATTGAGAGCACCTTATATGTTAAGCATGCAATTGATGTGCTTTTGATCATTGTTGTCTATGTTGATGAGATTTTTCTCACTAGTCCTCATGAGAAGCATATTGATGATCTTAAGGCTGATTTGCATGACTCATTTGAGATGTCAGAGTTAAGGCATCTGCATCATTATTTGGGCATTCAATTTATGCAATTTGATGGTGGAATAACTTTGTGTCAAACAAAATATAATGACAAATTATTGCATATTTTGGTCTTGAGGACTACGAACGTATTACCACTCCTATGGATACATGTTTTTTGTTGAGACTTCATGATGCTCAAGATGCATTTGATGCTGTTCTCTATCAATAGGCTATTGGATGCTTGATTTACTTATGCATTACTCAGTTAGATATTTAGTTTGATGTCTCATAGATGAGGAGGTTTATGCATTGTCCAAGTGTTAAGCATTGGCAGGCAGTTAAGCGCATCTTTGGCTACTTGAGAGGTACATGATTGGTAGGTCATGTACATCTTGGTTGAGCAAGAAGCAACCTACTGGGGCCAGTTCTAGTTTTGAGGTTGAGTATAGGGTAGCTTTCATAGTGAGTGTCGAGTGTGTGTGTTTCTCCCA
Source organism: Ceratopteris richardii (assembly GCA_020310875.1). Lineage (NCBI taxonomy): Eukaryota > Viridiplantae > Streptophyta > Polypodiopsida > Polypodiales > Pteridaceae > Ceratopteris > Ceratopteris richardii. The sequence goes on along the minus strand of CM035414.1, from coordinate 196,055,534 downwards.
TTTTAGACTTACTAACAGTCTTGAGTTTAAGTTGTTCGAATCTTTTACAATAAGTAAAAGCAAGTTGAGCGTTTTCCACAAGTTGAGGGTTTTTCTTAGTCATGAACTAAGAATAATTGTATATGCATACATCTAATTCTCAAATCCCAAAGCATTCCAAAGATATGTTCAAGATCTTAGGCTTCCCATATGTACGAGTAGCTCCTCCTCAAGCCTAAGATTTTTGAGTCTTCATTTATTTGTAGTCTATTGAAGTCTATTCATTGATTTGAATCTGTGGAGCTTTACTCCATCCAAAGCTTCAATCATAATGCCTATACATTGTTCTTGAGTTTCAATATATGAAAGCTCACTTTCTTTGCTTATAAGATTCTCGCTAACAAAATAATAATGGAACTTAATGTGTTTGGTCATTAAATGGTGACTACAGTTTGCTAGAAGTTATCACCAAGCATGTGAGGATTCGAAGTCTTGATTCTTAAATAAACACATAGTGTGTTAATCCACTATTTTCTTGATTAGCATTAGCCGATCCTCTGTATTCAGCCTTTCTAATTAAGAGAGCAATATAAAGTTGATGCTTTGATGACAAAGAAATGATTTTAGAACTTGAAAATAAAAGATAACCATAGGTACTTTTCCTATGTCTCTTGATCCTACCCAATTTGCATCAGAGAATATCTTGATATCAATATCAGAAGGATAGAAATAGAATAGGCCTTCATGGATAGTCCCCTCGAGATACTTCACTATCTTTTTGGATGCCTTGTTGTGTGCCTTCCTACTTGATTGCATAGACTAACTCAAAACACTCATAGTATAGCTGATATGTACTCTTGGGAGAGTAGCATAATTGAGACTCTCAACTATGTTTTGATATTCCATCACATCCTCAATGAGTTCATCTTCATAAGCACTTGATTTCAAATTAATTGCAATGATGTACCTGCAATCCTTGAATTTTGCATCTTGAACTTTGTAATCATGTATTTGATGTACTTTCACTGAGTAAGATACATACCATTCTCTGTATACATGACTTCCAATCCAAGGAAGTATGTTAGTTGCCCTAAATAACTTATCTTGAACTCTTCCTTCATTTGATGTTTGATTATTCTTATGCCTTCAACATCATTTCCTATTATAATAATGTCATCTACATATATAAAAAGATATATGAAATCTCAGTGTGGTCTTTTAATGAATAAAGAAGGATCTACCCTACTCACCACAAATCCTTTGTCTTGTAGGATAAGTAACTAGTCTATGATTCCAAGCTCTTAGAGCTTGCTTTAGCCCCTATAAAACTATTCTTAATCTTCATACATACTTTGGATAGTGTGAGTGTAAATTAGGAGGTTGTGCCATGCATACCTCTTTTGAGATCCATCGATTTAAGAAAGTATTCTTGACATCCATCTGATATATCTTCCAATCTTTTGCAGCTGCAATACTCATGAGTATTTGGATTTTGGACATCTTTACTAGGGGAGAGAAAGCATCTTCATAATCAATACCTTGATTTTGAGCATATCACTTGGCTAGTAATCTACTCTTGTACCTATTTATGGTTCCATCAAAGTTATTTTTTACCTCATAGATCCATCTGCATTGACTAAACGTTATGGTTGAGGTCTTGGGCACTAAGTCCCAACTGATGTTATCTTGTAATGCATCAATCTCTTCCTCTATGGCATGCTTCCACTTTGGCTTCCTCTTGGCTTTCTCATAAGGTGATGACCCTTCAAAGTTCATTTCATGAGCCATTTATATAAAATGCTTCATGACCAATGAGGTATCATATCCATACCTTTCTAGCATCTTGTTTTCCCTTGCAGATCTTCTAATTGTTTGTTGAGATGACTCTGCTACATCTCTTAATTCCTACACTTTGGATTTACCTTTGGAGATCCACGACTTGATTTCCTTTCTAGGTGTCTTCAGATCACCCTAGGATTCACTTAATTCTTCAAGTGTACATAGAGCTTTGCGTAATAGCGGTTGAAAATCATCCTCCAAGTCATAGATCAAGTTCATTTTCTTGCAATCATCTTCAACAAAGATTTATTCTCATATAGTACATCATCATGACTTATAATGCATTGTTTATTGCTAGGATTATATAGACCATAACCCTTTTAATTTAGGTCATAGCATATGAACACAAATTTGTTTGTCTAGAGATCAAGCTTACCTCTCATTTGTGAAGATATCTGTGCATATGCAATGCATCCAAATATCCTCCAAAGCTTGGTCTTTTTCCATTCAAAGGTTCATAAGTTTTCATTCCTTCTAAATTTTTGGATGGTAATTTGTTAATAAGGTAAGTAATAGTGGATATTACCTTTGCATCAAGTGTATACTTGTCTGTAATCTTTCTTTGAATTCATCTCTTTTGTAATAAACATTCAACCCCGTGGGAAAAATATTTTCCCCTCCATTAGACCTTATCCTCTTCAATGTTAAACTTTTTTGATTTGCAAAAGTGCAAGAAACTTCTTCAAAGAAGAGAACACGTCATGTTTATCCTTCATGAAATAGAGTATAGTACATTTGCTACAATCATCAATGAAAAACACATAATACCTTGATCTACAGATGTTTATGAAAATGTTGTGTGTGAGAATTTCTGAATTGGCATGTGGTGTATTTCTAGATCATATGTTGCTTTGTGATATTTGGTAGTCCAAGTACACGTTGATCTCTAATATTTTTTTCCAAGTTACTTTCTCCAATGTGAGTTAACCTTTTGTGCAAAACATCTAACTTTGATAAACTTTAGGTACCACAATTGAACAATGCTATGTTCCTTGCATCTTGGAGTTCAAAGTTGAATAGTCTACCTATCCTTTCACCTTTGGAAATATTCTTGAATCCTTGGTATGGATCTTCCACATAAGCTCCATATTCTATAAATATCACATGCAATCATTTCCCCACAATCTACCTTAGACTTATCAAATTCTTGGTGATCCTGGATACATAGAGAACTCACTTGTATAAGTTCAAATTACCATTTGATGTCCATCTTTCCAATATTCTCTAGGGGGTTCCTTATTTCATCTCTGATTTTCATTTCATTCTTGTTCTTTAGGTCTTTCAAATATTAAAATAATGCTACATTCCATATTCCATGATCTTAACATCATGAATCAATATAGAGTACATGTTGATCTGATTTACCTTCTCTCATAGTCATGTTCATGAGTAGAAATGAGTGCTCTTCTGATTCATCATCAGTCTATTGGTTGTAGTCTCCTTCTCCCTTGTATCCTCCTTCATAGTTGTTGTTGAAGTATTTATTTCAATTGTAAGCATAGTTGTTGTTATGTTTGCCTTTATAAACTTCTTATCCTCCTTAGTTGTATCCTCTTCCTCTTTGGTCCTTTGGGTTCTCGAAAAAAGTTTCAGTGATATGATCTCTACATCCACATATGGAAAGGGACATCTTGCCCCCTGTTTATATGCCTCTTTTACCTCTTCCTCTTGGACTTCTCCCTCTACTTGCAAAGTTAGCTTGGGAGATACTTGCACCTTTAGTTTTCTTCTTTTTTTCTTGCTTTTATATCTGTTATTCTACCTTTATCAGCTAGTAGGAAAAAGAATTGATTACCGTTTTGTGTATCTCTATTCTTCATAATCCCAGGTTCATGGATAAAGAGATTTCCCATGAGTATGTTGAAATATGGTACTTGCATGTCCATGTATACGTCCATGGCAGTGGTGAATGCTTCCCACTTTTGATTTGCTTTGATTCCATTGATGACTTTTCTGACTATTTTCTTATCATCTATGATGTTGGTAGAATTTGCAAGCCTAAGTGCATTGCTAAAGATTTAGGACTACACATCTATTTATCTCTTCCCATAGAGATCTACATATGAGCCTATTATTTTCAAATTTAATGTTTTATCTTGGATAAACATGAAAGTCAAGAGAAGAAAGAATCTCGTGAAGATAGGAGGCTAAACCCGTAACTGATTTGGTAAAGAAATCAAATCAATTACATCCCTAACGTATAGGATCACTTTTAGGTAAAGGAAAATTCAAATTCAAACTCAAGAAATGTGTATAAATACACATCTTTTTTAGTCATGATAAGGAGAGCCATTCCGAGAGGTTTTGAGCTACAAACTTGAACATAAATTTAGCTCACACTATCTATGTGTAGTCCCCTACACTCCCTCTATACTATATGTGCAATAGCATTCATATTTTGATACATCGCATTGAATAAATCTCTATCTACTATTTATTCAAACATCTTCATCATTACAATGAACTTTTTGAATTGATTTTTCTACATGTACTCATGGAGTTGATATACTTGGGATAGCTAGAGTAAGTGTCTAGTGTTTAAATTCATTAAGCTTGATTCAGTAGATCAAAGATAATGATTATGTCTTTATACCTTCTAGATCTTGCTTTAGTAAGCTAAAGACTTACAAAAGCTCTCTAGTTAGCTCATACCAGGTTGTGAGCTCTTAGCATAATACTGAGATCTTCTATTCCCAAAGTAGAAGGTTCTTCTCATTTCTTGCATGTAGAAGTTATCTATTTTGATGCAAACATCTAAGAATAATGCTTCAAAGAACTTGGTGGATCTTTGTGCACCATTGTGAGGTAAAGAAGTATGCTAAGCATCGGTGAAGTTAGATTGGCAGGTATAGAGTAGGATTTTTGCAACACTACCTCATCTCTAGAAGTATCTCACCAACTCCTCACAGTGGTATCAGAGTATCTAGTCAACATGGGAGATGGATTTCCTTCATCCATAGACAAATGGGATTGAGGAAACTATTCAGCTTGGTCACTTAGAATGGAAGCTTATCTTCAAGCGAGAAATCTCTATGGTAACATATCTAGAGATGAGATGATGCCAATTCTCATAAGCAAGGGCCAACCAACACAAGAATAACAAGAGAGGTTAAATACATGGCTCAAAGTATGCTCTAGAAAGGTCATATATTCTTAAATCAATCTCTAAGTTTTTACTTCCACACATTAGGAGTTGCAAGATTTTACAAGAGACTTGGAGTGCTCTTGAAGCATTCTTCTCATCAAGTACCAAGGCAAGGAAGAATCAATTGTGGATGCTTGTCAATTTGGTAAATCACATAGACAACCATTCACAAAGAAAGGATACATTCATGGAGATCTATTGGAGCTAGTCCATACAGATGTATGGAGTCCAAGCAACGAGGCTCCAATTTTTGGATCTAGGTATTATGTATCATTCATTGATGATTGTAGCAGATGGACAATATTATACTTTGAATCACAAAGATGATTTGTTTTCAAGTTTCAAGAAACACCTAGCTCTTGTAAAAAATAAAACAGGTAAATTTCTAAAGAGACTAAGTTCAGATGGAGGGGGGGGGGGTATATTCTTCGCATGACTTTGATTCTTATATCCAAGAGAGAGGAATCAAAAAAGAAATCACTAATAGGTATACATCATAGCAAAATGGAGTGAGAGAGAGAAGAAATAGAACAATTGTGTAGGATGCAAGGTCAATGCTAAATGAGAAGAAATTACCCAATTAATTGTGGGTAGAGGCTATATATACAACAACACACTTGATCAATAGACTCCCATCAAAAGCATTGGATGGTATGACATCATATGAAGCATGGAATTGAAGAAGACCTAGCCTTGATCATTGTAGATTTTTTGGGTGCATAGCATATGCACACATACCTTCACAAATCACAAGAAAATTGGATCTAAATGCAGAGAAATGCATCTTCATTGGTGATGAACTTAATGAGAAAGGTTATATTCTATATATTCCGAGCAACAAAGGGTTCTTTGTAAGTAGACATGTTGTGATTGCTGAAAACAAATCCTGGTTTGAAGATGATTAAAGGTAACTCAAAATTCCCTATGAACTAGAGGAAGACTTTCCAACATTATCAAAGAGAAATGAGCATACACTTCAAGCATTAAGTGATTCTAATGAAGAATCCAAGAAGGGAATTCAATTCTTGGAACTCCAAAGGCAAAGCCAAAGTGCAGGAGTTGAGAGATGTGGCAGAATCATCTCAACAAATTAGAAGAAGGTCTAATAGATAGAAAAGGAAGCTAGAAAGATATGGATACGATACCTCTTCAGTCACTAACCATTCAATATATATAGCACAAGACTCAAACTTTGGAGAATCTTCTTCCTATGAAGAAGCCAAGGAGAAGCGAGAGCGGAGATGTCCCATGGAAGAAGAAATAGAAGCCTTACAAGAGAATCAAACATGGGAGTTGGTACCCAAGACACCATCTATGAAGGTCATTGGCTCAAGATGGATATATTAGGTGAAGACGAATTCTTATGGTTCAATTAATAGATACAAAGCAAGGCTTGTGGCAAAGGGGTTTGCACAAACATAAGGTATTTATTATGAAGAAACATTTTCACGAGTTGCAAAAAATGCCTACTATTAGAGTACTCATGAGTGTTGCATGTTCCAATAATTGTATGATATATCAAATGGATGTTAAAAATTATTTATTAAATGGTTGGATATCAAAAGATGTATATATGGATCAACCTTATAGCTTTGAAGATCAATCATACCCTGAACATGTGTGTAGGTTGAGGAAAGATTCATATGGCTTAAAGCAAGGTCCTAGAGCTTGGAATCATAGACTTGTTGCTTACTTGTAGGATCAAGGTTTCAATGTAAGCAAGATAGATCCTTCCCTCTTGATTAAGAGGAATCACTCAGAGGTCATATACCTATGTGTATATGTTGATGATATAATCATTATAGGAAATGATGTGAAAGGAATAAAGAAGATTAAAGCTCAAATGGAGGAGTTCAACATTAGTGATCTTGGTTTGCTCACATACTTCCTATGGTTGGAATTCCTATACACAGAGAAAGTTATGTTCCTTAAAAAAAGGAAATACATTGGAGATATGATCTTTAAATTCAAAATGAAGAATAAAAAGGTTGCAAGTACTCCAGTGGAGGTAAATTTGAAGTTAAGTGCTCATGAAGGTGAACTAATTGAAGATGTAACTAGATATCAAAGTCTAGTTGGAAGCCTAAAGTATGGTACATTAAGTAGGGTAGATATTTGTTATGGAGTAAGTGTGTTGAGTCAATTCATGCATACTCCAAGGAAGCCTCACATGGAAGCAACCAAGAGAATCCTAAAGTATTTGAAAGGCACAATCAATAAAGGACTAGACTATCCATACACATCTGATATAAATATTACTCTCTTCTTTGATGTAGATTGGTTAAGCTCTAAAGATGATACAAGAAGCACATCTAGATACCTTACTTTTGTAAGTACAAAATTGATCTCATGTTCTTCAAAGAAGCAACCTGCAATTGCTCTTTCATCAATAGAGGCTCAATATAGAGGATTTCCAAATGCTACACAAGAAGCAATGTGGATTAGAACCCTATATTCTGATTTAGTTTTGAACACTTCAACTCCACATATAAATAGAGACAATATTGATTCATTACATCTTGCTACTAACCCAATCTATCATGCCAGGACTAAACATCTAAAAGTTCACTATCACTATGTTAGAAAGAAGATAATGTTCACTATCTCATGTATATCAAATCATGAACAATGTGCAGATATGATGACAAAGTCCTTGGATGGAAGAAAATTAAACATATTCATATCTATGATTGTATTGTAGAAAATCTTGAAGGATTGAAGTCTAAAGCATCTCAAGCTTGAGGGGGAGCTGTTGTTACAATTAGAAAGCCTAAGTGCATTGCTAAATATTTAGGACTACACATCTATTTATCTCTTCCCATAGAGATCTACATATGAACTTATGATTGTATAATTCAATGTTTTATCTCGGATAAATGTAGAATTCAAGAGAAGAAAGAATCTTGTTAAAGGTAGGAGGCTTAACCCACGACTCATTTGGTAAAGGAGTCAACAATCACATCCCTAAAGTCTAGGATCACTTTTAGCAGAGGGAAAATTCAAATTCAAACTCAAGCAATGTGTATAAATACACATGTTTTTTTTATTCATGATAAGGAGAGCCATTCTAAGAGGTGTTGAGATGAAAACCTGAGCATATATTGTGCTCACACTATTTGCGTGTAGTCCCCTAGACTCCCTCTATACTATATCTATAATAGCATTCATATTTTGATACATTTGATTGAATACATCTCTCTCTATTGTCTCCTCCAACATCTTCATCATTATAGTGAACTTGTCAAATCGATTTCTTTGTGTCTATTGACCCATTGTCTATAACTGACCTTGTGATAGTTAGAGTACAGAGTTTAGAGTTCACTTATCAATTTTCATTCATTTTGATTTAGTAGATCTAGAGATATGGAGCAAAGATAGTGACTGTGTTTGCATACCTTCTAGATCTTGAAAAGTTGAGATGACTCCCATGACTTTCTAAATTTTTTTTCCCTTGTATGGTACAACTAAATTCATGAAATAACTTGATTTAGTTATCTATACACTTCAACTAGATGTATGCAAAAGATCTCTAGTCAATTCCTACTAGGTTGTGAGCTCTAAGTATAATACTAAGATCTTCTATTCCCAAAATAGAAGGTTCTTCTCATTTCTTGTATATACAAGTTATTTGTTTTGATGCAAAACTTTAAGAATAATGCTTCAAAGGAATTTGAGGATCTTAATGCACCATTGTGAAGCTAATTAAGTAAATATGTGATCTCAACATTTCTTAAAGAAGAAAATGCATGTACAAAGTCATAGAAATGGATTCATATCTCTACATATAGAGCTTGAATGATAAAATACTTGCTTAAAAAAGCTCACAAGGATGTTGCATTCATAATCTATGCATTAGAGGAGATAATGAGATGATAGGTTCACTTCAATGACTCTAAGAAGTCAAAAGACGTGAATAGTAGACAATGAAGAATGCATAATAGCTCAAGATGATGATGAAACTTCAAGTATATGTATTAAATGTAAAGTACAATGCTTGAAGATATTTTAGGACTTGTATGGCTATGAGCTAAGTACAATAAACAATCTTGAGGTGCATAAGAGCTAAATGTCTATCTCCATCTTCTTCATAAGAATACATATCTAATCCTCAAAGTCCCAAGCAATCGAGTGATATGGCCAAGCTCATAGGCTTGTCATATGTACCAACCTCCATTATCGCAAATAGCAGACACTTTCATTCCTTCAAATTTATAGATATTTGAGTATTTCCTTCCTCTCCCTCATAATATCCTCCAAAAGTTGTCAATTCGTACATTTAATAGAGAGTCTATTATAGATATTGTCCTTTAACGCTTATCAAGGGTCTTGTTGTTTTAAGGAAATGTTAACAATGGATCAAATTGAGACTTTGCTTCAATTCACTCAAGGTGATGATGCATGTGATCTTAATCTCTTTATTTATCTTCAAATATTTTTTAATGGCATATTAACTTGATTTTTGCTTATTTGGTTGACTTTTCTATTCTTTGACTTCTAAGAAAGGAGGGACATCATTTTGATATCATTCCAACTTCTTATCCCTCAATCCATATTCTCTCATCTAGGTCTTCTAGTTCTATTTGTTGTAAGGTCTTGGTGGGTAGTCACTGATGCTCTCCTTTTATAATTCCTTGATAACTCTATCATATTTTTACACATTTTCATTATTCCCTTTTCCAAATTTGGCATAGGATTGAATCTCTAGTGATCCTCAAGTTTTAATCCTTCATTGATTCTTGCATTATAAGGTTTCATCCAAGTGTCAAAATATTTTGGCAATAGTTTTGCAAATATAGATTATGCCTTAATTCACTGACCTATCATCTCCTTCTCCCTTTTAGATGACTCACCTCATTGGATTCTTGCAAGGACCTTTTCAACTGTTTCCCATTTTAGCCCGTTTAAGCTTTTTTTTTTTGCTCTTTAATCTTTCTAAGGAAGTTTTTTGTTGGTACTCCTTTTGTAAAAATGAGGGTTCTGTATTCCTTTTGTGCTTAAAATGATTTTGTAGATATTTAATTCACCAAATACTTGAAAAATCCCTATACAAAAGCCTCAGTAAATGTACATATCCAACTTTCCTCAATTCTAACATTGAGACAAAAATCATGATTCTCTCAATATAATAATAATTTTGATAAACAGTCGTGATTACCATTGTTTAGTCTCAATTATCTGTATATTGCACTCTTAAAGTTGTGTTTATAGTTTTTCTATTGAACTAAATCAAGAATGTGATATAAAATGCACTTTGTGCTACATATTCATGTTTTGAACTTGATTTAAAAAATCACGGTTCTCAAGAGAAAATTGCACTTTGCACAGTACGTTTCAAAAAATGGCACTCCATGAAAATCATGATTGTGCTACCACAATGAAGATTCCCATATCAAATCATAATTTTCTTCCACAAACATATTTCTGTATAGAGAATTGTAGTTCCCGAGTAAAATTAGAATTTGCAAGAGGCAAACATGCTTTGCCATGAAGAGGAAATCACAATTCCCTAATTTTTTTTGAAATCATATTTTCCATGATTATGAGTAGAAAGCCTTATTTTCTCACAGAATCGTATTTCTTTCAAAATCTTGTGTCTTTCAAAATTATGTTTTCACAATGTTACTTAGGTAATGGTGTTTTGAGAATTGTGAAGAATAGAATCACGAAATTTTGAATCCCAACATAGCTATGATTTCCATTGAAGGCCATGCTTGCACTCAAAATCGTGTTGTTAAAGAAATTTTATTAGAAACCTATTTTACCATCAAAGTTGTGACTATGAACAAAAAATCCTAACATCATGACTTTTTAGCTTTTCAATATGGCAATTTTTAGACTTTACATTCAAAATTTGGACTTAAATCTTTTATGATTTTGATTAATGTCCTAGAAGCACCTTACCAAAAAATTATCATGCAATGGAAGTTATTTTTTTCGTCCCATTTTCCTCTTTTCCAGAATCATGATTTGATAAATATTCTTTTGATCGTATCTTGATATAGAAATAAGCTATTTCCGTGATTCAATTGCCTAAAGTGTGCCATTTTCATAAGAAACACACACACACACACACACACACACACACACACACATATATATATATATATATATATATATATATATATATATATATATATATATATATATATATATATATATATATATATATATATAACATTATTTCGAAACTTCTATGTTTATAACCTCCTCAAAAGAGAATTTTGATGTCAGAAACCTCACATAATCATGAGAAAACAACTGCGAACTTCTAATCTTAAGCATTTATACTGAGAATAGATCAATGAAAGTCTCGTATAGACATTAAAAAAAAATCGATGAGATAAATGCATGAAACTACTCACCAAACGCACTTTAAACCAACAAGAAAGCAAAGTGTTGAGATTTACTTTGGAAGAGCTCTCTAATTTCTTCGACTTTTGTACCATTTTAAGTATCCATGCTCATATTAAGAATTCGGTTTGTCCACTTTCTAGGCTAAAACTGCAAACTTTAAAGAGTTCTAAAAATTCTTAGAAAAATGCATTAGGTTAGTAGCGGAATCCTCATTTTTACGAAAGATAGGATAATTTACAATGTCCAAAATACACTTTTTTTTTTCTTTTCCTTCATAAAAGCTTCATATTGAATAGCGCTTGAAAGCTTATTTGAGAATAGCGATTATCTATGTTATTGTGAGAGTCAAATTTGTAGTCAATCAAATTAAGCAGCCACAATAATCTAAACTATTGTGAGAGTAAGATTTGTGGTAAATCTAACATTCACAATAGAACCTATCATTCTTTTTATCATTTATATTATCATTAGACAAGTAACAGCTTAAATAAATCAAACACTCACAATAAACCCTATAAGGTTTTCAATATTTGTTGTCTTTACTATTTTAAGATTAAGAATCACAATGACTCAATCGCTCACAATAGTTGCTAGACACTCCCTATGATATTGTGAGGTAGGAGCTGAAGCAGTGATTCAAAGAATCAAAATATTCTCTCCATCTTATTAAAAAAGTAACAATTGATGTGGAGGTTCAAGAATTTTAATAGTTATTAAACTTCTTCTATACAAGTATGCAAGTAAAAGAAATGCTTCCTCAAATAATAACATTCACAATGACCAAGCATAAACAAAAAAGAAAAAAAACTCACACATGCATATACACATTACCAAACATAAACAAAACAAAAAAGAAAACAACAACCAAAAAGGTCTTACGATCAAAGGACGAATAATCTACAATCGAATCCAGTTTGATTGTTACTGTTTTTGATCAAGACATTATTATCATCAATACTAATGCTTTCATATAGTTGGAAAGCTTTCTTCAGTGTACCACTTGCTGGAGGATTTCCATATGTAGAGGAGATCTTTGTCTTGTGATTGTAAAATATGATGAATAAAATTGCAATTGTAGAACTCTTGAAGTGGTCTTATTTCTAGAACTCCTGTCGCAACATATTGAGAAAATGGTATGTCTCTCGAGTGTCTTTGAACTATATGTAGACTTCTCTTTGAAAAATACATGTTTCAAACACACATTTTCTCATACACCTGGAAAAATGCACCCAAGTGTTTGTATTTGGTAGAAGATTATTATTTATAAATTTCGACAAGAGAACACAAAATAACAAAATTTGAGATATTTTGCAAGGAAAAAATTCCGTTATGAACCCTTTTTACAATAACCATATTCATATCATTACATTGTTGTTGGATAACATGCCTAAAACCTAGAAAACTATAAGCAAGTACAAGAACAACCAACAAAATTCCTAGTCTCAAATTCCTCGTTCTTGATGAGCTAAAATGAATACCTTCAATCAATCAATCATCCAAAGGATATTCTAAACACGTGAAAACGTATGCACTTTCATTACTTGAATATTCCCATAAGTATGAAGCCTAAACAAATCAACCGAGCATGAAAATACATATTCACAAAAACAAAAATAAAACGATCTATCCGAGAAAGCAATTACACAACATGTAAACATTCCTTAAGTCAATTACTCGCATACTTAAAACAAACATATATATCAAATCAAGAAGGTAACCTCATGCAACCTCAAATTAAATTCATCTTAACATCTTTCATATGCCAATAAAAAAGATGAAATGCTTTCAAAGCAAAAGCCACTCACTCCCACTCAAAATAAAAAACCCTAATATGTCTATTTCCAACCCTTTGGGTTTAAACCTGATATCTCTATTTTCCTATGTCCCTCAGAAGGTGCTTTTTTTTTAAATAAAAGGAAGTTCGGCCTTAGCCTGCTCTCTTGGACTTGAATTAATTAAAAGAAAAGTACAAGAGAGGGGGACTAGTGCCCACGGGATCCCCCAAATCCCACAAAGCGGGGGTAGTGTTTACAGAGTTTATATGGCATTACACAGAGGGTAAATCACCCTCTCATCACCCGCATGCCGGGCCCACATGGGTTAACGCTTGTTGTTGATCAAAAGGAGCACCAAAGATGTCTAAAGGGGGGATTTCTTACAATTAGCGATGTTTTTGCCAAGGAGGAACAGTGATTTCTCAATCGACCACTCTTTCGGGGAGTCACCAAAGTTATGGGCACATCTTTCCTACCATATATTCCATAGGACCTTCCCTCTAATGGCATTCCAGAGAGTCACGAAGCAACCGATCGCTTCTCCCAGTAGAGCTTGCTTCCAACTGATATGTTTCTGAAGTCTAATTTTCTTTCTGAGCCTTCATGAAAGACCTTGCAAAGCTTACGTGAAGTTATAGAGGAGGTTGATAAACCTCGCATCCCCATCGTGCGGAGCCCACTTGGTTTTAAGCTTATTGTTGACATACTGTAGCTCTTTGTGATTTCTAAAGGGGGGTTTCTTATAGTTAGCAATTCTTTTGCTGAGAAGGAATAGGGACTTCTTGATCGACCACTCCTTGGGGGTATTGCCAAAGTTGTGAGCGCATCTTTCCCACCAACTCTTCCAAAGGATCTCTCCCTTGATCGCATTCCACAATGCTGCAGAGCAACCGATCGCTTCACCAATAAGGTCTTGCTTCCAATTGATTTGTTCCTGGTGTCCGAGAGAAAGATCGAGGACCCTCCATAACCAAAGGGATTTAGCAAGCAAAGAACAGGTCGCCAATATCCTCATTTGCTATGGCAACATCGCTTGCACCAGGGTGGAACACCACAGATCTTGTTAGCTTTTGCATTGGTCCATATGCCACGGTGTAAAATTTGCCATCAGAGGACCGAATTTTTGTTTTCAATGAGAGGGTGCCAAATAGACATAAATTTCATATCCCAACGAAGCCTCGTCCATGTGAGAACACCATTTCTTGTTGAGACTGATGTGAATGTCATTGCGAGCTTTGACATATGGAAGCTTGGAGAGGTGATTACCATTATACCATTTAAGGCCCATTAGGTCATGAGCGTCGTGTCCCATAAGTAGTCAGATTTTAGAGTGGTCCCAAGCATGGCGTCTACTCAATAAGACATTCCATTCCTCATAAGTGACCGCAACACTAGGGTCAAGGTCCTCAAAGTCCACCCATTTGTTTGTATCCTATTTCTAGGGGTGCTTCCATTTTTTTAATCCCTTATTCCAGAGTCTCTTGGCACTTAAGACATTCTAAGGCTCCACGTTTCTCATGCCTTGGATCGGGAACCAAATAGAGTCATTTTGTCTTATACCTCCAGCCCACTTCCAATCTTCATTGATTCTGATATGAGGTTTGAATCTGTTCCAACTCAACCAAAAGGATCTTACGAAGATCAATCCTTTGTGTGAGACTGGAATCAGAGAGAATAAGAGGGTGAGGATGTCGAGGTTTTTCCATCTAGGGTAGCCCACGAGAGAAATTGCATTCGTGTTTCTGAACATTAATGTGGGCCAAGAGGAATCTCTAGTGCAGCACGCCTTAATCATCCACTTTGCCGCAAGTTTATTGGTCATGCTGCCAATGTCCATGATACCTAGACCTCCACTCTCCTTTCGGCTAGTGCATATGGACCATTTGATTTTAGGCACTCCCCTCTTGTTATGGTCCCCAGTCCAGAGAAAGTTCCTACAAGTACTTTCCTATTTCGCTAATTCTTGATCCTTTGGTCTCTAGCAAGAGAGAAAGTATATGATTGAGGATATGAGGAACATGTTGATAATCATGGCCACGCCATCAAGATTAATCTGCAAACCCCTCCAATAGTTAAGTTTATTATTTAGTCTTTCAAGGACCCAAGCCCATCTTTGTTCCAGAGAAACACTGAATCCCATGGGGATACCAAGAATGCAAACAACCTAACCTGATTGAATGCTTTGGCATCCCTGCACAGTGAGGAGATTGGATTGATTCCCTTTGATATCCCTGGATGCAGTCTTGGAATAGTTAATTCTGGACCCATAGGCCTGACAAAAAGTGTTGAGGCACCAGCAAAAGGTTTGCAGGCTGGTATCATCATTGTGAACAAAGGCATTTGTGTCGTCCGCAAAGAGCCTCATGGTCATCTGCCTAGAGTTATATGGAAAAGTGATGCCTCTTATGCGACCAAGCTCCATCTATTGCTCCACAAGTCGGCTAAGTCCTTCTATAGCGATGGCGAAGAGCAGTGGGGCCAACGGGAAACCTTTCCTGATGGATCATTCCAGTTTGATTGCCTTTGAAAGTTGCCTGTTGACATTGACTTTGGTTGAAGCATTACCAAGGACAGTGGAGATCATCTTGAGGAACCTCGGACTACACGTGAAGTCTTTCAGCGATTGTAAAATATAGTCCCATTCCAATCTGTCGTAGGCTTTGTAAAGGTCAATCTTGAGGAAGACAATGTCCTTGTTAGATTCTTCACCAAAGTCTAGACCTTCCCAGATATCAATGATGGCTTCCAATATTGACCTTCCCGTAATGAAGCCTTTTTTGTCTTTGCTAAGCCATTGGTCTAAATGGCAGGATATCCTGTTAGCAATGACTTTAGCAAGAATCTTATATCTGGTTTGAAGCATTGTCATAGGTCTCTGGCTCTCAATTCTGTTCCTCTCCTCTTTTTTATGAATAAGTTTGATGATGCCATTGTTGGGACAAGCGGGAAGGGCACCAAACTCGAGTGCCCCAAGCCAAACAAGATGCAAGGGGGTGGCCACCACATATTTGAATGATTTAAAGAACTCATTAGTGAGCCCATCAAGCCCCCGGATCTTGCCGTTCCAAAGCAAATCAATAACTTCAAGGATATGTTGTTCACAAATGGTGGCATCAAGTAGAGCGCTCAAGTTGCATGGGATTCTATCCAAGGAAGTCTGAGAGATGGTGGCCATGCAATCCTGCCTATGGGGGGAGAAGGGGACAAGCACCACCCAAGAGACTCGTGAAGTGTGCTTCTATAATGCCAATGTTCTCTTCCTTAGTCTTACATTCCACCCCATTCTTGTCAAGCAGTAGCGGGATCTCGTCTCTAATTTGTTTTCTTCTGATAATATTGAACATCTCTTTGGAAGGTCTATCTGCCTTACTAGCCCACCATTCCTTAAAATAGATTTGAATATTTTTCCTTTTGATCTCCTCCTTGTATCTTAATCTTCCTCTAATGTTTTGGAGTCCCTTCTGAGATTGAATCTTCCCTTTATTAACTTCTTCTTCGAGTCTTCGGAGCCAGCGGTATAGGTTTTCTCTACGTCTTCGATAGATGGTTTTGAGAACCTTTGTGGTCCTAATCAAGACTTGATTAGACTTTTCCACCACATTTATCCAACACTTGGCTAGAGAGGTGCAGACGATGAAGGCCTCAAGCCAAGCGTTAGTGATTTCTTGACGGATAGAGGGGAGTGAGAAGACAAAAGAACTAGCATGAAACCAAGGTGCCTTGCGAATTTTACATAGAGGGGGGAAGGTGAGAACCATTGGGTAATGGTCTGAGATGGTGTGGTTGATATGTTGTGTTACAGTGGGAGGGACCCATTCATGGATGAGATTCTGTGAAATGTAGCATCTGTTGAGTCTCACTTTCGTCAAGTCCTCGCCCAATTGAAGATTGGACCAAGAATCATTCAAGTCCTTGACTTCGACCATATCCAAAAATAGTTTGGTTTGGTCCCATGTGTCTTTCTCCTGGCCATCAATGATGTAGCCCTTGTTGTTCCACCTATCAGAGGGGTCTTCCACCATATTGAAGTTATCGCAAATCATGTCATTATGAGAAAAAAAGTCCAAGGAGGAACAACTATTGATCCTCGCAACATCCTCATTTGGGGCATACATAGAGAGCAGGGAGAATTGAAAGGGGGTGCTGAATGTAGCCACCATCCACCTATGATTTCTATCTGCGCTTGTGTAGTCAAGCTTATTAGCCTAGAAGTGATTGATACCAATGGCAATTCCACCAGAAGCATGCTGATGGGTTGTGGAAAACCACACATGGGACTGAGAGACGACCTTAAGTCTTTGTTGAAGGTCTTCTCCTTCAATTTTAATCTCTTGAAGACAGATGAAATCCGGGTTTAAGCTTATTTCATAGAGCCATTGACCAATAATGGTGGCTCTTATGAGTCAATTAGCCTCCTAGTATTTAGTGAAGCAATAATCATTTCCTTGCACTTCCCTCATTCCGAGGGTGGGACTTCTCTGTTTTCCTCTTGGAGTTTTCTTTCTTTCTTGAGGGCGGATGGTCCCGATCATGC